>CM029123.1:5977500-6352989 GCA_016859345.1 Istiophorus platypterus
CTCCTAAATCTACATATAAAAAGAAGGCCAGAGACAAATCCATCAAAGTAGGTTAAGTTTCTCTTGTAAGTAATATACTTACTATCTTTCCAGAAAATCCCTGACTGTTACTGTGTCTCTTCAGAAGTGCCTTTACCCAGCCCAATTCTCTTTCACCCCCTGTGAACAGATGATGCCCTCATTACGCTCCCTCCCACATACAGCAGAGGTGTGGGCTGGGTGAATCAGCTTTACACAACAGCTCTTATACTACAGAGATGGAGCCCATCTAGAGGACCAACCCCCTCACTCAATGTCTGGGCTGCAAGTATTTTAGTCTGTTTTAGATCTCCCGATCCCACCTCAGCTGTTTTCCCTGGCTGCCTTATATATTGCATCTCACAAACAACACCGTACTAGATCACTCTCAATGTACACTTGGTACAGTACGCCCTTCTGCTACCAGTGTTACCTTCAGGGTCCCATAGCGTTTGTTTCCAGGCCTCAGCTTATTCCCAATGGAGACTCCATTTGAGAGCAACATCAGAAAGAAACTCATGTGCCAAATACTACTTCATTTATGAAAAAATTGCAACGGCTCCCTGTTTGTTTTGTTTTTTCAAAAAATTTCCAACTCATCATCATCATACAACCTTGTAGGCTTGCTTTCTTCCAGTTTTGTTTAAATACTTGTACATTATTTTAGTTAATGTGTTCTGTACATTTTCAGTTAACACATTTCACGGTTGTTTGTTATGTAATATAAATTTCTCTGACAAGTAACTGCATTTAAAGTAACAAAATCTGGTTTTGATCTGCTTGACACATTTCAGAGAAAATATTCCTTAAAAACGACCAGCCAAATACAGATGGCTTAGTGGTAGGCTAGGCCGGTTCACAAATTAAAGGAGCAATACTAAAAATACAGCCATGCTAGCGGCTGTGTGAGACAAAGCACTGCTTGACCAATATGCTAATAAACTCACATTAACAAAGCTAACACGGTGATTTGCTGCTGTATAATATGTATCATGTTCACCGCCATAATGTTTCCTATTAAAAGTCTTGGGTCAACATGAGACTACAGAGCAACTTCGATGCTCCTCAGCATAGATTCTCCATGTCAATACAACTCTGCTGGACAACATTCTCTCAAAGGTTATTCCCTCATTTGAAGTTTTGATAATCAGGTTTTCCTCTTAAAGGTGTTGCATAGTAGATAAGTTTCTATACCTCCAAACGTGGTGGTGATGATAAGGGTTGACAATGGTTGTTCAGCCTAAATTTAAGTTTGAGACTGAAGTTGCAAGCTGTTAATCCTAATTTTGGCTATGTGGCAATAGTAAAAACTTACGAATAGCACCTTTAATGTGCAGGCTGTCTGTAAATTACTTTCAAACTACCAAAGCCACTTTGTCTTAGCCTTCCATTGATTTTAAATAACTTTACATTTCTCAGAGACGCATTTGAGCCAACTGGTATACAGAAATGATAAAGACACAGAAACATTACCATATTTTCCCTCCATCTCAGTGGGTATAAAATTCGATTTGAACTTCCAGATTATTTTCTTAATGCACTGGTCATAATATGATTTTGATTTGAATTACTAAACTTTTTGGAAAATAAGGGCTAGGTGAAACAGTTGAAATCGATATCGGGAATGGCAAACGCATGCTAAATCACATAAAATATTTAGTCGAATACCGTCAGAAAAATGTCTATAAATCCATAATTTCCAGTGAATGGTTATAGAGTTAGATTCTGGCTCTGCTCTCTGAGGAGCAATTCAAAGAGTCAAACCAGAACCTGCCTGATTAACTAACCCCACCAACCAACCAACAACACAAACCAAAGAATATAACAAATAATGAAGAGGTTGCAGTCGTAAGGAAGCATCGATAGCAAACTAAAAGTGTTGCAATAAGCATATCAGCAGAGTAACAGTGAGAATTTTCAGGTTATAATGGCTTTGTTGTACTCCTGCATGAATACGCCTGGCCATTACTTGTCAGCTGAAAGCAACGCAGCTGGTGAGTGATTCTGAAGCATCAATTAAAAAGTTGATGCTAATCAGCTAATGCCAGCACAAAATCTTTTAATATGGTAAAATATGGTTCCACTGAAAGAAACTGATGACAGTGTTGAACACGCCCCGCTCCGTTGAAAATTAACCTTTAGTGCGGACCATGTAGAGAGTGAAGGAGTGGAATATCCCATTATATGCCAATTACGTTAAAAATAACTGTGTCTGACAACAAAAGCTTTCAAAGACACTTTCTACATTTTGGCATCATACTGTGAGGCAACTAACAACAAAACAAAATTTTGAAAATACCTGTGGATTTTACTGGTTTTTGTGATTAGGCACAATGAAGGGTGCTGTTGTTTGGTGTCAGATATGCAGACCACAAGAGACAGAGAGAGGTTTGTTCTCAGCACCAGTGAGTAAATGAGGCCCAGTGGGAGGATGACACTGTCGTATCATCTTCAGCTCGAAGAGTTCACAGAATCATACATGGTTACTGTGTGCCAGTCAAACATTGTCTACGTCAAACTGACACCACGATATGTGCTGGGAATACAGGAATAGCACTAAGAGATGCTTACCCCCTGTAGGAGGGGGGTTTTCATCACTCCGTGAGACAGCTGAGTGTTCCCAGTAGGATCCCAAAGTGTATTATACGTGTTTTACAAACAATGCAATTAATAATTTCGATCTCCGCATTCTCCCACACAACTTTAACAAACCTTTCACTAAACGATTTCATTCCTCTCGCAATCTCAAAAACAGGACACAAGTAGGTACATTATTTTATGACTGCAATGTTGCAGGTGAGCTATTTTTGTGGAGTAAAGACTTCAAGAGATTGTTTTTTCTTTCTCTGTATCATTATCAGAGGTGTTTAATCTGAATTCTCTACATAGCTATCATGGGCTCTTGAGAGAAACATAACAGCAAAATCCTCTCAGAGATATAATGCTAGACCCTGGAAAAGCTGAAGGTGTCTGTCTATATTCAACATTGATTATTCTTAGCATTTAAAATCCATTCAATCATATTATGATACTGTACGATTGAAACACTGATAAAAAAAAAGAACTAAAGAACAATGAAAAAAATAAAAAAGACGGTTAAGTGATGATTTATAGGGATAGCCATGCATTTAGTAGTTTGATAAGTATTTTAGTACCTAAAGCCAAGATGGATCATTATAAGAAAAAAAAATGACCCCTCTAATATATCAAAATAATTATCAACTCAAGCAAACAAAGGACCAACCAGCCATTAAGATCTGAAGGGGCAAATCACGTCAACAGTCTGAGCACTACTTAAAGTTGCATTGTTAATTTGTTTTTGGCTACTTTGGGGCAGCATAACAAGCTGTAGGACAACATTAGTATATTATTACCATTTAAAGTTGTACATCCAGCAGACAGGGAGCAACGTTACCATCCTGTCAGATTGGTGCTTCATGTCCGATGTTAAAATCCGATCGTATCGTATATTCCTTTGATGTCTGACTCTTCTTGCCCCTGGGGGAAATTTCCAGTTCTTTAGCTGCTAAATGCTCCATTTTGTTCAATAACTAGTTGCTAACTTTCCCTGTCTGCAGGTTATTTTAGAGCTTTTTCATTGTAAACAGATGTGAGATGCAAAAAACAAAACAATACTCAAATATACAAAAGTTCTCTGTAGAGCTGAGGGAAGCTACAGAGTCACTAGCATCAGCTCTCACATTATACATGGTAATATGATCCATTGTTGATACAAAAATACAAATTAGTGCAGCTTTTAAGTTTGGTTTTACATTCAAAGACTCCAGCTCATTGGAGACGACCTGTCAGTCGTTTGTTAGCTTGCTTATTTTAGCTAACAAATATGTAAAACCACTCATGCTATACAGACATTTAAATATACAATGATATAAATATACTCAGTTTATTTTACGCCTTCATAGCATTTCCTCTCAACCCACAGCCTAAAATGTTACTGACCGTATAAATAAAAAGCTTACAGCCACAATTTGTCCCACCTGGAATCAGGGGTTCAATAGAAAGCCCAATAAAAGCCCTTGAAGTTCAATTTTTATTTTAAGCACCCTGTTAGAGTGGCAAGTAAAATGAATCTGCTGCACATAGGATTCATATTGCTATAGGGTCCCATCCCATGACTGTGTGACATTAAATGCAGCATTGTTCCAGAATGGTGTGAAACTCAATATGCTGTTTTTAGGGGACAACACTAGTTTTTCTGGTGGAGTTCTTCTTACCTTGTGAGTAGCTGAAGCCTGAGGCTTTTTGGTGCATTATGCAGCTGACTTATTAACTAAGATGTTCAATATAAATCTGGGAGAACATCTGTACTATGAGACTTTTAAGGGTAACGCTTCCTCCAGGCAGAAGGTGGATAATGTTAAGGTGTCAAAATGGATGGGTGTTAAAGTACATGATGGATTTGTCTTCCAGCTGAGTCATACTGTGGGTACTGAAAAAATGTGTGACAATAACACTGGGAGGATCTGCTTTACAGCTTAAGGTACCGTATACGTCTGGACAAGTGCTTCTCTGCAAGATATAGAAACTCTGTGGGGTGACGAAGCTGGGAGCGATTGCTCATAAACACACAAATATTACATTTTGTTCCTAGAGTACACTTACAAGGATTATTAAAAGAAACAATAGGATGGAAAAAGACAGAGAGCAATCTTAATACTCAAGCTAAAAATAAAGGAGTGGAGCAAGTCAGAAAATATATTAATAATCTCATCTCCTAGACAACAAGCTCTGCAGCTCGCCCGCACAGGCTATAATGGACCAATACCTTGTTTGACTCTGGCTTTTTGAAAGCATGCCACCATCACCTTCTTGCTCTCCACGTCTCTCAGGGAGAGAGAACAAATTCTTCCTTGGCCTGTATAGTACAATGACTATGACTGATCAATCATCAAAGTCCTTTACATTGATTGTTTACAAAGATAAACTACACATAAACCAGATATACTACATCAAAACTATAGCTAGACTGATATATCGGCCAGACGGAAATATTGGCCAATATTCGCTTATTGCAGATATATCGGTATGATTTATGTTGTCTGAACAATAAGAAGAAATTGCAGTGAAGAGATACAGTACTGGTTTGAAGTAATTCAGAAACTGTGTCTGCATTATATAGCTGTAAAATGTCTCATTCACTATATTACTTGGTGATTAATTTGAAAAAAAAAACTAAGAATCAAAATTGGTGTTTATTTTGTGTTAATGTTTTAAAAAATATTATAAGTCATTTGTAAGTTATCTCTTAACATTCTTAATGTTTAATGCTGTTTTGTTTCTGATTTTATTGCTCAGCACTTTGGTCAACTCTGGCTGTTTTAAATGTCTTTTATAAATAAACTTGACTTGACTTGACATTGTTGAGAGAGTGTCAGTGAAGACACACCATATACCGCTGTACTTTCACATTTCAAAATAAGAAAGGATCCAGTGAAATTGCTAGGACCCAAGAAACAGTGACCATCACTCAATATTCACAACTGAAGGTGTGAAAAGTGCGACTGAACTAGAGATAATTCAGAGACACACGACTCTCTTTTTCCTCTGAACCACATGTGGAGAAAGAAACACAAACAACTAACAGAAGAGCTTTTTGAGGCAATGAAAAGTGACAGACCAACACTGCATTGCAGATCTAATCTGTCTGTTTCCCACTTCCTCTTCTCTTAGAACAGGACTCTTAACTCAGCAGCAACATCTTTGACTGGTTTACTAAATGTAGTCTGTGATCCTATTAACAGATTAAAAGTTGCCACAAATAACACATACACACATGCATTTGCACACACATGGATTTGCACATACAATCATATGCTTTAAACTCAACCAGTCAGCAAAGGGAAGCTAGAGATGTTAAAGTGAGACACATAATTCAGCCCCCGGGTGGTGTGGTTAAGGTTCAGCAGTAATGAAATTATTGTTCCTTTTTCCCCTGCACAGAAACAAAAATACCAAAAAATAAAAACAATTAAACAAATGATAAGTGATTTGTTGATTTGTTTTTGTTAATGTCAGGGCAAAGTTTTGTTTTCTCCAAATGTCATCTCGTAAGGCTTAATAAAGATTTGAACAGGCCACATGTCTCTTCAGTCAAGCTGTGCAATAGATGACTGACAAATCTCGTTTTACACTCGGACATCATGTGTAGCCTCCCATGATCTGACTGGACACACACCTCACTGGGCTGTCTTTGGTGTTTGATTCACATCTTTAAAGTAGAAGGACATAGCAACTATTTTGGCAAATTCTGGCAAATTTCCACCACGAAAAACTGACAGACAACAAAAGGTTTTATAATAGATCTGAGGTAGAAAATGTGCCATTCAGTTGCAGAATCATGCTTCAATTTGCTGATGACTTTGTTCACAAATTTCAATAATTACAAAGGTCTTGATTCATATCATCATCTAGACACTCTCCATACATCAGTGATTGGTTGGAAATATATATGTGCTCAACTGGTTGTCAGTGGATGTTTTCCAGAACCATCCGTGTTGTAAAAAAGGGTTTGTAATATATAGCCTGGCATTGTGAGGCTATACTTTAACACTTACCATTTTCAAATTTTTATTATGATTGTTTAGAGAACAGTTCAAATGGCCTTAAATACAAAGTTAGAACTGTTATGAGACAGGCAAAGAAGGTAATAACAGAAACAGCATAAAGGAAGACAACAAGACAAGAAATAATGTTTCTAAATTGTAAGAAGGCGTAATAACAGTTTTTTTTGCCGAAGCTGATGCAGCTACAGGAAATCAGAGGGAATAAGACTTTCATCTACAGAAATTTAAACCAAACAAAGGAAAGACAAGCACTCTGCTCTTCCAGGCTCCAACCCTGACGATTACCTGCTAGAGGTGAGTGATAACAAGGTTTCCCCTTCATTATAAGAGTTTCAAGCCTTGAGATCTCTACCACCCTGGAGAGAAAGGAACCATATTGGTCTGACTATACAGGAAGACAATGTTTTTTTTCCCCAAAACATTGGTTTAAAAAAATCAGGGATCATCCTATATCTCAGCACTAGACAATTAAATGTTCATTCATTACAACAGATATTCTTTTTGAATGGAGATAGTAATGTTGGATAGTGGGTTATTTGCAACCTTATTATTTTGCTAAGCTAATGAGTAGTTTTGAGTCCATCAATAGTGAGTCTAAAAGAGCTAATCAGCCTTAAAAGTGTTTCCTTAGTCCAGTTTAAGCTGCAGGAGTTTCTGAAGCCTGGTGTAGCATGTTCCACTGCCAAAGAGGAAATAAATTCATGATGACTGTTAACGAGTTCTTAGCGTCTGTTTTACTTCCTCAGTAAAGCAGAAATCAAACAACCGAGAATTAAGTCTGTCACAGACAATGAGCTCAAAAAAACAGTTTGAAAAATGTTAACTGTCAGAGAAATAATTATGCAAGAGGAATGAGAGTGAGAGGAATGGACTTGCCACAGCAACTCAGTCAGCTGACTAGTGGATACTTGGAAACTGAGCTGTCTACAGACGTCCAACCCAAACAAAAATTTTGGGAAGCAGCCAAATGCTGTTACACTGTCAGTTGGCTATGGGAGGAGGAGAACATTGCAGTTCAAATCTATTCACTTTAGGCCCTGTTAACTGATGTTATTTTGTATGGTGCACAGGACCGTTGCACACAAAATATAAAGGATTCACCAATAGGCATGAAGCAAAAAGCTCTCGTTGTTCTATTGCTTGTGTAATAATTAAATCATTCCTAGCACATGCTCAAGTCACACTGGGAGTGTGAATTTTCTAGAGACGTCCAATTCCACCAGCCTGAGGAAGAAGTGTATTTCCTCTGTCCCATCTGCAAGACTAGAACCATTAACACAGACAGTCTGATATCATCGCCACGAAGGATGCCCACCGCTTTCATACAATGTGGCGATGGAGACAGCAACTCTGAAGTTAAAAGCGGGTGTGGTCTCTATTATGGAAATTAGGTTTGACCCATTAAGTGCTGAAGTTTAGTAAAGTGATTTGCTTGTGTATTCCCTGGGATTATGTCTATGTCTCTTTTTAGTTGCAATCAAAGACTTACTTTAAGATGGTCTTAGTTAAGAAGTCAAATTTTCAACTCAGAACAATAACTATCGCTTGGATGATTAGACTGAGCCATTATCAGAGATGATGATATCCCTGGGAAGTGAGAGTCACTCTGAATCTAAACATGTGTGTTTCATTGTTGTGTGTTCAGAGTCAGCTGGGTTACGACTTCTAGGAAGAGTATGGATTTAATGCAAACTGCAGCTCATGTCTCTGCTGTATTTCTTTATCCTACCAACTTCAGATTCACTTAAGAAATCCAGATACAAAATGTGAATGGTACAAAAAAAAAAAATAAAACCTCTTAACATTTTATGTCTGTAACAATAAAATATACTTGATCTGTATTTGTGATGTAACCACAATATTTTATATGACAAACTGAAGATAACTCAACCATCAAACTCATTTCCAGAACGTAAATCTCAGTTGTCACTGGAGGCAAGTGTTTAGCTTCTCTGTGGTTCTCACTGACTCTGCTGTTGTGCAGAGATGCATTAAAATGCACCACGGGTGCATTTCATCACACACACTTGTCAGGACAGCATGTCAGGGGCTATTTCCTCTTGGTACCATGTGATCAGGCCTCAAGCTCTGTCAGCATTTCAGACCAATGATAGATGGCATAAAGGCATTAAACTGTGGGACCCATGTTGTGCAAATCTGACCACAAATGCACATACACATACAAACACACGCACACACATACACACCTCTGGAGGTCTGGCTTGTATATATATATATATATATATATATATATATATATATATATATATATATATATATATATATATATATATGTGTGTGTGCAGGAGAAGGAGGATGGAGGAGACATGGCAACAGGACTTACTGACCTTATCATCTAACAAGACCATTAGGGCATCACTGCTAGTCTCACAGCCAGTGAACCAGGATGTAGAACCATACAACTAACCATAATCTGATACAGCAGCTGAACAATGCGATCGCAACACAACACATGAGCATATATTAACTTTTTTTTGCTGATTTATATATATAATAGTCTGCAGCAATTCAGATGGTTGTACAGATTAGTCACCATTTTCTAAATCACCCTTTATTAAGGGTTTCTGAGTAATGGCTTTATTAATGGTTAATACATCATTTATTTATGTTTTATAGATTATTTATAAGAATGACTTCAGGGTTGCTGAGTTAGCTAACTCCAGTGGATTGATAGACAGCCTACCTTCTGGATGGATTATTCAAAACTCCTAATGACCTGCTCTGAAAAAACTCCTGCCATTAGAAACCTATGATTTATTACTGGAATATCAACAATTACAAATGCATTTTTGCCAAATAGGATAAACACCAGCTTAAGGGATTTTCAGCAACCTGGCAACCAAAACTTTGTCTTAATAATGGGAAATAACTGATGTATAAAGCTTAAGTAAATTTTTTATTAATTATTAATAAAGTGAAATTTACAACTTTCAAACCTTGCATTTCAATAAAATGTCGCACTTGACTCTAATGAACTTAATTTCTCAGTCCAGCACTTTGAATTAAACAATTTGTGGTAATTGAAAAGTCCGAAAAAACACTACAAAATACCCCCCCCCCCAAAAAAAAACACACAAACAAACAAACAAAAAAAAACAGAATGAAGATTTGTATACAACTTACCATGTTGACTTCTGACACCATGTCTATACTGGCCACGTCTATACTCATGCCAACAGCAACCGGTGGACCTTGAAACACGCACAACCAAGTTAACTATGGACTAGAATAAATCAGTGTCATAAATCAGCAGGGTTAAGAATCAACCGGGGTTAATTAGGGTGGAGCCCCCTTAACGAAGGGCCCCAGACATACCTCCGAAGTCTGGCCGGAGACGAATGTCGTATCCTTTCAACAGTTTATCCACAGTCTCTTTGACAAAAGACATGTTCCCCGGTTCGTTGACGCTGAAAGAGAAAAGACGAGAGGACCGATCAGGACACGAACCCCGACCCGTGTCCGGTCCCGGCTCCCCCAGACACTCACCTCTGGGCACAGCACATCACTGCCACGACCAGCGGCAGAGAGAGAGCGCGGACGAGCCCCGGTCTCCGGGGCCACCGCATCCCTCCCCGGTGTCTGGACGGACGGGGGATGGCTAAAGGACGGACGGACGGACGGAGCCGCGGTGCTCAGGCTGGCGCCGAGCTGCCCTGGCTCAGGTAGCGCTTCTCCCACATGATGTCTGCCCCCGGCGCGGCCGGCGCTCACACGCTTCAGCGGGCGGAGGCGCGTCCACTCGGGCGTCAGACGTGTTCATCTCCGCCTGTGACAGCGGCGGCGGCGGCGGCGGCGGCGCCGTGAAGCCTCGTCCCCGCCGCTCCGCATCACCGTCCTGCGGGTAGCAGGTGTCCGCCTCTTCGAGCCTTAGCTCGCACTACGGAGGGTTTTTTCTTTTTGTTTGTTTGTTTTTGTTTTTGCGTCGTTGTAACCGCAGACACCGGGCTACGGGTGAGGGTGAGACCCCAGAGACGCCCTGTCCCAGGCTGCCCCGGTGCTGATGCGCGTACAGGGGCCCATTTAAGCGGCCGTCCAGGCTCCGGGTCCCAGACAGGGCACCAGTTCAATTATGGAGAGAGGCAGAGGCGGGGCGGGGGGGGGGGGGGGGTCCAGTCCTCATCGCTCCCCATAAAAACCTTTCTTTAACAAAACAATCTCTGATTGGCTCAAGTTCCCCGGGTGCAGTCAGACTTTACTGACTTTTTTACTCTAAATGTTACCTCTGCATTGGCATATGTCATTTGTCTGCGACTGACCAAAACAGCAAAACTGACGCAAGCTCCCTTTAAACTTACCTGAAGAGATTTTACATGTTTTTCCGGGGCCCAGGGGAGAGGGGCCCAGGCGCTGTGTGCAAATTAAAGTCTATGTCTCATCAAAAACGTTCAAGGTTTTAGCTTTGAAAAAAGGGGATTTTGGCAAAAACTGAAAACGGAGTCACACTTTAATGTTACTCGATTTTCAGTTGTTGCTGTGAAGGTTTCACCAGAAATCTCTGCACTTTCTCTCTTCTTAGTATTAGTATTAGCTGTAGTGGAAGAAGTTCAGTATTTCTGCAGGAAGTGAGCGTGTGCCTCAGCTGGACTCTTCCCAACAAATGTTCTTCTTCTGTTTAATCAAGAAATGGACACTGGTCTTCCACTGCCTTTCAGAATTAACCCTCTACTGCTCACTCTGCTACTTTCATGAGTTTTCCTTTTTTAATATTGTTAAGTAAACAAGATTTAGGGAGTGATCCTCACCTCGTATCATAGATGGCGTACAGCTTTTTGTTCCCATCAACAGCGTTCCTGTGAACACAAAAACACATTACACATTACACATTACTTTCGCTCTCAATACAGGGCTGACTTTGACTGCCTGACCCTGACTTTTCCCATGTCCTTCGTGGAGATTCGTTTCTGAATCCAGTTTTAAATCACACTGTCAGGTAAGAGAAGTACAAGGATGCTTTCACATTGAGTCCAAGTTCATAAGGGTGCTACAGTTACACAAACAACTGCTCTTTAAAATCTGAAAAGAAATCCACCTCTATAACTTTTTGACCCTAATCATGGTGGAAGGGGGATGCAGAATGATGAAATATGCGGTAGAGCTCTATTTGTGCTGCTTGCAGAAGTGTGTGACATATTGTCTCTTCCTGCAATCTGGACCATTAAACAAAAAAAAAAAAAAAAATCAGGGCTCTGTTTTTTCAGGTTTGTGTTCCACTTAAGTCAGGGCTACACCAGGCTGAACCACCAAGAACATGCAAAAATAAAAAAAGTTTAAAAAAGGGAAACACAACACTGGTGATTAGGGATGAATTCATTCAGCTCTTACTCTCCTAAGTCATTCAGGTGTCAGGACAATTATGGGACAAATATAATGTCTTTTCACAAGTTCGAAATCCATATAACACCAGCACTAACTGCGGGGAACTTTAGAACATTGCTATTTAATTTAACACGAGGCTGTAACTTTTTTCTGCATGTTTTAGTTATAGGCGGTTTAGGAAATGGTACTGACATCATGCAACAGAATTAAAAACTCATACAACAGTAAAACCTTCACCATATCCTGACCTCAAGGCCGATATCGCCATTATCTGATATCATCCTCACCTCCTCTAATACATGTAACAAACAGTTTGTGCGGTGGGAGCTGACCACAGCAGATATCAGAGCACAACGGGGACCTGTACTTCCTGTAATGGGGATCGGCCGCGCTCCTGAACTGCTTTACAGGGACAGTATCAGGCGGATCCCGGTCCGGCAGATGGAGTGAGTTCATCCCTGCTCTCCCTACAGCCCTGCAGCGGTAAAGGGCTCATTGATACCTCCTCGGTGCACTTGAGGGGATTTGGGTTTACAGGGTACCGGTGCATCCCCTTTAAAACAATAGCTTGGTTTTCAAAGGAGAACCTCAGAGGTTCATCAGTATAAAATTCCTGACTGTTGTGTTGTTTTTGTTGTTCTCACCACCAAGTTTGTTTCAACATGAAACCCACAAACTATGATATTTTTGCAGTGATATAATGTGCGGATAGGATTTGAAGAGGCTCGTGAAGATCCCTCTTCTGGTTGTCACTGTTACTACTTTATCCTGTACTTCTCGCCTTCTCTCTCCCTCCCTCTCTCCCTCCCTCCCTCCCCCCTCTCTGTCCATTGCCCCCTCCCGCTCCGTCTCGCCATCTCTCCACAGCATCTCTCCTCCATCCACCGGCCACATCCATCCTCCTGCTTTTTCTGGCCGCGCTGCACGTTCTTCTGTTTAAATCCACACCAAAGCGTGTTTTGCATTGTACTTTGCCTTTGGATACAGTCCTGGATTTTTTTGCACCGCTTGCCGTGTGCCTGCGGCTCCCCGGAGACCAAACTAAAAGGATGGTCAGTCAGCAGAAGTGTCGGGAAGCCTTTATTTTCTCGCTGCCAACCTTTTAATCGCCGTGTGGCGAAAAATCCCCTCACTGACAATAAGTCCACATCCCCCTTTTATTCATTCTCCATCTCTCTTTTCAGTGTGCAGTTATTGTGCGCGGGTGGATGTGACGTTCTTCGGGATCGACACCAAAATACTGAAAAGTGCGATCTGCGTGTGAGTTGTCTGCGGAGCTGGGAGAAGTTTGACTGCGCATCGTCTTGTGTGGTAAGCGCCTGTGCAGCAGAGCGTTGCTATAGGCCAGTGTTACTGTAACAGTAGGAGGTGTAGAGGGACGTGTGGGCATCGGAGGAGAATAGGCTACAGTATTATATACCCGAGGTCCGCCGCCGCTGCTGCTGCTGCTGCTGCTGCTGTTGGAAAAGACCTGCACCGTGTAGACGGTGGTGATGAAGCCCGGAGGAGCCGAGGTATTCACACTCTCCATCCCCCTGATGGGGGAATTAGACGGCTCGTAGGGGAATCGAGTGCACGAGTGTGTCGTGAATGAAGGGGACGCGGTGCAGGGCGCGTACGGCCACGGCCACACTGAGGCGTCTGTGCTGGATGATGAGAGTCCAGCTGCGGTGCATGAGGGATTGCGGGGATCACAGTTGCGCCCTGTGAAGAATCTCTGGACGGGGTGAAGGTGTAAATGCACAGTGCAGGTAGAAGCATTTCACCCATTTAACTTTGCCTGGACACCCAGAGGCGGGGGATAGAGCACTGCTCAGCCTGTGTCCTGTCAGAAGTGATCAACTTAAAGAGAAGGATCGTTGGTGAAACTGACGAGAGGGTCTTGCAGTTGGGTGGCTGGGCTACAGGAGCGGATCCGACAAAGAAAGGAAGGACACGCTGCCTGCATATTTCATCCAAGGAACTTTACACTTTACATGATCAGCTTTTATTATTATTATTATTATTATTTTGCCATTCAGACATCAGTTAAAATCTGTAGGTTGTACAGATGTTCCGCTGTTACTGTCTTTAGAAAGGCGAATTGCAACTATGCGCGCATTTGCTGTATTTTTGTGATTGAGACAGCATTTGCCGCTTAATCCATGCGATAACAGCCAATAGCATCTGATTGCACGAGGCTACAATACGAGTTATTTAATCATTATTGTTTCGTTTTCACAGCGTAAGTGTCTGGGACAAGAGAGGCTTCACAAAAATAAATCAAAAAATTATATTCTGGGAAAACTGTTTTGACTTTAGAGACGAACGGTAACGCTTATTAGAATGAATGTGCGTTTAAGTGTGAATATATGTTGTTTCAGGAATGGGCGATGGAATGTGCCACGGCTTTGCAATGAGGCGTCTGTGGGTCTGTGTCTTGCTTGTGAGCATCACCTGCCGTCTGAGGTACGGAACTGACCCCTGTAATTTCCCACGTTATAAAGCACATTTGGAATAATTCACCTCTAATACAATGCAAATTGCTTCTTTAGTATTTGCTTGTATACTGAATATGTGAGTTTTAAATTACTTTTTTTTTTTTTAAGAAATTAAAGTTTGTTTGTTGGGGGTTTTTTGTTTTTGCTTTTTTTTGTCTTTTTGTAATTCACATCTCCAAAGTCATTATTCGAAAATGCTCTTATGTCCAGCCTCTCCCAGGATGTAACTGGAACTCCCAAAGAGACAGAATTAAATGACAACATCACCATCTTCACGCGCATCCTGGATGGACTGCTGGATGGTTATGACAACAGACTACGCCCTGGACTGGGAGGTAAGACCACTAAATATGTAAACTTCAACACCTCTAGAGTAGAGGAAATGAATGCAGTTATACATATGCCAGGTGAGAACTTATTATGCCCTTGTCACAATGCCTTGTGGATCTCTCTTTTCTAATACACGACTAACAGAGAATGCTCTGCGCTTAAATGAAAGAATAATGTGTAGTTCATCATCCGTATCGATATCTCAGTGTGAGAGATCACAGCTGCTCAGTCCACACAGAGAACAATGGCCTGCTCTGCCACGTCTGCCGTCTGCTCGCTCCTGACAAGGGAATGTGTCTGTATTCATCAAGTCTTCCCCAATGAGTTATGATCAGCTCTGTAGACTTCCTCTAAGTATGCTTTAATGGTACTATGAACACACCCTGAAGCACATAGGTGTGACCTTGTGAAAGCATTATTGCGTTCATAAAACAGTAGCTCGTTTTTTTTTTCTCATGCCAAGATAGGCAAAAAGTTCTCAACATAAAGGAGAAATGGAAAGATACTGATTCTGGTGAATGTAATAAGTAGAGAAGATGTTTTCTTTATGCTGCTCTGTAATTTTAGTATTACAGTGTTTTATGAAATGGATCATGACAGTTAAACTATTACATGATTATGCATCAGAAAGTCTATTTGTCCTTATTGAAGTAAAAATGTAGAACTTTAAGGTCAGTACACACTGTTTACACCCTAACTGTATCACACTGCTCCTGCAGATGTTTGTCCAGAGGTTCCTGAGCTGCACTGATAGCTTCAGAGTGCTGGGCTGTTAAGAACATGCCTTTTAGTGAATACAAACTTAAGTTTATACAGTGTAATTAGGGATTCATTCTACCAACACAGGTCCAGTCAAGTTAGATTGTTAGGATTAGGTACCCTTAAAGTTCCAGTATGTACTGCGTGTATTGAGAATTATTACACAAATAGCATTGTTTAAATTTAAGAGGGTCTTGTTTGACAGAGTCAAAGTCAGGACCCTTCTAATTCTAGACAGAGATCTGGGGCTTTCATTAACTTTGACACTGTGCAGAGTTTCGATCTTGGTGTGCAACTTTATCTCAGTCAAAATGTTGAAAGTTTCAGTAACTGACCAGACTTAGGGATTTTATTTTCTTCTAAAAACAGGCAGTAATCCATACATTCATCCATCATGGGTGGAAGTCTGGATGAATAAGATTAGGACAGCAATCCTTTTATATCTTTAATCGAACCAGCTATCGTTAGTCTTATTGAGTTTTCCACTTAGTTCAATCTGAATAGGGAGAATGCATCTTGCCTTTTTAACATTCCTAAAATGTTCTGATACTTAAGGGAACTAATTATTTTAGACGACTGTAGACATTTTATTAAAATCTAATTTATCTGTAAACATTTTAAGGTTCCAAAAATACTTGAAATACAGTACAATAACTATTGATACTTTTGAACATTGGATAAATTCAATCAGCCACATTACAGTCATGTTGAATATTGATGGAAATTGGTCTGGACTGACAAGGTGAAATAAACTGCATCCACATTTAGAGCAGTTGTATTATGGACAATCCTACCTTATTCAAATATTGATCCTACCGTATCATAATGTAGCTCCAACAAAGAAATCAGTGTTAAAAAGGAATCCACGTCAGCAGTGTGTAAGAAGTGGAATGTTCAGTCTCAGTGGTAACATCTTGGTGAGGCTTCCAGTGTGTGTATGAAGTATCAAAATGGAGGTTGCAGTGTGTTAAACGTTACAGCTTCAAAATGAAAAGCATCAGTTTCTTAACAGACACAACCTAGATCTTCAGCCTCTATTCTCAACCAGAAAGTGTTAACTGGACAAATGTCTTGAGCTTCAGACCTTCACCAAAGTTTGACTTTCATTGGGACGATTTAAATTAGCACGTGCCACCGAACCGTTATACGGGTCATTTCAGTACCGTATCTTTTATTCCCCGTCAGTGTATTTCAAAACCACACATGGTATTTGCCAACAAATGTATTTATTCATTTCTTTCTTTCCTTCTCTGTTTTTACAGAAAAGGTGACAGAAATCAAAACCAACATCTTCGTCACAAGTTTTGGTCCAGTATCCGACACTGAAATGGTGAGAAACTTCTTCTATGGGGATCAGAACATTTGAGATAATTTTCACACAGCACAGCCCTCTTTGTATCTATGTATAGTTAAAATAATGAAAATAATTGTAGTGCTAAAAATCACATTGCAATCATACTAAATAAACAACAGTTTTCTTTTACAGGTCATTATGTAAGATTGTTACTGTTTTGGATTATAACCAGGATATGGATGTGTTAAAACAAGAATGTTAATTGATGGTTTGACCTACATTTATGAAATAAGAAAGTTTTTTACAGTTGTATCATGACAGATTCAACATCATTCATCATTAATAAAACAAATAAATGTTAAAATGAATCCACATTATCTGTGGCATGTGAGTCATTTGTTACATACCAGGCATATACATTATATAGAAAACATATACATACTGTAATGTGTTTAGATTCTTCTTGACTCATTTGCTTTTCTTTCCCCTGTAGGAATACACTATTGATGTATTCTTCCGCCAGAGTTGGAAGGATGAGAGACTTTGCTTTAAAGGCCCGATGGAGATGCTGCCCCTGAATAACCTGCTGGCCAGTAACATCTGGACCCCCGACACCTTCTTCCTCAATGGGAAGAAGTCCATCGCCCATAATATGACTACACCCAACAAACTACTGCGGCTCAAAGATGACGGGACTCTTCTCTATACCATGAGGTAAGCTCTTCCATGGTTGACCTTTAATCCTATATCAGATGACAGGCGGATAAATGCTTCTTTTCCAATCAGCCTTAGAACTAAAACACTGAGTCATCAGATCCGACAAGTGCTGCTTAGATATGTTGCATAATCCAATTAGTACCGGAGAGATGACCTCAATCAGCCGGTAATAGTTCCTTGGTAATGTGTTTTTTTTTAAAGACCCCTGCTGTACTAATACAGCACAGTCATACTACATGTCTAAGTAGTGCACTGATGCGTCATCATGTTGTTACTTGAGGTCAGAGGAACTCAAAATGAGAATGGGAACTGGAACATCCCCAAAACCTTTACTTTGACAGGAAAACAGCATGACCCGCTCTGCTTATTACTTCCCAGCCCCCCGTCATACTCCTCATTTCACATTTTGTAGTCTTGTTTAAGTGATGTAGAATCATATGAGCTGCTATAGAAAGGTGTAAAGTACATCTTATTTGCAGGTTCTGTCACTTAAGAGTTAATTAAAGTCCACTTATTATCAGTTTTTAGTATGGTTTCATGGATGCTTTTGAGAGCAATACATTACTGTCCATACTGTAGAAAGAGATATAATATCCTAGAGAGAATCAGCTCATTTACATCCACTTTCAGTTCATTGCTGCATCATCATCCTATCAGGACAATAAATCCTCTCAATTAAATATTAACAAAGGAAGTCAGAGGAAATGGACATGACTGTGTGTCAAAAATGACCATTGATCCACTGACTGTAAAATTGCTACAAATCTGCAGTACATTTGCTAACACTACAAGCCATTAGAAGTGGGTTCACGTTGGCTTGTTAATGCGCTTGTGTTCTGGGAACAAGGTTATTAGAGAAACATTTTATGCATGCATTACTCTCTTACGTTGGTTGTTCACAGAACGAGTGGTGTGCAGTGCCCTAGCTAGTGTACCATAAAAATATCTCTCAGAGGAAAGACAGAGTTTTGATCCAAGCAGTGCAGGCCTCACACTATATTTCAGATTCTTATAGTATTACACAATAGATCAAAATGATATTCTGTTTCATCCAAAACATTCTGCTCATAAGTACCCTATATATTTGATTAATACTGCAAAGTCCCTTTGTGGGGATTAGTCATGCCGAGAAAAATGCCAGAGCTTTGCAGAACTAGACTAACCTGGATATTAACTCTCTTGATGAGTAGATTCTTTTTGTCTATAAGATGTCAGGAAGTGGTTAAAAATGCCTCCTATTAAAGTTAATAAATTTGAAACATAAAGACATCTAGTTTACAATTGTATAAAACTGAGAAAAGCAGCAAAATTCTTACATTTGAGAAGTGATCGTTCAATCAATAATCCTCCAATTTTGCTGCTCTAATGCTGCCTAATAGAAAAAATAGAGAATATTTTTTGGTAGGGAACCAAGACAAATGTCAGAGGGACACATAGTCTGAGCAATTTCCCAGTTCAGCTTTGCTTTATGGTCCACTAGAGGGTGATGTATGACATAACACAGGCCCACTGTAAGAGCCAGTAAGCAGGGCCTGGTTATTTAACAGTATAAATGGCTCCCTGTAATATAGCACATTCATTCCAGACTCATCTGTATTTCTATTCTCATTTTCACTATTGACATATCAAAGTAAGCGTGTGTTGTTTTGGGGAATATTTTCACCAAAACAGCAAATGGTCTGTGGTCGGTTTAAATGTCACCTATGCACTGTATCACTATCATATAGTATAGTCATATCAGTGGTAGAAGACATACTCAGATCCTTAGGTTGAAATACAATATCAAACTGTAAAAACATTTCGTTACAAGTAAAAGTCCCTTAATCAAATTTTTACATCAGTAAAAGTATCATTTATTTATAAGTATTATAAGTAAAATATACTTAAAGTGTCAAGATTAAAAGTACTTATTATGCAGAATGGTTCCATTCAAAGTTGTATCTTATTCTAGTTGTACATTACTATATTATTTTGATTTTAATTATCATTCATGATTGATGCATCAACAGGTAAGTAGAATTTTAATTTACATAGTATTTGGTGACTTATCTTATTCCACACTGTCCAGCATCATCATCATCATACATAGGCTTGTTCCATTTCTATATTGAAGCTATATGATGTTTGCATTGAGTAAAATATTGAAATTCATGACTGCATATTTTCATACTGCTGCGCCATTCCATCAAACAGCAATATTGTAGATGAAGCAGAAACAACTATTTGATTAACTGATGAGTTGATCAGCAGGAAAAGAATCAGAGACGTCTTTATAATTGATGATTTGGAACATTTTTCAGGCAAAAATAATGCCAAGTATTCTCTGACTCCAACCTCTCAAATGAGAGGCTTTCCTGCTTGTCTTTGTTATATATCAGGGTAAACTAAATCTTTCTCTGTAGTTGTACTTTTGGTTGAACAAAAAAAGACATTTGAAGATGTTATGTTGGATTCTGCTATGTTGTGATGGGCATTTTTGACATTTTAATAACAAAACAATTAATGTAAAAGATTAATAGATTAATTAATTAGTTGCAGCACTGACTATATTTGTCATGTGCCTCATTTTGTACAGTTTTTACCATAAATCAGCCTGAAATAATTGGTATCTTGGGATCCCAGCTATTCTATGTTAAATCCTAATCTGTAAAGTACCTAGAAAATAAAACTATAAACTTTCATTTTCATTTTAAAAATTATTAAACAGATAAATATAGTGGAGTAAAAAAAGTACAATATTTCCCTCTGAATTATAGTTGGAGTAGAATTCTAAAGTAGAGAACAAGTTCTCCCTTGGTCCAACCTAGTATTTTGATATTAAATTGCAGAGGAGACACTTGACTTAGGGTCAGTGTCACATCTCTATTTTGTGCCCTGGCATCAGCTCTGAGTATTACAAGTGTGGCCAGCAGAGGGCAGCATTAGATAAGGCTGTGTGGACAGGCAGTGTTCACACACAATAGACCCACTGAATGGGCTTTTTTGTTTTCTATTTTCTTTCCAATAAAGCTTTATTTATGCGTTCCTGTCATTCCAAAGGAGAGGGGCAGCCTCATGCCATAAAAGATTCTTTTATTATTATTTTTCAAATGGTTCTCTGGCTTACGTTTGCACACTCACATTTGCATCATGGATCCCTCTGGTGGCTCAATTGCTTATTGTTCTGTGCTGGGAAATTACATTTTGCTCTGCTATTATTAGTCTAAGAGACTCTAATAAGAGACAAACTATCATTTTCATTGGTTAATTGCTGTATACAAAGTTTAGCATAACCTAAATTAAACAAATCATTTCTGGTAAAGGGTTACGTTAATTTGTGCAAATGGTGGCGATGATGATTATGATGATCACACAGTCAGTTTATTTTCTGATTCTGGATGCATGACTTCTTCTTTCAGACTGACTATATCAGCAGAATGCCCCATGCAACTGGAGGATTTCCCAATGGATGCCCACGCTTGTCCTCTTAAATTTGGAAGCTGTAAGTAAACATGCCTCTAAGCATATTGAAATCGTTAAATAACGTAGTGAATGTTTCATGCCTGCAAATTAAACCATATGAGGCCACTAGTGAGAAAAGTGGCTGTAGAAAAGTGGCATATAGGTCTGACATGGCATCGGTGTCAGTGCCGTCATCCATACAGGGGACATAGGGAAGGATGTTGCTTGGTGTGTCAGGACGTGTCCCTCAGGTGCAAAGCTATTGTTGTGGCAGTGCAGGAGACAGCCATGTAGACAGTGACACACCGCTCTTGATTAAGCCATTAATCAACATGTCAGGGCTGCTCTCCCTCATCCCTCGCTGCCTCGGCATCATTTAGTAGGAAATATTTGAAACACACACAGTGGAAAGAGCTATGGGCAGACACGCACACCAAGCCTACATTTACCAGCAAGGCAGGATTTAAAGATCTGGTCCTACACCTTGCACATGTACAGCTAAACCACAGTAGTGGCTTGTGCCCAGCCTTTCTTATGAATTTTAAGCTAGTTAGGTTGCATCACACAGCTCCAGTGGGACAAATATATCTGGGGAGCTCCTGTCACATAAGCTTAAGATTAGTATTTGAGGTCTTCCCTTCCACTAACGTAAGGAGGGTTAGCTCAGGCCTCAACACTATCTGGGCACAGAGGCAGAGCTACAGCTTGCTGCCAGCCCTGTGTCGTGACATTTAGCTTTTCTCACGCCCACTTTGGTCAGCTCAACATTGTACTCGACCCCAAATTATCTACGTCCATTAACTTATCTGGGAGCCTAGAGATGAATGAATTAAACAATGTTTAACTAAAAAGTCTTTCCCAGTGTCTTGTAGATTCAGTGACTGGAATAGCAATTGGCTGAGAACTTGAATTCAGTGCAGCTTTATTTATCCCTAAAAGGGCAGTCGTATGCAACAGCACACTACTGAGCTCAATAAACATACACACACATACATCATTAGAAGGGAGGAAAGAAAAGACACCTTCCAATCTGTGTATTTATATGCACATTTCCAATTTGGTTGATAAAAAAAAAAAAAAAATATATATATATATATATATATATATATATATATATATAGCTGATGTAGCTGATATAGCTGAAAAGGTTAGTTAATCACAAAGTCAAAAAAATCTATAGAAGCTTTCAAAACTGTATATGTAATTGTTAATAAATGCATTAAAGAGAATATAACAAGAACATAACAATAGAATTCATATTTCTCAGCACTGACACATTTGTATTTCCATTTTTAGAGCTTTGATAAGCTGTGAGAGAATAATATCTTTTATCTCCATCTACACTGCAGGTGACAAAGGTTTCTAACTGAAGAATAAGGAGTACTTTGTTGACCATAAAGAACTTCTAAAACCTAATGCGATGGTAGAAACACAGCCCATGCAAGGTTGTAAGCTGTAAAAGTTACAGTGGTGCAGTATATCCTGTTTTCTCTGGCTCCATTAACCCGTAGCTAATCCTTTGACCTAATGGACAGTACTCACCCATGAGCTCAAGGCTTTGAAAGCTCCGGCAGACCTGCCCTTTGCTGTTGTGTTAATCACCTCTCATGGACTAAACTCTATCAGTCTCGTTCTCTACCTCATGATTCTTTTACTGTAGCTCGAAACAGTCCCCAACAGAATTTAATTGTGAATTTGCTACAATTTAAAGGAAGTGCTTAATGGATAGAAATTGTCTGAATGATGTAAATACAATGAAATGACATGAAAAATTGTGTTTGCTGCTATTGAGGTTTTTGGTGTCAAGCTAGCTGCATAGTTAGGCCGGAATAAGGGTCTTGGACTCAGAGCACAGTAGAGGATTTTCCACCCTTAACCAATTTTAAAAATGTAGGAGACCACAGACATAATGACAGATTATGTCATTATTCAATATTCAATATTTAATCATATGAATTCACACACCAGACATTTAAGTCAAGACGCAGGACCACACACCTGGTGTCTCTGTTAGAAAATTTCAGGGTGGTGATTCTAGGGACTTGGGATCTCACAGAAACTTGCACGATCAAATTTGACTTTAGAACAAAACAAACATGGAGGCGGCCCGTCGTTGTCACCTGGATTCACCGGTTAGTGCTATGTTTTGCAATGAATAACAAAAAAAGATTTAAAAAGAAAACTGCAGATGAAGGTATGGCCGAGGAGACGGAATCAGCATGGCTTATACATTCAGCTACACAAGCTGGAGATGAGTTGGAAATAAAGTTTCATTTTTAGTTTGCAACATCTAGTTGCTGGCATTTCGTGGCCAGATCGCTCTAACCGGCTATTGCGGGTTTCTGCGTGACATTCCATTGCTGTTCCTTTCACACAACAGGATTTCAAGTTGAAGCTTGGAAGACTTTGATCGAGTCAATAACCCTATAGAATCACTTGGGCAGACAGTGAGCTCAGACCAACCTTGAACTCGGAACACCCATGTGATTGTCAGGAGGAAGCTATCAGACAAATTCTGAGTAATTATCCTTGATTGCAGGGCCAGCGTTGTGCAGTTTGGCTTTATTCACTAATATACATTAAATCTCAGGCAGTGGGTTTTTGGCAGACAGAAAAAAGTCTCACACAGTGTGAGGTATAAATTTTCCTCATACATCCTCTTTTTTGTTTTCTCTTCTTTCTTCCATCTTAACTAATAAAAAGGTGCCAAAATTCAAATCAACTATCAGAACAAGCAGTTTCCAGCATCCTGGTCTATTTGTAGGACTTGAAAGGTTTTCTGTGCTGCTCTTGTCTTTGTTATATTCTTTTCATATCACAATAAAATGCAAATTTTGATGTTGTGTTCTTGCAGGTGTGTAACTCATATCTGATAATAATAGTTTGCATCTCACAGCTGAATAGCAAAAGCCCGCCTCATGCACCTGCAACTGACCTGAAATGCAAATAGAAAACAGAACGAGACAGAGAATTGTCTCTTTTTCCGAGACTTGGTTGTCTCAGTAAGTCTAACAGCTTTTTTTTTTTTTCTTTTAGATCACACCCTGGTGCTTATTAAACTTTATCCCATGCTAAAATTTATTGCCATAAACTACTGTTTATTAGGCTGTTTTCTCATTTTTTTGTTAGCCAATATGTCTCTTTGCATTTGATGTTGGAGAGAAAATATGGGAAGACATGTATCATCACTCTCAACAGTTAGAGCAAAGGCAGCTTTAACTAGTAACTGAGAAGTGTTTGGAGATAGCCTGTGGTGGACTGAAAGAAAGGGCACACAGCAGGAGAAACACTTGAAATAAGGAAAGGACAATGGAGAAGGCTGTGTGTTCACATACACTTTGGCTTGTTTATTCATCTAAAAGTCAAACTTACTACTTTATTGTGGGTATAGATGAGATCACTTTATTTACTGTATAAGTTTTTTTAACATAAGTATTGACCTCCCTATGTTCATAGGCTAAACAATAGTTACCGCTCATTTCTCTTCAGGGTGACAATAATTAACCTAACTCAGCACCTCCATGTCTGCAGCATTGCATGCTCACCTGTCAGCTAAAGTTCACACATGTCTCCCTGTGTTTCAGTAACTATGATGTCGTGATTTTAAATAACAGCTTTGGCCAGTTTTTTCTGAGATCGTAGGGTAAAGAGGAAAGGATGAAGATTTAGGTGGGTGCATGCACTAACACATGAACTTGCTTGCAAAGCTCATAGAGCTTCTTGTCAGGTTAGAGACAGAAACAATGTGTTTAGCCATATTTTAGGAGACAAGTACTTAAAAAAACAACTGAGCAAACAGATAGACTATAGAGAAGTTGATTATACTGTAGGTGTCGTTAAAAAGTTACTATGGATAATGACAGTGACTGTAAAAACTGATTGCAAATGGAATAGAACTGTAATAGACATACACTGAATCTGACCACAGCTTAAAAAGCCCAAAATATACATTATCGTCATAATATTTATCATTTCAACCTAAAGTAAGTCTTCAGTGTTTGCATTTCATTCATCTTGTTTCAGATCCCTGCTTAAATTAAGGACATACATGCAGACTACTGAATGTATGTTATGAGTGCTAATATGTAGTATTCATCTTTTTTAAACTCAAATTTTTTAAGTTGTTCAAATTTTCTACTTTGTGCATTAATGATTTACATTGATTTCATTTCTGAAAGCACAATACAGAAACTTGTCTCATGTATGTATCATGTAGTAACACAGAGAATGTTTGTATCTGCATGTGTGTGGGGTAGGGTTTACATTCCACTGGAAATGATGGCGTAGCCATCATAGAGGATATAGCACTGCAGTGTGCTTAAAGAATCGCTTCACAGTTTTTCAAGTCTGTTTTAAAATATTAGTCAGGTGCTTGTATAAACACTGAAACAGGCATCATCTACTTCAACTTACATTTATATAATGGTGCTATTTTATTAAAAGAATAGTTTAACATTTAAGGAAATGTGTGCATATTCACTTTCTTGCTAAGAGTTAAATAAAAAGATCAATACCACTGTCATTACTCCCGTGTCCGTATTCTAAATATGAAGTTAGAGCAAGCAGCTTAGCTGCTCAAAAACTAGGTTAGCTTAGAATAACCTAGTTTGGCCTGTCGAAAGCTAATGGAATTCACCTTCCAGCACCTCTATGCTCAATAATTAACATGCTATATGAAATTAATTTAATCTGTACAAAGACTGAGTACTATGGCCCGTTATGTGCTGGAGTGGCTCTTGGCTGGAAGCAGTGACTTCCTGGAGTCTTGTGACATTGCAGGGCAACCAGCGATGACCTATAAAACACTGGCAAACACAGTAATAAATGTTAGATATCTATATTTACTGCCAGAGGTTTGGCAGTTCTTTTAGATTTTGACCTAAATTTCTAGAAACTGTCTTTAAAACTCGGTTATAGTGTAGTCAAGGTAATGAATTTTTACTTTTAAGGATTGAAGTCATTTATTCCTTTTATTCCTTTCATTCATTCCGGTTCTCTCTTGCAAAAGAGATCTTGATCTCAGTGAGATGAACTGATTAAATAAATGTTATATGACCTCATACTGACAATTTAAAATCAATCAAAAAACACAAAACTGCGGAAGAATGCAGCAGCAAGACACATAATCAAACAATGTATCCTTCATTTTTTGATTACACTGGCGTAACGCTGATTTTTTTAATGTTACTTTTAAAGCAATGAATGGGTAAGCCATTACATAATGTATCTTTTATCTTCCTATGTTCAAAGTCTAGTGTTGATCTCTGGAATGTTTAAGCGAATACAAAATCATAAGGGAATTAATTGCGTATATTTTTTTTAGCATAATTTGCTCATACAACCTGCAAGTAAGGTGTGCTTCTAAAAGAAAATAAAAAAAATTCTACTGCTCATGTAACACAGTTGTACAAAGACGTGTTTGAGACAATGTGGAGTTTCTTTGAGACGATAATCCACAGACTGGTGGACTGGGGTCATTCTAAATTGCTGTGAAGACTTCTAACACCACAGTTGCTGGATTAAGGCAATACTGTTAGATTGGAAGCTGCACTGCAGTACAATTGAGACACACACACACACACACACACATACACAGATTTAGTCCATCTACAGCATGTGTACTACAGTGGGAGCAAGTGAGACTATTTTTGCATTTTGCAGGGCTTGCTGGTTTTCACAATGAACCTGAATGAAAGAAAGACTGTTTATTCAGTGGGAAACACATCAGCATATGAAAGAGGCAAAAAGACTCTAAGGCAGAATCGATGTTGAGCTGTGCCTCATAATGATGATTAACTATCAACCACGTTTCCACCCAGAGCTAAATGCTAAAACCCTTCGAGCAAACCAAGAACTATTCAAGACAATCAGTCAAACTGTGCCAACCTTCACACATGATATTATAACATTGGTAACATCTACATATTGTGATTCACAAACCGATTACATCAGATCCAAATACGTGCTCTCAATAGTGACACCAAGTTAATCTCTGTGTAATGAAGCAAAGTGGGTGACAGGTCAAGTGTTGTATCACAGCCAGGCTTCATATCTTAGCTAGCAACATCTGGGAAGATGAGGGATAGAGTGACTACAACAGGAAAAGGAGAATCCTGCTATAGCTGGGCAATTGCTAATCAGAGGGACATTTAGGGGTAATTTAGGAGTCTTTAAGACTTTAATATGGGCTGTACAGGCACAGCTCATAATATATCCCTTTGAGAATAAGTCTGGTATAAACATATCCTTTAGATTTTGATCATCAAAGCTCTGAAGAGACCAAAACTGACAATGATTTTATCATAGCATCAAGTGTTGCCTTATGTCTCTGTGCCTTTTTAAGTCCAGTTTTGTGGGGTTTTTTTGACCTACAGTTGCAATGAATGACACATTACTTAAATACGATCAGTGCAAGTTTAGTTTATTTGGAAACAATTCTAGGACTATGATCTATGATCTATGATCTATGATCTTTGTATCAGTGATGTCTGGTCAGTGAGTGTGCTCAACTTTAAAGTTTCTGACTTATACTTAATAAATTTGATGAGCTAAAAAGAGTACAATGGCATGTTAGTCAATTTTCACGCACCAAAAGATGGCAAAATAAACAAACTATGAGAGCTTATCTGCTTAGCTGCAAGCCTTTTTATCATATCAAAGTTCAGAGGGGGAGCTGAATGTGACACAGAACCTGTACCTGCAAACTAAAACCACTAAAAATGTAACTCTTACATAATTGCATTCACATAACATGTAATTTATCAAACTCATCTTTGCTTGAGAGGAAGCAACAACAAAAGCTCGTAGTGAACATGAAAATGATAACGTGAACATGCACTGAGGCTAGAAGGCATTATCTGTTATTTTTATTTTTTCACCTTCAGCTTCTGCTGTCTAAATGTGCCTTGTGTATATGCACATGCTCAGTGTGTTTTTTTGTTTTGATGATGACCTTACATTCCTTTCGTAGACCATTTCATCCAAAGTTACATCCAGTATTTCCCTGCACAGATCAGGAGCAATCTGGTCTTCAGTGTTTGGCTCGAGAAAACTTTGACACCTACTGTAGATGTGATGGCTTAGGAACTGAACCACCAACCTTACAATTAATGGTCAACTCTAGCTACTGCCACCTATTTTGCTCATATCTATTAGGAGTAGCTAAAGACAGTGACTGCAGTTGCCATGATTAACACTACGTATTTCAGAATGTGACACTTGATATACTGTTTAGTGATGCAGGGATTCAGGGTACACTGTATCTAAATGATACACACCAGGTATCAGCAAAAAGTATAAAACCATTTAATAACCTCATTTGAAAATAATGTAATTCATAACAATGTAGTGAAAATGTAAATATTCTGAATGCAAGTCCCCCTTGCTATTCACAAACCTATCAATTTTATCCCATGGTATTTCTAAATAATAGGACCTTGCCTTTACAATTAAATGTGTCCCCAAGGTTGACAATATTCACACTCAAAAACATTAAGAAAATACTAATAATTTGCACAAGGCCACAAAGAATATTTAGAAGTGAATTTGTAATGTGTAGTTACTGAACAGCCTCATGTTACCTTTATTTTTTTGGATGTTTCTCTTCCTTTCTCAATCTCTCTACGTTTACTGTTATTAATGTGTTTTGTGTGCGCGTGTGTGTGTGTGCGCGTGTGTGTGTGTGTTTGTTTGTATGTGTGTGTGTTTGTATGTGTGTTTTTATGTGTGTGTGTGTGTGTGTGTGTCTATCGATCTGTCTGTGCGTCTGCGCGTCTGTGCGTCTGTGCGTCTGTGCGTCTGTGTTGATGTGTGTGTGTTTTGTGAAGCACATTCCATCTCCCCTGTTAAGTTTTGCTTGCTTAGTCTAAAACATCAGAAAATAGTGAAAATGCCCATCATAATTTCCAGAATACCGAAGCCCCCGAAATATTCAATGCACTCTCTTAATTAAGACAAAGAAAATCATGCTGGAACAGTGAATATTTAGCATTTTGTTTGAAACAAATGACGTAAAAACTTTGAGATAGTTCCTACACATTTTCTGTCAATCAGCTCATCGATAAAGCGACTTATCAGTTCAGCTCTATATCAACTCAGTAAAGCGTGGCTGACTTTAAGAGTCTGAATCAGTATGAGGAGAGAAAAGTGGGATCGGTGCATCCCTCGTCCAATTATTAATCTGTATTTTGTACTTTTCAACACAGACTCTGACATACTGTAAAATTGTGATTTAAGTGTCTTTGTTGTGTTTTCTCTTTTTTCTATCAAACTGTAAATCAGCTGTGTCCATGGCTATTAATGAAGATGTATTGATCTGCACCCTGTGACTTACTTCCTGATATTACAAGCTGAACTAGAGACAATCTAAAATTGAATCAAATTTTGTAACAACATGCTTTTGATAAATATTCTGTTTTCAGCGGATGCAAAAATTGAGTTTGTACATCTTTTTGTCTTGTTTTCTTAGATGCTTATCCAGTCTCTGAGGTTGTCTACACATGGACTAAAGGAGCAGCCAAGTCAGTGGTGGTGGCAGAGGAAGGCTCCCGGCTCAATCAGTATCATCTGATTGGTCAGACCGCAGGGACTGAGGACATCTACACCAGCCGAGGTACAGCGAGACGAGAGTAAAGTGCCACCTGACCCCGGACAGCCAGGCCTCAGATTACAGATGACTTATCCCTCAGTATCATACGCATGGCCATTTACATCTTAGCTGGAATTTCTGTTGCTCTGTCCTTACTCTCTTTCCTCTCTCAGCACCAGTCACATACAGCAGCTCCAGGCGGCAGCAGCGATGTTAAGCCCCTGCTTCCACCCTATTATTCAGCTCTGTGTTATTACAGCGTGTGCCATCCAAAGATGTTGTGAGAAGAAAATGTTTTCAAATCAAGCTCTGGATAGAGACAATGAATGAATCGCAAGGATTTGAGAATGCCTCCCACACATAGCCAGCTGTCTCTGGGGCTGCCAAGAGAGGATAGTTGGGTGGGATGGGGGGGGCAAAAAAGAAAAAAAAACACTTATCCATGGTCTGAGCCATTGGGTCTGTAGGGTTAATCCGTACGCAGGCCCATCAGTTGTGCTTTTACTCTGTGACGTCACAGCTCAGGGATTGGCTGCTGTGCCACAGACACATGGGGGACAGGGGGGTGGGAGCGGCATCTGCTTAATTCTGTTATGTAAAGAAGTATGATAATACATTTCTGCTGATTTTTGGGAGTGAGTTTATAACAGTCCCTATAGCTTTATTGCATACACCTATAGGAACGTCTATATTTGGCTATACTTCCATTAGCGTGCCAGAGAAAGATGGTGTCATCCCCGGGTAATGTAACATTAAAGGTTAAGTATGCCTTGGTGAAAATCCAACTGTGCTCATGCTGGTGGAATACCCTCTCTCACACGTAACAAGATCTTGATTAAGACACAGGTTGCTCTATTTTCTGAGTGTAACTCTTTCCTCACCACACAGTGCTCAGGCCAGTTAAAGAGGGAAGACACAGAGAGCCAGCATGGCCCTAATTAGCAGTGCTAATCTGAGGTACAAACCCTCTTTAACAAGCCGGCAATAGCTCAGCAAAGGGCTCACACTGGGCGGAGGTGACCTTTGACCTCACAGGTTAAGCCAAAGCGGATGAAAATATAGACACAGGAGCTGCATTGATGATAGGCAAACCTTGTCATTTCATTACATTACACGCATCAGTGCTCTCAGATCAAAATAGAAAGCTGCAAAGATCAACAGATGGTTTCCATCTGTACTTACCAGTTGACCAACATGGCTGCATTGTTTTCCGCTATGAATGGCAGTTCCCCACAGGCACTCCAAAAACCAAACAGTAAAATCCACCACAACCGCATTTTTCACGCCTCGGAGATTTCCATCCACTTCCAAGCCCGGCAGGCAGTCAGATCAGAGTGGGTTCCGCCTGGTCGTGCCACCACAGAGCAGGGCTGCTGGCTAGTAGTCCTCGGAGGGAAGGCAGCACAGGTGCCCTTTTCATTAAGGACATGATGCTTGTCGCTGCATCGCACAGACCATCCAAACTTTTTCTCCGGTCCCTCTCAACCCCCCTCTGCTTCAGTCATCTGTGCACCTGCTTGTAATCACTGCTGATCCAGGTCTGTTTTAGTGTTCGAGCTCAGGCAAGGCAAGGATGTATGTCCCCAATCAAGTGTGGCCTGGCCTGACAGAATGGGATGGACTGTCTGCTGCACATACACACACACACGCAAACACGCACAAACACACACACACACACACACATACACACACACACACATAGACAGAGAGAGCGGCAGAGACAGAGGGAGAGCGAGAGAGATATACAGGATGCAGATTGTGACAAGGGATTAGTGAGACAGAAAAATCCGATTTTGCCAGGAGAAAGCAGCAGTCATCTGTGGATTTTCTATAGTTTATCAGACTCCATGGCTCAACAGGATTTTTGAGAAAAAAAAATCCTTCAAATGCAATCTTCAGTTGGTTAACAGGATATGATGATTTCCCCACCAACCTGTTTTTCAGTAATTTAGCTCACACTCTCGCATTTGGAGTTGTGGTCCGACCTGGAGGTTGTCGAGCAAAGTGTATTTGTAGAGCCCTTAATCACAGATACAGCCTTAACGGACTGTGCAACATCCACTGGCTAAAGGAATTGAAAACAACACGACCCAAAACACAGACAAGCCACACTTTTTTAGAAAAAGGAAAGATTTTGAAAAGAGAGAAGGGAATTGCCCTCCTGAAATGCCAAGGACCCCAATGTTAATCATCAAAGAACCCAACAAGATTACTATACCTTCACAATGTGATCCTCATGTTCATTGAAGGGAAGACGTCAGCGCCCGCTCTGTCACTGTGGGGCACCTACAACCACTGTTCCAAAAAGTTGTGGCATTTCTTGCTGCTGGGGCCAAGTGAATCAAGTAATGGATGAATACTACACTGGTGTGTGTGTGTGTGTGTGTGTGTGTGTGTGTGTGTGTGTGTGTGGTTAAATATGTCACATTGTCAACTGAAAATTTTGGGGTGTTTGGAGTGTTCTTTTATAGCTATGCTAAATATGCAGCCTTGTCTGCTGAGAAGGGTTCTCATAATTCAGTGAAGTATCATGCTATCTATAACCTCCAAGTCTAGTTGAAGACCATTCATGCTGGTAAACCATAGTGCCAGAATGGAAAATTATTTTGTTTTCTTGTACTACTGTAGCATTTTAGTTGCTAAAGAGTCCCTCAGAAGGTTGGTATGGACCAAAACAGAGCTAAAACAAGAGTTAATATTGGATTTAGATTAATCAGTTGGAAAAAAACAACTCTAAGTGAATGCCAGTGTTCCTCTGTGTCTGCTGGGTGTGTGAATAAGCAGTTGTTTTCTAATGCATTAGCCAAAACAACTTTAAAAAGTGATAATAGAGTGTATGATATTAACAGAATGTTGCAATTCATAGTGGCCAAAAGTCAATTGAAGCAGCTTGAAGTGGGAGCATGTAATTCATAGATAAGAATGTTAGCCCAGGGTCAGCAAGAACTGTGATGGTGTTTTGGTTTCATTACAATTACTATAAGTAAAAAGATTATACAACTTGGGATATAGCTAGCAAATGCTCACAGGAGAAGGCTGCAAACAGCACTGTCCCAGTCCAAGAACAGACTGGTCATGTTGCTGCTTTATGGAGGGTTTCATGAAAGAAGTGAGTAAAATCAAAAGCATCACTAGGTAATTTTGTTGTATTTGCTCAGCTATGATAATACTTTTTCCAAATGAAAAACCTAAAGTGCAAACCCACTGGAAGGTGCCTCCTCCTCTGTTCTGCTGTTTTCTCCAGGTCAATACACCGTGATGATGGCTCACTTTTACCTGAAGAGGAAGATCGGCTACTTTGTCATCCAGACCTACATGCCCTGCTTCATGACTGTAATCCTGTCCCAGGTTTCCTTTTGGCTCAACCGGGAGTCTGTGCCAGCACGGACTGTCTTTGGTGAGACTGGAAACCATAGACTCATTGACTGGTCAATTAATTTTGGATTGATTTTGACATGATTTTACACCATATTGGTACTGCAACATTATGGAGCCTATATAAGAATATACCTTGTAAATAAATGAAGTGTTTTCAATCTGAAGTAACATATCTTTGAGCATTAGTTTATTTTGTGCTTGATACATGAATATTTCTAAAAATTGAAATGCGAGTTGTGTGGAATTGAAAGAAGCCACTAATACATGCGTGCATAACCTGATGTTTTATGATCTTTCTATAATGCTTTAGAATGCGACTTGCTTTTACTACAATTCAATCTGTTGAAATAACAACAGAATCACGAGTCTGGATAGTAAAACTGACCCATTTTCTCCACCCCCAGGTGTGACCACAGTGCTCACCATGACGACTCTCAGCATCAGTGCTCGAAACTCGCTGCCTAAAGTGGCGTATGCTACTGCCATGGACTGGTTCATCGCAGTCTGCTATGCCTTCGTCTTCTCTGCCCTCATTGAATTTGCTACTGTCAACTATTTCACCAAGAGGAGCTGGGCCTGGGATGGAAAAAAGGCGATGGAGGCCCAGCAACCCAAGGTATGAGCTACGATGTTGATATCCCATTATGAGTACCCGGGTAGCTGGCTCACTTTGCGGGGAACCAACTTTGCAATGGGAACCAAAAAGCTGCTCTCAAAGTTTAACAGTTTATTGTGAGAGTAAGACTTGGTTGCAGACATTGGAGGCTAAAGAAGGAACGTTATCAGTGGACGATCCCTTGTTATGGCAAATAATCATGTATTTCCCTCCAGGCTGTATTTTCACAGTTCAGAGGAGTCAATGTTTTTTAAAGTCACAGAAAAGTATCAGACTGTAGCTCATGTGGTCTGTCTGCTTAGTAACACTCTAAGTGTAAGTAAGTGTAAGTATAACAGTGCAGACTGGGGTAGTTGCAGTGATGTCGATAGGTTGGCAGTTTGCAGATGTCCCAGATACCTACGAAGCTGTACTCACAAGGTACTACTCTGTTTCTGCAGTCGTTGGGAGTCACCATATGCAGAAGAGAAACTTCCGCTTGGTCTTAATGAGGGCCGGATGGTTTTTTTGGAAACATGACAAATGCTTAATGTCAGACATAGGTAGTGTCTCTAACATCTATATGTTTGAGACAGAGCAAAGATAAAAACTCTCCACAAGATAATCATCTACCTACACAACTGACATATTTTGGCCTTCTAAAGATATTCGTAAAAAATTCTCAAACACGTTTTTTCAAACATATTTACACATCCAGCAGCATTTGTGTAAGTGTTTCTGGCAGACTGATAAATGTTAGTTGTATACTCCATCTGAGTTTAGCTCTGTTTTGCTCTTCACCAATTCCTGAAGAAAATGTGGTGAAGGACGTATGCTCCAGAGCATTCACCAGCTAGTGTCCAACTTGGTCTGTGTACCGTCTGGTGCTGAGGACAGTGCACAGTGGATTTACCAGACCTGCCTTCTGCTGCTGGAACGATGCTGATGAGAGTCATGAAACTTAACCAGAACAGTGAAGTTGCTGCTAAATGCTTCGCCAAGTTCAACAGCTTGTCACAAACTTTGCCCCTCTGCCGTTTTGTCTTTGTCCAGTACTTTATATTTACTTTACCAGAGGTTCTTTCATTGAAAACAGCTGCCTGGAAAGAAGATGTAGAAGTTAAAAAATGATGGATCAATAAATCCACAGCTCCAGTGTTGTGGCACAATGCCAGTTCATTATTGCCCAAGGACATTGAACCCCCCTTTCAACCTTCACTGGTCATCTCTTGCTGGTCTCTTTGTGTTTTTGTGTATCTGTGTGTGCGCCTGTGCTATTAACTAAATGTTCAAAAACCGTGAAGCACCGTGCAGAGTTGTGTGTATGCATGCTAAATCGATGCATTTTTTTTTCTTCTCTGCAGAAAAAAGACCCTTTGGCTCTGTCTAAAAAGCCAAACAACACCTGTTCAGCTGGCATGAATTACACAACCAACATTACAAAGGACACATCCATCTCTACCATTTCAAATAGCACAGCTGTTCAGCTGAAACCCTCTGAAACCAAGGCCCCAGATCCCAAAAAGACTTACAACAGCGTGAGCAAGATTGACAAGATGTCCAGGATAGTGTTCCCAGTGCTGTTCGGGACCTTCAACCTGGTGTACTGGGCCACGTATCTCAATAGGGAACCAGTGATCAAAGGAGCTGTGTAAGCTCTGTGATGAGGGTGGTTCATCCTCCTGACAACCACTTCAGGATTAGATAACTGGAACGCAATCAAAAACAATGCCAAGCACTTAGTCCTTGTATCATAGCTGTGTTTTTTTAGGTCACTGAGTTACATCGTATGTCTGTCGCTTCAGGAAAACGTTGCCATGTTTGCCTTGAGTTTGTTCATGTAGGATTAACAACCTCTCCATCAAAGGTTCAGTTCATCTCATTTTACAACTCAGTCACTGATTAGTTTCTGACAATTTGGATTTTATTTTTTTTTTTAATTTAATTTTAGCATTTGGCATTCATATTTTCTCCTTGAGTCTACAGTAGATGATGGTAAAGCAAAGCCAAATGCTATGCAAAACAACATTTTTACTGTGTTATTACTCAAAACAGGCTTTTATCTTTGTAACTCTTACTTTGTACAAATGGGCTGGAAGTCCAGGTGTGCGAGGCTGGGCCCAGGCACATGGGACTTTGCTTCCTTGTTAAAAGCAGATGAATAGCCATGCTAAATGTGTTGCCTTCAGAGTATGAGAACTCATTACGAATGCACTGAAATCTTCTGCAATTACTTTTTCAGAAACCAGTTTTTCTTTAAACAGTTGACTCTTTTTCGCTCATTTTTGCTACTTTTCTGGAATGGCCGATCTTCCATTATTATTATTTTTCTGTTTATGTGGAGACTAAACGGGGACAGGTTTTGAACGAAAGTAATAAGTGGCAGCTTCTGTTTCCAGGTCGATATGTTAGGGAATCCTGTATGTATGTACTTGTGGTCATAGTTGAAGAAACATGTATATATGCCCTGCTTTTAGATAAGCACCACTAAGCCCGTAAGGTTAGCTTCTTTGTTATGCATATACAGCAACACAGTGTTACTCTAGTCTAGTGCTTCATTGACTGGATATTTAAAAAAGAGCAGAATCGCTTGAGCTTTAGCAATTTTAACAGAATATACTGTTTTTTTAAATTTTATTTTCTAGATAAATTTTTTGTTTCTATAAGCTTGACGATAACTTGCAAATATTCTTGAAAAATATTTAGATGCTTTGAGTAGAATCACTTTTTTTTGTCATAATTCAAATCTGCAGTGAAGAGATCAATTTAAGCTTATCAGGTTATCATAGGCAGAGAGTCACAATGGCAAGTTTGTTGGATTTTGACCTTTAAATCACATCACAGTTGCTACTTTTTAAGAACTCTGGCAAAATTGTAAGATCAATAATTAATATGAATTTGTCATTAAATAGCGGAGTGCTATCTTAAAATAGGCAGCTTGACATTTTGAGAAATCTGCTTTCTTGCTTAGAGAAGACTGAAACCACTCTGAGGTCTGTAAAGTAAATGTGAGGCTACCACCAACAGCCGTTAGCTTACCTCAGCATAAAGACTGGAAACAGGTTAATCCATTAAAGGAATACTTATGGGAAATATGCTGTTTTTGCTCATTTGCTTCTTTTCCAACACTTGAATAAGAAGATTGATAGTAATGTGTTGTCTGTACAATAAATATGAAGCTATAGCCATACACCAGTTACATGTTCAAATGTAGTATTAGTTTGACCTTTGTAGAGTAGTTATGCTACAGTTTGAACTTGGATTAAACTAAGAAAATGCTGCATCTCATAACTTGTTTTTTACATTACAGTTTTTGATCAAATTTTGGTCAGGATAAGCTGTTATTTAGAGTTTTAGTTGTGTTTTTAGGTGGATTTTATACCTTTAGCTAGCTCTTTTCTCATGCTTACAATCTTTATGCTAAGATAAGCTAACTTTTTTAGACTGTATTTCATATTTAGTGTAAAGAAACAAAAGTGGTAAACATTACTTTAATTGAATAAACCCAAATCAAAACCCTTTTGAGGTCACCATTAGACCACATTAAGTCAAGCTTTTTGCATGATTATCACTGTGAAGGCTGCATGCAATACATTCACTTCAGCAGAGTTAGTTTTGCAGTCTTCGTAGTTCTCCCAGAATTATATTTTAAGCCTCTTGTCTCTATGGCTCTATGAACAGTTTAAATATGAGCGTGATCTACTCATGTGACTTTATGCCTTCTGTGTGGCCTGCCATTATTTAATAATTTCATGGAGAACAGCAGTTGTATTATATTATTATCATACTTAGGTGAATTTTAGGTACAGGATGTTCTTTAAATGCAAATATCTGAAGCAATAAATAATGCTCATATGAATAATGACTTCTGTTTATGGTAATATGTTATTATTTGACCTTCATTTTTCTGCTGTGTTTTTATCCAGATTTTTTTTTTCCTTTTGGTGATAGTTGTTTTCTATATATGGCTACACTCTGATTAATTTTTCCTCTACTCTTCACTGTTTTTGAAGCACAGTGCTCTTTGACCATGTTTTTTAATTAATTATGTATTTTATCTTATTTACAATTTGTCTTTGTTATGTAAAAGGCCTGTACAACTGACAAATGTAAGGATCTGGGCTTCTATTGAAACCATAAGTTCTTTTTCTTTCCCTATTGTTATGCATACCTGATTCCAAATAAAGCTTCACTGACTCCATCTGTCGACTGTTAATGGTCAAAAGCTCAGCGATACTGAAACATGAAAAGCCTTTATCTTGTCAGTTGTAGCATGAATTTCATGGTATGGAGTGTCATGTGTTAAACATCGGGTCAGAGCTGACACCGATCAGAGATTTTCATGTTTCATTGCGTTTCTCTCTGGTGCGATGCTGAATAAATACACACTGAAAGCTACAATATGATTCTGTGGATAGTGCATGAATCCACAGTACAGTACATATTTAGATACACTTATGCAACTGATGTATAAAACACTGACTTAATCTTGCTTGATGGAACAACGGTCTGCACGTGCTGTTTCTCCTTTGATTATACACATGCACATCCAGATCATGCAGCTCTCTACAGTTGGTGGACTGGTAAATCCATCTTGGGGGTCTCTGTGGTGGTAACATCTGGCTCACATCTGTTTGTCAAGGATTTAGCTCCATTTAAGTTGCTTTTTTTCCATTCAGCATGTCCATACTCTACACCAAATTAAGCTGTCACTGATGGCACCAAATGACATCAATCATAGTATATAGCTTGAGAAGCAAAGATAGGCTACTGTATATCTGCTGGTGGAGAGGATGTCCTCTCTCGTCTATCACAACATCCTCCACATTATCAGAATGTCCTCTTGTTTGCTGACCTCTATTCCAACATTTTACACATAGCATACTGATCCAGCCAACAAAAATGTGGCAGTTTCAGTTATTTTTTTCAGACAGGTCGATGGTGTAAAAGGCTCTGTTAAAAGATGCATATACAATGTTATATACATTGTATATATTTCCTTTTTATGTTTGTTTTAAAGGCCACCACTGTATGTGTAGATTTTTTACATGATTACAACAATCCTCAAATTATTCTAATAAATGATCTTCTTGGATATGTGTCCAGTCAATGATGTTGCTCCAATGTTGTTTTTTTTTTTTTTTAACACTGAAATTGGTGGCCCCCATGATCAGAAATGTTCAGAGTGGTTTTATCACCTGATCCAATTAATTTAAACAGAAATCAGCATTCTAGCAAGCTGCATCACCATTTTTATACTTACAGTAATGTGCTGTTGTTGACCAACAGTGGAAGCTTAACTTCCTTCAATTCAACATCAGTTTTTACAGAACAGGAAGGATTAGGCCTAAACCTTTTCATGTTGTCAGGCAACTCCTTCAACATGTTGTCAACATTAGGCCCTGAATGAATTTGAAGGAATATTATGACAAATAAGAAAATATGCTCATAAGCTTCCTTGTCAAGGGTTAGATGAAAAAAATAATACGAGTCCCATATCTATTTGGTAAATATGAAGCTACAGCCAGGTAACTCAGCATAGAGTAGCTTAGTATGGAAACTGGGAACAGGTAAACAACTAGTCTGGATCCCTCCATAAGTAAAACAAAATTCTCCTTCCAGCACCTGTTAAGCTTATAGATTAAAAGTTTTTATCTCGTTCTTTTAAACTGTACAAATAACGATGTGAAAAAAAGTCCCGTGTGTGACTAGCAGTTGTTTGATGGACTAAGTCTTTTTGGTTAGGAAGGTTCCTGACTGAGTGAAATGACCTGGAAGTATCTAAATGGCAGCCATTATAAGAGCTGATTGAATTCTCTAAATGCGGAGGAAAGGGGCTTCAATGCTTCCTATCTCATTTCCTTTAGCACAGAATACACTAGACCATCCTTGAGGAAAGGAGAGGTGATAATGCCATCCCACAATCCCTTGTGGCAGTAACATTTTAGGCCATCCTCCATCATGTAGTTACATAGTCTATTGTAGGTGCAGTAGGAGTCATTTTGAAGAGCAGTTTTCTTTTCCTTAGTCCTTATGAATTCTCCTTCACATCATTCCTTGACCTCATGAATTCTGCCAACGAGGTCAAGGAAAAGTGGTTAGGAAGGTACAATCTTTCTTCTTTTGAAGCTTTTGCTGTAAGGTGGACTGATGACAAAAAAACGTTATGTGAAGATGTGATTGGATTCAAATTCATCCAGTGCAGCATGAATTGACGCCAAGCGTCAAAGTTGAAGAAGATTCATCTTAGGGATTTTCCCATTAACACAGTCCTTGTATCTGTGCTAGCTATCTTGCAAATAAAGTTTGTATTGAATGTGAGTTTTATTACCTTCCTTTGGGTTAACCTAGGATAACTGCTGCTGGCTGTAACTTCATCTTTACTGAAGAGACATGAGAATCGTATCAATCTTATCATCTAACCCTGACATGAAGGCTAATAAGTGTATTTCCCAAGAATGCTGAACTATTTTTTTGGTTTGGGCTTTTCATGTGTGCAGCAAAGACAGATTGTTGTGGAGCAGATGCAGCACAAAAAGGTGACAGAAGGACAAGAGCAGAACCAGTGGATGAACTGGAAAAGAGTTAAGAGTGAACAAAAAAAAAGTTATGGTGTAGGAAAATCTAATATAAGGCTCATTATGAGTACTATCTATAAAATGTCTTCAAAACTGCTTAGTCAGAAGGGACTGTACCTTATGTTCAGACATATACTGCAGCTACTTCATCAGTGTGCAAAATATCTATTGCCTATGCATATAGCTCACTGATGTAATTTTAGGGCTGGATTGCTGAACAAGCACTTTCAGCAACAAATCCAAGTGTGCAACTAAATTTCCTCTGCAGTGGCACAAGGAACTGTAACACTGTATCATTTAAAGTTTTACCATGTTTTTGTATTAAACTGATCTCATCTTTTCATTAACCTTAGACAATATACAGTCTCGCTCACTACACTGCTTCAATATACAAGGATCAGACTATTTTTTTGATTACATCACTTTTTTGATTTAAGAAGACAGCCTCTCAGGAGCAATTCTTTTCATGGAATATCAAATCACATATCCCTTCTCTTCGTTCTCTTCGTTTGCAAAGAAAGTCTTCAAAAAAATTTAAGAGGATTGCAGTTTTTAAAAGTAAAATTTAGGTGACCTTGATTCCCAGCCTGTAGTTGTCACTAATAAAAGACCTTTTGAATGAATACAGCACAAACTAGACAAAGAATAAAGACAAAAAAGGACATTACACAAAAAAGATAATAAAAAAGAGTTTTAAGATGTGACTTGAAAGGTAAAGCAAATGATTCAGCCTTATTTTCTTCAGCATGTCTCAAAGTCTACTGTACCATCCCTGGCAGCAAAGCAAATTAATTTTCACTTCCTGTTTTTAACATACAAAACCTGAAACCTCACGTGAAGGAGAGAAGATGTTGCTTTGTTGGATATTAGATTGACCAAAGATTTGCCTGAACAAGCCCTTATAAGAACCCAGATTCTCTTTTCACACCGCAAGTTTACATTCTCAGTAACTTTGTGATTTCTGTCATAATCTGTGTGACCTTTAGTCTAGTCAACACAATATTCTGCTCCTGTGCCAATCGATACACAAGACTGTCACAAAAATGTGTGTTGGTTGGATGGCTGCTCACACAGTGCTGTCATTTTTGCATTTAACTTTAGAAAGTGCAATCGTAAATTATTAAAGAAACATGCAGCGTGCAGGTCTGTAATCTTAGTGCACTGATGCATAGTTCATAAAGAAGAGCTTGAAGCACTGAAAGGTCAGAGGAAAACACGTAGAAGTTCAAACTAGTAGTTGTTACACTCTATAAATTTTGGATGGTGCCTAACAATAAATATTATACAACTTCTAAAGGTGATGCCATCTTTCTTTTCTTAAAACAAAGGTGGCTATATTGATATCTTTGAAAAGTTTTGGCTCCGCTGTCCATTTGCAAAAACCTTATGTGACAAAAAATATTAAACACTCTCACTGTTTTTGGCCTCAAAATCTCACATACCACACAAAATGAAACATCTGCATCAAATTAAACAAATACATCATGTAATATATTTATTGGAGCATCATAACAATGTCATTTATATGTTTGCCTCTGTATTTTAATCATTTTTGCATTTTAAAATAAAATGGTAGAAATATCAAGCAACAGAAACTGTAAATCAAATTAGTAACAAAATCAGTAATTTTACCAGCTATTTTAATCATCAACACTTGGCCTGGAAATGTTACAAGTAATGGAAAAGAAGAAGGAAGTTGGTCATCTCATTTGATATAAAAGTAAATATTCTGAATGCATCAAAATTATATTTTTGTGAACATTTACAGTCAGAGTCCATTGTATGATTTGCAGTGGGCAGTATACGACTCTGGTTAACAAGGCATGACGATCCCAGTTGATTCATCTGAATGATGTATGTTGGTTCCTGTGCTCTCTGGTTGAAGTCCTGATTATAGGGCAGCATTTTTAATTTCTAGTGCCTGCGTTTCTCTTTTAACCACCAGAGGATGGCAGCAGTCAGCTTCAGGGACAGCACTGCGGCTGACGGCTGTCAGACCATCACATGGTCACATTGAACCAGTTGCCTTTCGTTGTGTATAGATGTGTAAGTCTCTTGATGGTGCTTTGGCTGTGCCCTCATTCTCCATGTGTTGGAGGTTTTTGCTTTTGTCACAACAAACTGCTCTTAGTCTCATTTTGATGCAGTGAGGAAAATGTTTGTTGCCATCTGAATAAAATGAAACTACATTTTTGAGATATGGTCTTTTGTAAGTCATTAAGGGACTTATTTATCCCAGCAGTTAATTTCCACCCTTCAGGAATCTCCTGCTTGTGACAGGGAGAGAACAGAAGGGGCCGACAGAGGGGGAAATTACTCTTGTCCTTTTTCGTTCCTGGTTGCACAAGTTCTCCAATGGGGCTCGGTCAGAGTTGTCCATTCATTTCAAATGATAACCAGGAAGATCCAGGGGGCAGTCACATTAGTCTCTGGAGAATTACCTCTGATTTCGCTTTTACAGGGGCTGCTGAAAGGGACCACTTCAAAAGATTGTATTACCACTTACATACAGCACGTGATCATTTTTGTCATATCTTGTCATTTTCTCTAGACTTGTTGCATGTGTTGGATCTAAAGATACAACAACGTTTAGTTAATGGGGCACTCAACTAATTTCACTTGACAGTTATCTCAGCTGAGGCCTGAGACTTTAAAAGTCTGTGTTACAAAATTAAGATGTGGGGGTTTGGAAGAAGCAGGAATTCAATGGGCAGGTAGAGACTGCTGAGAGATTCCCTCGAGTTGCATGGTGGGAAATGCAGATCATTGTGTTTGTTTTCCATTCTGGTGACTAAAAACCAGCATATCTCAGCCTCTAATACCTAGATTTCGACTATTTAAAAAAATCAATCTTTTGTGAGTCCCCAAACTTTATGAAAGTGCAATATTAAATTTATGCATTGCGCCCTATAATCGCCAAATCTCTACCACTGATTATACATACCTTTGCAAATTAAAGGATATAGAAAAATCTAAACACAGCACAACAAGGCCCCTGAATTATACTTACAAACATCTGGCAGCTATGAAGGAGCTCCAGCAGCCTAACATCTGAGCTTTTAAACAAATTAATATAACAAATAAGCCCCATCACCCCATCATTCTCAAACTGCAGGTGCATCACTAAGTAAATGAATTAATTTCAACTATAAAAATAATAATAACATTTTAAAAAGCAGAAGAAAAGAAGCAAATTAACCATTACTTTTTTTAACCATGAAGAACTTGCAAATGCTGGTAATCTGAGTGTGACTAATATCACTGTCACAAATTGATCTATTTCAAGGAGAAATTGAATTCCACGTCTACTAGTATAATTGGCTTTATTTTGAAAGATTGCTCCAAAGTATCCCAGACTGTCTTTCTTTCTTTCTTTTTTCCAAACCCGGATACAAAGCAAGGTTTTATCTTCACTTTGCATATATTTGGCAGATATCTCACACACGAGGGAGAAAAGTCTTTTCTATGAGGGTTGCAAAGTAGTCCCTAAGAAAGTGAAGTGACGCAGACCCCGCCACGGAGGACTCGGTGATGGAGCAGGGGCCATCGGCGGGCGCGTTCAGTGCGCGCACCTGCGTACGACCGCCGGTGTCCGCGACCTAGGATCCTACAGCTGCCGAGAGCGACTGGCTGCCGCTCCGTCTGGAAACGAGCCCGAGGGCGAGGGACAGTCTGAAAACGCCCGATTCCAGCAAGGACCTCATTTTCCCTTGGATTACAAACTATGGAGCGCTTTCCCCTCGCCCTCTCCTCCGAGCAGCCGTGACCGTCGCGGCCAGACACCGATACGCAGCGTCCTCTGACACGTCTCCACTTGTTGTCCTCCAGCGGGAAACATGTCATCCACGTTACTGGCCTATGTCTCACTCCTGTCGGTCCTACACACCTGGTGAGTGGCGCACTTTAGTTTGAGACAGGTATATAGAATGGAAAATAATATATGTTGTGTTTTTCCTGTAACTTAAGCACAGTGATCAGGGCTGTTTTTACGCAGGGGAACTTTGTGTTGGGCTCTAGGTTTCCCTGAAGGACGCTACCGCAATTGTTTACATGCATGCTCTCTGCAGGATACACCGCATAGGACAGCATGTTGTAACCCTGTGTCCGCGCCTCTGCTGGTTTCAGCCACCTTCGGTCATTTTACCTTTTTTCATAGCTCTCTGACACTGGAGTACGAGGGGGACTATGAGGATGTCACCGTGAACCAAATGCTGGCTCCTAAATCACAGGAAACCGACGCCACGGAAATACTCAACAATTTACTGAGAGAATATGACAAGAAACTGCGACCAGACATCGGAGGTAACTGTCTATGTCGTGTTGTGGTAAATATTTATCCATCCAACTAGTTGCAGACTGTAAATCAATAACATTCAGTCAGATATAAGTATAAGGTGTTTAATGTGCAATGATATCATATCATTGATATCAATGATATGATTAAGATATCATCATAATCATAATCATGATATCATGATATCATGATTATCTTGAGTTCAAATAGTCATATGCTCTGAAGTGGCCTGTGTAAAACCTTCAGGTTCAGTAGGTATTAAGACCTGATAAATGAACAGGTAAGTGATGTCAGTCACTTGTAACTAAACTAGTACTAAAAACCTAATCATTAAGTGCTGTAACACTTTATAGAAAGGCCAATTTTATAGTAAGAACCTGAAAAGCATCCAATATACATAAATAATGCAGTGACATAATAAATGAGTTGCTGGAAGCCTTGATGAAGCACCCAGATGTCAAAACAACTGTCATTAACCCCCAAAGTATGGTCAGTATACTACAAAGATGTAGGCGGCATCATCATACTTTTTGTAATATGGATGTGACAAGCTGTAACAGTAAATGATGGGTCATTTTCTTCATCAGGTGTGTTTTGATATCTATACCAAAGTTAACCAGTAGATGTGCAGGTCACTGGAAGCAGCATCAGGAGGCAGAATCAGCATTTCTTTTTCATAATGAATCAGTCCTGTCTCTGCAAATTTGGCATTTCATTCATTACAATATGATTCCCGGCTGGTTCACTGCACACTGGTATATTGCATTTTACACAATTTTTATGGTTATTTTTGCTTGTTGGGTCGATTTTTATTTTTCATTTTACCCTTTGGCACCTAACACCTCCCCATTGCTTCAGTGAACTGGACTGCTGCTTAAATGTACCAACTCTAAAACATTCTTCCTGTTTTTGATAAGGTGGCGGAGCGGTAATGCTACAGTCAGTTAATGTGTGGTAGATACAGTGGATAGATAATAGACCTGACAGAAATAACTGGTTAGGCTGAGTAGTTCCAATACATTTTAATAGGAAGTGTGTATCAGTAAATTTTCAAAGATTAGGTAATAATAAAACACAATTTCTATTTGCTTAAAAAGTACAAGTGAAGAAAAAAAATTAATGGGGAGATCCCAAATCAATTTTTTTGAGGAATACCTGGAATATTACGTGCCAAGGTCAATTTTAACTCACACATCTAAGGGTCAATAGGCAAACAGTACAATAATCATTAGAATTAACGAAGGTTGGGCAGGTGAAGCATTTTTCAGAGGGTGTGAATCACTGTAATTTCTGTTCTTGGTTTCTGGTTTCCAGCAAAGAGAAAACTACCCCTTTTTTTGTTTCTTACCTGCTGACCTACAGTCACAAAGGTCAGGATGTAACTGATCAGCATATCCTCATGAATATAAATTACATTTGGAGATTGAAACTTTGAGTGGAGGAAAGAGATGTGAGGAGTTCTAAAATTCACTCTTGTGCTTTTTCTGTATTTTCTCATGTCATATATGAGATGCTCAGATGGCTGTGATTAGTCAATATTCCCACTCAGTCCTTCACGGTGCTTCTGTTTCTTCTCCTGATGTCTGTTATGCTTGCCAAGGGTTTGGAAAGTGGCCTCTGGTGTCTAGATTTATATCCTGATATATGGCATATGAGATAAAATGGATACAGAGTTTGAATTTGGGCTTTATATAAAATATTGCCATGCTCTGAGATAAATGTAGCTTTTAAATCTGTGAAATTACCAAGATTTATGTTATTTTGTAACCATCAAACTGATGAAGCACAAATCAGACGTCATTGAGATGTCATTGAGATTTCAAATCTTACATGTAATCTACAAGTTAATACAGTGCAACTGGTGCTGGAGTACTTGTTTTTGTTGAGTGGTCAGTATCTTTAAAGCTACTCTAGTCAATCTGCTTCTTTTACACCAGCCCTGATAAAGCCACCCAGTACCAACAAGTACACAAACTATGTAACCAACCTGCGAATATTGCTAATAATGGAGATACAGTCATTAGGTGGATACAAACACAACTCCAAATGAATGTTAATGTTGCTGCATGTCTGCTGGATGTTTACATAGGCAACTGTGTGTTCTGTGTGTTAGCCACATCAGCTTTAGGGGGTGATAATATGACACTGTATTGTTTTCACTATGTTGCAATGTCCCAGGTGGCCAAAAATATCACTAAACACAGATTTAAAGCTCAAACACAAATAACATATGATGTACATACCTGTGCATTATAGGCCGCTGCAGTGACACTAGAAAAAGCGAGTGGGTTACTAGTAGATCACTGATGTTTGCTCTGACTCTCTTTGCATTGGCTGTGTATCCTTTTTTCTTATCTGTGGTTTAAGTGTTTAAGTACAGAGCACACAGCAGACTACACAAACCAGCTTCATTATACAATGTTACCTTGACTCAAAAAACTGGAGCAGCTCTTCATCACTGCAATACTATGCTTTTGTACCTTTTTACCTATCTAGTAAATGCACCATAGAGCATGGACACAAAGGTTTTAAAACCAGATTTTTACACAGAATCACTTTACAAGAAAGGCCTCAAGATTAGGTAAACATTCAGAAACAGCTTTGATATTTTGGAGAAAGTGTTTATTTTCTTTCTGAGATGAGAAAATCAATACCACTCTCATTTTGATGTGCTAAGTAGCTAGATCCAAGAGGCAATTATCTTAGATTATTTTAGATGATAATAGATGATCTTAGATTATCTTATATTAACAAATGGAAATGTAAATAGAATAAAGTTTTACAGGGATTTATGTGCTGTCACTTGGGGTCTTCCCGGTAACCGGGGGCCGGGCACAGTCACTTCCTGGAGTCTCCTCTGGTTGCCCGGCAACTGTAGGGCACGATAAAACTCGCAGTGAAGCCACAACTTGTCTTTTCATCTCTGTCGGTGTATGCAATAAACAAACGAGATACAAAGTGTATGTTGTGATCTTTAAAGGTGCTTTTAGGCAGATTTTTGACTTTTGGACCAAGCTAGGCTAGCCATCTACCCCCTTTTTTTCCTTTTGCTTAGCTAAACTAAATGACTGCGGGCTCAGTCTTCCCATCTAACTCTTGACAAGAAAGTAAATTGGGCTATTTCCTATATCTTCGCAATAGTTCCCCTAGTGTATTGTTAGCAATATAAAATATCTCAAAATTTGAAACAGTTATCATGCGGGTAATATGGATAGAGTGAGTGCAAGTTGTAGTGGTAATAAAAGGAGCTGGACAGGAAAGCAGATACAGCCTGTAGCATCAGGCTTTTCCTCTGGATATCAAGCCAGGTAAGTTGGGTTTTTTTGGGCCTGTTAGAGAGCTGACACGACAACACAAATATTAGCGGTACACAGGACGTCACAGATGTCGCTGCCCTCATGAACTGAGCAGTGGAAAAGACCTTTTAATAAGAGCAGTGATTTCACTCTCACATCCTCTGCGCCATGTTATCGGGTCAGTTTCTCCATGTGCTACTTCGACACCAATAACTGGCTGCAGCAATGCGATAACTTTAACTGTCCAGTTATAGCTTTAGAATGAATTCATTCAATGCATGAAGTGTGTGTAAATTATATATGCTGGAAAATACACATGTCATGACTTTATTGACTTTATTTAGAAGAAACTTTTTAGGAGCATGTAGTAATTCAATGGGCCAGTGAAAATCATGAATAGAGAAGGAGTTTCGAATTTTATGGATGCTGTCTGTGTTTTACTGCTCCGCTCTCAACCATTGAAGGCAGCAACTAAGTGTCTGTAATAAGCACAGTGACCTTTTCACTAAGCTACTTCGGGGACGGCCGGATCCTCTTTTTTTGCAGAGCCCCCCCCCGCACACAAACACGTCCTTGTTTTACTGTATTCATGGGGACCCATTACAGACATTATGCATTCCCTAGCCCCATACCTTAACTTTTACCATTACGAGGGAATTTCCTAAACCTAACCTAAACCTAGTTCTAACTTGAACCCTAAGAACCAAATCCTTAGAAACTCAAACAGCCATTTAAACCCATGGGGTCCAGCACTTTAGTCCCCACAAAACTTTAGGACATTACAATTATAGTTGGCTTCCGGTTTTCGAACCACAGAAATTGTATAACATGCCTGCATTCACATTGAGAGTTATAATTCTATAGTGTATCCCAGATCTCCATGCCTCCCTGGTTGCCCAGCCAAAATGGACTAAGTGAACTTGTATGGGTAACTTCAAAGAAACAATAATAAATAGATGTGAGCAATTACCATCCTTCTTTTTCCAATTTCTCTGACACAAAACAACAGATAGGTGAATTAGAAAGTCATTTGTTGTGTTGCCGGACCTTTGATGGCAGGTGGCTCACTAAAGTCATTTGACCTCGTCCACTTCACCATTAATGTGACTTTTTAAAGCTTGTAATGGCCGTGTGGTTGAGCGACAAGGGGACCTTCCACCGCATGGCTTGAATTTAAAGCGATACTTGTGCTGGTGATGTTGACAGACAGTCCACACTGAGCTGTATATATATCTCATTTGTGGAGAGGAGTATTAAGAAATTGTCTTTCAGTTGTACTTCATTATTTTCACCTAGTGTCATATCTATCACATATAAAAAGAACATTTTGTTCTTGTTACACATGAAAATTTAAATTAATTAGCAATAAGACTCAAACTCTCTCAAGTTAATATGCTAAGGGCTTTAAAGCTCTGGCTGCCCCGGTATAATCAGTAGCGTATAATGTTACTTGCTTAGAAAGATATTGTTGCGTAACTCACTCTACTGGGTGAGTTCATGGACTTTATGACTCTTTTCTACAACTACTGTCTTTTACTATTACTATTATGCTAGGTTTTAGTATTTAGCAAATATTTGTGGCCAATATCAGGCAAAAATTATATAGACTCACTCAATTTTACTTCCTTTGTCTCAAAATCTCCACATTATTTTGTTTCAGTATTAAAAATCCTGAATGGGTTGTCAAAAGTTTCAAAAGCCTGTTCCATTAGGGTCATTAGTTGGCAGAGCACACGATATCAAGAGTGTATTCCTGTACATAAGCTCCTCAGAAACACAGTTTACAACACCAATGGATTAACATTGACAGTGACCTTGGCACACATTACCTTGGCACTTCTTCAGCAGTTGGAGGTATGCAGTCAGTCACCTGCAGCTTCTTCTTGCTCCATTTTTCCCTTGCAAAAAAGAAAAATATAGAAAATTACCACTGCCTTGTTTTTAGATGCATTTTTGGCGAGTGACTGCCATCAGTGCTAATCCCTGCAAGAAAAACATTGCATTCTCTGCTTCACAATAAAAGGCACCCTTTGTTTTCCCACACTTTTAATGTGAGGCACCAGCAGTTGGAAATGTTTGATTAGTATGAGCTTTAACTAAATACAGTACTGATACTGAAAGTGAGGAACAATTCATTGACATTGAAGTAAAACATTAATAGTACATGACATGCTGTCTTATTGTGGGAATCCTTCCTTGGCGGGAAATGTTCATCCAGTGCATGAGTGTCACTCCCTGCCAGTCACAATGTAAACTACTGTAGCCCATAAAGAGGTAATTACAGAATGTCAATCCACTGACCAGCTATTGCTAGAAAACATCCGACCATAGATAGCATCAAAAATGGCTTTTGAGTGTTTGAAAAACTTAGGCATTAGAAATTTCCCATGACTACATGTGTAGCTCTCAAACAGTGTTGAAAAAATCCCTTTATAATGCCAACTGTGCTTTTTTTTTTCTCATTTGTGTATAATGTCAAGACACAAACAGTTTAAAGCTTACACCATCTCACTGAGATGATAGGGTTCCAAAACAGAAGATTTTTTTAAAAAGCACAAAAAATACAAAAGCAGTAAAAAGTACAAAAGAAACATGTTGTTTGGACCGACACCTTGTCACACTGCCAAGAATTAGATTTTGTTTAGACTATCAGCTAGTAATTACATCAGTTATATAAAATGCTGTCAGCACCTGTCAGAATGAGCTCAGCAGCTAAACGTGATTCACTGATCTAGCCAATACATTTATTTCACTGTAATTATTCAGAACTGTGTGTCGCAATGTCAAGGGAAAAAACAAAAAGCCTTCTTAGTTTCTTTCTTGACATGTTAGAGATGAGCAACTTGGTCTGTAACAGTCAGATGAGACGTGTGATGACTGGGGAATAACTCATGTCCAAGTTTAATGTTTCTTAGATCTGCATTTTTTGGTGCTCTGGTTGCCTTATGGGCACGATAACACCATGCACCAGCATCTGTTATTCAATTCGGACCATGTCTTACCCCTCTCTTGCTCTCCCCGCTGCTGAATGTCAAATAAAGTCAAAAATGCCCGAAAGAACATCAGATTGAAGTAAGTTTCAAGTTAGATACAGGATGCCATCTTTCTTTTAATCTGGGGTTTAGCAGAATATCTCCACACCTACTTCAAGGATTTCGATAGGACTTGGGTGGTAAGTTAGATCACTGGCCAAAGAACAAATCACTTTTACAAAAGAATCTTAACGCAAGATCCATTTGAGTCATGTACTGTAGGACCGTGAGATTAGGTTGAAAGCTCAAGGGAAAAATACCTAATAAGTGGACTTTTTGTTAAGATAATTTTTCAAATTACTACTTGCAAGATCAACAGCAAATTTTCACACTCACCAGACAGTTCATTTTTGCGGAGGAGAGAACTAACATGTTAATGTGGCACTATAAAGTAATAAACATATATTCTCATAAGTGCATATCTGTCAGTCTTTTTCTGCCTGAACAGATTTCCCATCATAAAGCTGATTTAAGTCTGTTACTGATAGTTCTGCACAGTTAAATTATCACCACAGCAATGCAGTAGTACAGTAGGTGAAATGATATTGGGCTAAATCAAAATGGGGGCATACTGGAGCATTTTCCATGTTATATTTCATAGCCATCTCCCATATTCTAGTTGTGTAATCCGACTGGGTTATTCCTGGCCATAAGTAAAAGTTGAATGACATGTACATGTACACAATATGTACACAATCTGAAATATTCACGGTACATTTAAATTTACACCACAGTGCCACACAACAGGCTGTTGTACCTGATTTTTCACAAAAAAGACAGATGTACTACATTTATTTAAGGATGCAGATGAAATACCAGTCCTAACCATAGCACTGTTATTTTCCTGCACATTCATTTAACTAGCTCCACTGTCCTGCTACTTTGGATGACAGATGATCAGCCCTGGTACATTTAGCTAGAGGGAGATGATCTTTTCTGCTTTTTGAATATTTCAGAGTCCTTGGCATTTCCTCTGAGAATAAACCTGGACAGCAAGAGGGGAAGTTAAGTCTTTACACCTTCAGTCATCATTGAGTATGTAGACACAAACCAAGATTATGGTAAACCTTTCCCACATGTGCTTATGTCATCAGGAGTTCCTGTGAGCTTGTGTGATTCATGAGTAGACAAAAATTTGCAGCAGTGGCAACCAGTTACTAAAAAACTGGGCAATGACTAGAATCAAGAATGCTTTGTTTTAGAAGATTTAGGTTTTTTAAGAAAATTGAGTAAAATTACTGCATTTTATTCTGCCACACTAGTAGGGAAGCTCTTCTGCCAAGAAAAGAAAAGACATTGATGAAAAGCTCATTTTAAAGCATGTTATTATAAAATTATGATAGCGAACATTTTGATGTATTAAATCAAAACCGAATTACTAAGTCACAATTATGGAGCAGGGAGTCAAGATTATGAGATAGTAAAATGAATTATAAGTTACTAAGACTAGATTTTGAGTTACTAAATCAAACTTAAAATATGAGATGGTATTTTTTAGTATAGATTTTGAACAACTACATTAAATTTATAATGTTTTGACATGCTGTTCCATAATTATGATGCAGAACCTCAAAAAAAGTTTACTTAGTAATGAAGAACTCTGGCTCAGCAATTGAATGAAATGAGCTTCCATATTTTAGGAAGAGTTTATCTGTCTTTTTACATGCTTCAAAATTACCACATATAATTTCAGTGGAATTATAATATTTTGATATAATCATTTTTACATACAATCTTTTTTTCCCAATTTCCCATATTGATAAATCTGAGCAAACTAATAAAAGACTATTTTAAAAATGTAGTAAACTTATTTTGGTCATATGAGGAGTTTTCTCTGATGTGATGGATAAAAGTAAAGTTGATCATTTTATGTGTTGTTTTTCAATTTTGCATTATCACTATTTAAATATTAATTGATCAGAAAAGTATTCATATCAAGATTGTGATGTTGATTTTAACCAAGTTGTCGAGTTCTTTTTAGCATTCAAATAGGTAAGTTAATCCTATTTATTCGAGCACTGAGCAGCCATCACTAATATGAAACGTAGGAAACACCTACTCACTGCCTCATACATTTTTGTGATTGGTAATGAGGAATTACTGAAAATCAAAGATGGATTATCGTTCACAAAGTGGAGCCATTAACTGGTGGGGGGAGGTGGTGGGAAGACCCAAACCCACAAAGGATAAAACACAGGGTGTTAGAGCTCAAAAAGAATTGATCAGTTAGATTCTTATAGTTTAATCAAGTTATTAAATATCCCAGAACCGTTGTAAACAGGGAGAGTTATCATTGTTAAGGACAAAGACAGAGAAACTGCAGCTGCAATGCTGTTCTCATAGATAGAAGTAGGTAAAGATAAAGAGACGTGGGAAATAACATATGGGACTTACAGGACTCAAACTCCATATCATGTCAGTTATAATTGTTGAATACTTTCAGAGCATTGTTTAATTCGTTTAAGTCTTTTTTGTTCAAAATAAGCCTCTTTGAATAACAATGAAAGACCAATTTCTCCTGACAAGGGTACTTCTAATTCTTTTTTTTAAAACAAAAAGGCAAATATGCAGCCAAGGGAATGTGATTTTGTTTTCCATAATTATCACTATTAGAATGTCAAATAGAGAGACGAGTCTGCGGTTTTTCTTCCCACTCTTCACCAGCACCTAATGTACATCCATTCATCAGACCGGGCCAGGTTCCAGTGCATACCTGGAGAGAGATTAGTTAATGTCTCCCTGGACCTCTTCATCATCCACTGCCCACCCTAATGACAAATAAATCTCACAAGAGGTTATGGCTTCCCTGTCCCTCTCACTGGATGATTTCATAAATGTCTCCAAGTACTCGTTCGCCATTGCAGAGCAGATTTACCATCCCCTGAGGGAGTTCATCCTCTTTAATTCTCCTGTCTTCCTGTTGTTATTTAAAAATGCCTATTTTCAGCTGATATACTTTTATTGTATCTGTATCTGACGAGACGGCATCAGGGACACAACAGTATATTTAGTAAATGACCATTCAGAATGATTCACTGATGGCTGCACTGATAAATAACCAACACAGAAGTGCTGATTAATTTCTTGTACGTTTTATCTATTTCCCCAAACATAATGAGCTGTTCCTGTTTATTGACTAGTCACAGCCTAACTGCTGCTTAGTGGAACTCTAGGCAGGTGCAGAATTATAGCCTCCAGTACAATTAGCACTGTATAATGAAGAAAGTAATGTAGCAGCTTCATTGCTAAAGGTGCAAATCTTCAAAGGGACATAATTAACAGCTGAAATACCTATTGTTTTCAGTCTTTTACAGATCATACCTTAGGGTATGAGCTGTAAAAGGGTATAATCTATTTTCAAGGACTGTCACAGGCAGCACAATACAATATGGCACTTTTCTGACCAAAAAATGTGCTTTGTCTGGCCCTTTGGTAGTTCATGGCTGATAGGACAACTTGAACATATTTTAGATGCTCTTGCTAACTGAATAGCTGATTAACATAATCCACTTGATACGGTTGATAGTGCTTTCTGAGGAACTTGTTTAAAACAAACAAACAAAAAAACATGCGGAGGGTTATGTGTTTGGCAAATATCTAATAAATTTGGCTGGAGTTCCTGGATTGACAACTTAGACAAATCTAATGAAGAGCAGGACAGTTTAAGCCCTGTAAAGCCTTATTGTAAACTAGCCTGTTACCCCACAAAATGAATTTGTTAAGTAATGATTTTCTTATGGTTTAATGATATGTTACTACAGTATGTAGTATTATCGTTAATGTTTTAGTAGTAAATTGTGTACAGTAGCATTCAGTGGTGTCTGTTATTATGTCACTGTTAAAATTACCATTAGGGGACACCAACACTGGAAATGTTCAAATTCTACACAACATTTTTCTCTTCTCTTAGTCTGTTTTTCACACAATGACTTCTAGGAAACTCTGACAATGTAAGACCTCAATACAAACAGAGAACCTGTGGGTTAACTTTTCGGGAGTGACGCGACAAAATGTTTTGAGATTCCCGTTGCCATCGTGACTTAAATATTGATAAATAGCATCTGTTGGGTTGCACCACCAGGCTGTTTGCATATGAATGCTCGCTGCTTGGGAAATAAGAGCAGGTGAGAAGAGGAGAGCCGTGAGAATCAGTGCAGCAGCCTGTTGACAGCCAACAAGCAGGGTTGATTGTTTCCAATTAATTTCTCATCTTGGTGGTTCCCCTGCAGGTCATCATACATCCTAATGCAGGAGGTGAAATTATGACTTGACAGCTTACACACAAATAGTTGTTAACTCAGACATAGAAGTGTTTGCAGCTCTGTCCTATCTGGTAGTTATATGGCATGAAATAGGTGCTGATTAGGGTTTGATTTACAGATCTGCACACAATTATCATAGAACGTTTGAGAAGGATTTTGTCAAAAATCACACTCAGATCATTCAGGCTATTTTATTTTCAGTGGCTTCTACAGTAGATCTATTTCTACCTAATTTGCTAACCAGGTGTTGTGTGCTTATGAATATAGAGTTCTTGAAAAGCTGCATCGGCAGGGACTCTCCAGAAGTGTTCTCTAGTGTGCTATCCGTTAGCACGTGAACCGAATGCTGGAATGGAGACTGGCAGGTGGAAAGATTCTTGCTGTGGATTTAATTGGCCAAGACACAAAGACTCCAAAGACAGGTAGTGTAAAACTATGGAGGACCTCTTTGCTATGCAAATGCCAATGCTCTTGGCAGCAGTGTGTCACATCTGTCACCTTGGGGGTTTAAAAGTTCAAGCTTTAGACGACACTGTTATGCTTTTGAGCATGAAATCCTTGATAGAAGCAGAGTTAGGGATAGCCAGGACTGTTCCAAAATGAGTGAAGCTGGCTAAACTGGGAGGAAGAATTAGATTATAAGCAATAGTAAGGAGGAGGAAATGTATTCTTATAACCTGGCAGCATAAGTACTGTGTATGCTGATGTGGTGCTGCAGGCTATGAACTCTGGATGAGAGACTGTGTGGCAGACCTTTCTCCTCCCTCTGCCAGGACCTTTCTGGTGATTGTTGGCTAAGTATGGCATATGTGTAATTATGTGACTTAGCTCCTCTGCCAGCTCAGAAGAGACACAGCACTGACACTGTCAAACTAGTGAGAGAGGAATAAAATGGACTGGGATCCAGGCACTGAACTGATTTCATGATGACAAAAAAATACATTTAGTCACTGTTTTACCTTAAGGCTGTGCTGATCAACATTTTAATATCAACTGGGGGTCATGTTTAAGATGTCACTCATAGTGAAGAATCGACAGCATTATTATGACCCTGCAGTTCCCCTTAGCTCGACAGAGTATTTCTCAGCTCATTGTTTTGGTTTTCTAACCTGTAGCTTTGCCATTTGGTTCACAGTCATGGTTCTCATCAACCCATTTTCCAGTAGCAGACGCCTGTGTTATAAAACATTCTGAGAAAACCTATTGTAGGTACCTGCACGGTGCCAAACCACAGGCGGAGACAGTTAGCAACTAGCTGGTGAAAATACTGCAGCATTTAGCAGCCAAAGAGCCAGATATTTGCCTCCAGATCTGGAGCCAAAAGCAGAGTGAGTATTGAACTTAGGTTTGTCAGGTGGACACCAAAACAACAAAAGTAGAGATGCCAATGTTACTCCTTGAACTAATGGGAGTTAGCTATCTGCTAACCTCAGAAACCACATCAACTTTTTAAGATAATAGTTTATCAATGTTGTGTTAACTGCTTGTTGCATTATGTTTTGTTTTTTTTTTTAAAAAGAATGCAGGCTTGACTTGATATTCCTTGGTTTTTAAAGCAGCAGTATTTGGTATTTTTATGATAACGTATCAAATGGCATTGTGAAAACAATGTGAAAACGAATCACCTATTCAGCTATTCAGAATCACCCCCTGAATCTGAAGCTTTTCTCAGTGACTTTCAGCTCGTTGTTTAGCTGTCCAACATAGCGTTGACCTGCTCAACTGCTCAACACCGAACAGTCGTCAGACACAGTCAGCCACTAGCTGCTGAACACAGCTGAGCAGTTAGCAGGTAAAAAGCCAGATATTTCTCTCAGGAGCTGATGGAGACCGACACCGAACTAGATAGAGATTGAGTAAGGAATTTACATTCCTTAGTTTGATAAACTCACTAGGAATATAGGAATAAATTCAATATGGAGCAACAAGGAAACATCTGAGTTACCTAAGGAATATTTTCTAATTTTTTAGTAATTTTATCATGTAGATAAAAGTTAAATTCCCTATAAACTAAACTGATTAGACCATATTAAGTTTGGTTCAATTCATAACATATGGCTAATTGTCCATTTCACTTATACATTTATACATTCATCATAGTTTGACCATGACAATAGCAAAATTCCTTATCTATTCTACCTAAGTTATTAAAGACGATGATGTTCGAATCAAGATTATGCCAGTTTCAATTCATTTAAGATTATTGTCTGGGTGAATCTCATTTAAACTGAGGGAGGCCTGATGGATCTCAGCAGATTTTTGGTGAAATGAGGTTTATATTAAGTTGTCATTAAATTTCTTGATATCACTGGCTTATACAGTATGGCAGGTACACAGACAAACCACTACAGCTAATTATAGTGATCCAGCTTATCCTGTAGTTAGGACGCACCTCGGACTAAGGAATTATCAAACTATGGAATTATCTCCCACCTTCAGGTTATGTAGAAAACGTTGGATTTCAGGGTAGGGTATAACCACCACAGAGCTTCATTTTGGTCCAATCAGGGATAGAGGTTTATCAGTTAATTGCATTCATGTAGCGTTCCAGCTGGAACTCACTTCATGATTAGCTGGCTCAGATAAAACCCAGCAGGGAAGAGTGGGATTGAGAACCACTGGACTCCTCTGAGCCTCCGCTGATGTTCCACATGGAGTTGTCAGCAACATCTTTTCATCTGCTAGAAGTTATAATAGTATGCTGTGTTGTGTGTGGCCTGCTGCTGATGCATTTGTGAATGGATGGATGCTTAATTGCTACATTCCAGAGCGCACGGTTTACGTGATGAAGACCAATGTGTGATCATTAATAAGATTGCCTGACTCGAAAGCTACTCACACTACAAAGGACTTTACAATAAAGTCTCATTGATCCTGCTTCACTTTGCCTCTCCTTGATTTATGAAAGAGGCAGGTATGGTGCCTAAATGAAAATCTCAATCAACCGTTATGTTTGCTTTTTTTCAACAGTTAAACCAACTGTCATAGATGTTGACATATTTGTGAACAGCATCGGACCAGTGTCATCAATAAATATGGTAAGTTGGTCCCTTTACTTCAGATATGCTCTTGATACTTTCTTTGCACAAATTGACATGTTCCAGTGTGAGGCAATAAGGTCTTTTCAGAAATGCATCACTCAGTCGACGATATTGTGTTTTAATCAGAATGAAATGGATGATGGAAATCAACATGTGATATGTAATGCAAAAAAATATATAAATTTCTAATGTATATGTAAAGTATAGTATGTATGTTTCAAGTTGTTATACTATAATACCTTTGACTAGTCTATGCTGAGCTCAACAGTATCTAATAACCACTACTTTTAGTTGGTCTGTGTGTTTTCTCTCACCATTTTCTGATGCCAGTGAAGATTGCTGATGGTTGAATTGAATTACATAGGTAAAGTAAATACAGTTATTCAGGGGAATATATGTACAGCATGATACAGCCTGATCAGGTCAATAACAACATTTTGGTGGTGCTGTCATTGGGTGTAATCTGACACTGAACCATAAATCAAAACCAAAACCTTTCTACAACAGGATCCTGTTCCCCCCACACAGGTCTTGGCCTTTCATCAACTTAAAACTACCATTTGTATGATTTAAAAGTTCCTTACTTTGTCTTCTTCTTGTGGTAGTACTGAATCAGTAATAACACACTGGCGTTACCATGTGTGCTGCTGCTGCTGGTAATGACCCAAGGACACAGAAATAATTTGACTATAACAAAAATAGGCTGCAATTTTTCATTTTATTTCTTTTCTTTAAAAAAGACATATGATATCAGAAAAGTTTGCTGAACTGTAATCACGTAAAATCTACACAACTTAACAGTACTTTCAGCAAATTTGAACTCACATTGAAATGCGAAAAAGGGAGTAGTGTTAGTCTAGATGACAGTTTGTTAATGCCTGGTTTGTTATTGCAATATTTTAGTGTAATGTTTTATGTTTGGTGTTGGTAAATGCATCTCAGATTTAGTTTCATATTCATTTTCTGACCAGCAGATGGTATATCATGCTGTTGTGAGCAACGGTTGTCTAAATTCTGGTTTGAACTACCTGCTCACATGTCTAAATATTTACTGAATTGTGTTAGACTGTGGCTATTAAGTATATGAATCTGAAATTGAAAGAGATTATCCTCATGAGACATTGCTGTTTGTATCAGGGCCTAGCCAAGGTTTTCTCTCAGAGGTGTGAATTTATACTCCTTTTTTTTTAAACCACAGCTTGTAAGACTTTTGAGCCTGTAGCAAAAAGGCTTTAACTTAGTAGCTGAGGGGAGAAAAGGGAGGGGAGAGGGAGATCAGAGAGGGATAAAGGAGTCTAGGGTGGATACAGACATGGAAGGAAAGCACAGAGACTGAAAAGGGTGATAGGCTGGAGATTTTAGGATAGCTAGAGTTAAGTGTTTTGAGGAATTGTCAGATGAGGGTGAGTTATGGGTTTTTTAAAGGATACAGAGAGTATCGATGGCAGAGACACAGGTGAGAGAGACCTTTAGTTGAGAGGGGAAAGATTTAGAGTCCGGTTGAAAGAACTACAGTTCCGAACAGAGAAGACATTTTCCTCGAACAGCTCACTTCACCAAAATCACTGCTGTTGATATTATGTGTGAGGTCTGAGTATGATGTTATGAGGACTCAATATTTGTAAGTAATTCTAATCATTTGTGTTAAGTCTTGTCTCATAATTATGATCTGCACAGGATAATGTCTCAAGGGGACCAAAATACAACAAACATGAGTCTTTGAATTAAAGACCTTCTGTTTCCTGACTTACTGTCTACCTCTCTGCTCCGTATTGATGTTTAAGAGATTCTTTAACTAAATGGGATTCATATGAAGATACTGTGCATGGTGTGTTAAATCTTTTTATCTTGTTTGTACCCTGGAAAAAAATGTTCTTACTTAACTATACCTTTGATAATTTTTGTCCATAAAGAGAAAATTATGTGGAAACTATATTGCTTATAAAATAATGTTTGGGTAATTTTCAATTAAAAATGCCTTTATTCCAAAATCTTAATTTTAGAAATTTCCGGATTTTCTTTATATATGTTTATTCAAAAGAACACAAGTCTTTTTTTCTGTTTACAGTATATAAAAATAATTGTTTGCAGCTCACAGTTTAAATCCAATAAGTGACCAGCGCTTCTGGATACATTTTTTATTGTCATGGAAAGATGACACTTTGAGTCAAGTGTGATATCTCTAATCACAGGGGAGAAACATTTTATACAGTTGCGTACTTGTATTAAAGATAAAACAGTCCCCTCTTTTTTCAGTCCTGTCATTCCAGCCTTATATGGGACATTGTATCCACATGACAAGCAACATCCTGCTTTTGACGATTTCTGAAATTTCTGAAATACTCAGCATACATGCATACATCAGAGCCTGTTGTTTGGTTTAATTTGAATCAGCACTCTTGCACATGTCAGTTCTACTACAGCAAAAGCTCAAGCACCCTCTCATGTCTGTGTGACAAGCTAATTTTAAGCCCCATTTTCAGAGAAGAATTCATATTCGACCATATCAATTGTCAAACTTGTATTGTTTCTAATTACAATGCAGTGTATAATTCAGGGTGTCATGACTTCTCCAAGAGACAGGCGGTGATTAATTCCCTTTTCTTTAGAAGAATTTGAGCCATTTTCACATTAAAAGTACAATCAAGGAAAAAACTATTCTATGCATCTCGGGAGAAATTTCAATTAAAAATTTCAAAAGAAATGAACTTATTAATGTTCACTAGCCAGCTAAATTACTGTGCCAGATCTTTTGGCATAAAGGTGGGGCTGCCTCTATACAAAGCCTGAGTGATTTGAGTGGAATTTCTGCTGGAGTCAACTCATGGACTAAGTTTTCCCATTCATACTGAATCATTGATATTTGCAGTGTTCTTTACCAAAAGGGGACATCACTTGATGCCTGAATAGTTAAACAGCAGGTGACTTACCAACCCTTCAATTCCCATCTTTCCTTCTAGCATGTTTTGAGTCTTTGCAAAAGTTTTCACTTGGATTTTCTTAGAATATCTGCACAGGGAGGTGTCCAACAGGCATCTTAACAACTGGCAATGACTCAGGATGTGACCAGTGTCTGAGCTCCTCACCTACAAATCTTGTTGAAATATTCTGTTAATAATATAAAAAAGTAACAAGGCCATTCACCCTTGACATTTCAGTGAAGCGAGTGCATAGAACCATCTTAACCATTCATTTTAAAGTATTGTCTAAAAAACTAATGAAAAAAGAAAAGAAGACTAGGTCAAAACCTACTATATGGCTAGACCATGTACGGTTACTGTGTGAAATTGAGGGCGTACTTGATAGCACTTGTGGAGCAGTAGAAAAGTCGCTAAATGTCACTAGATAATGTAATGCAGTAATTTGCATGCCCATGAGGTCATTGTGTCAGATGACTCGTGGAGTTACTGTATGTTTATGTTCAATGCATTGTTCAAATGGGTTTTTTTTTTTATGATCAATGCTGTGGTGATCAGTTTGTTTCAGGTATTTTTTAGGGAAACAGCATGATTGACGTAATTATAATATCCAGAGAGAGGAAGGCACTGTGCTCTTAGTTAACAGACGGAATTTCCTACAGTATAAGCTGAAGTCTTCGTTTTTTTACTGCAAACTTTTTTATGCAAACTTCACTTATATTGGGGGGGGGTTCCGTGCTATAACCCTTGCTGCTTGTTGATGTTTTAAGACACTCACAGGTAATTTCTCACTACCTGTAGATCTTACTTTGTGTATTATCTTGGTTAACATCATTGCTACCAGAAGCTGTTTCTCACTTGAATTCCATGTGCTTTGCTTGCTAGCCAGAGCCGACAGGCTGAGACAGCCACAAGGTAAAATGTTTTTAAAATGCAAGAACAAATTCTTTTTAAAAGTTAGCCTTTTAACAGTATTTGTGACATCTATAATTAAGCTACAATAATGTGTGGCTATGCGTTTTCTACCCCTCTGCTATGCATGCATACAGGGTTTTTTATGCTTCACGCCAGCGACAGCTGAGGACATAGATATTATGTTTTCAGGTTGCTTGTTCATTCATCTGTCCAATTCTTGTAAACTCGATATCTCACAAATTCCATGTCGGAAATTCTTAAAATTTGGAACAAACATCCACTTGATATCAAGGATGAGCTGATTAGAATTAAGTCATCAAAGGTCACTGTGAAATAGCAAAACATGTTTTAGACCATAACTCAAGAATTCAAGTGCTAGTTAAAATAAAATTCACTTAATACCTCTCATTAAATTCCTTTAAAATCTTCAGTACATATATTTTATGAGTCTAGACAGACATGGATGTAAACTGCAATTTGATGGGTTGGTGGTGGCGTAGAGACCCATCTACTCTTCCCTCATTTTCTCTTCAGTAGTGATGATGAAGCACACCATGGATGCCCCATTCAGAAAAAATAAAAAAGCTGCTATATATTCAGAGAGGGCAGCATCTTGTTAATTATAAAGAGGCTATTTTTATACTTTTTTATTTTCCAGGAATTCCTGCCAAAACAAAGGCAGGTGCCAGCAGGGTTCCCGATGCTATTCTCACCCTGTGGGGAGAGCTGCCCACTCACAGGCTATCATGCGCTGGATACCCAGAGAAATATAATATTCATGCCAGCTAGTTTCCCACAGCATAAGTGAGCTGCTGGCAGGCTGTGGTGTTTTTTGGTTTTTTTTTTTCGCTTCCAGCACAATATTAATTTGTTACATCCCTGCAATTTGCAGCCTACTGTAATTGTTTGGCTCATACCTGCTGTGATATGAAATAACCCTTATAATATTTATTTCACGTCATAAAAGTCTTTCTTCAATAGGTGGATCTGCTAGTTCAACTTAGTCACTAGATGACTCAGATACAAAAAGAAAAAGAGTTTTTTCACTTGATAAGCCACAGTGTTGCATCTCATTTTTTCATATGTTCTGGCTGGAAGATTTGGGTAATAAAGTCATCAGCATGAGAATCGTATAATGAGGCTCATGGTAAGACCACCAACAGAATACATCTCAGTGGAATATCAATATGCTGCTAGTGTGGTTCAGTCAGTGTAATGAACTAATGAAAATATCTTTCCTATTTAACCTGTGTTCATAACTTTTGTGATACCTGTGATACCACACTACGGAGCACCCTCTGTTTCTTTCCTAGTGATGCAGACAGACAGTACCTCATCTGCACAACACAAAATTCATTTTGTCAAGTTGTGATGCCTATCAGGACATGAGAGATGAGCTGACATAATGTATTACCACAGTTCTGCCACTTACCATCAAAGCCCTGGGAGATTTTCAGAAGCAGTAATGATAGCGAGGAAAGCAGATGATATATATATATATAGTAACTGCAAATAAGGAATTATTCACAGAGTAGAGTGAGTTTTATTCAGCAGTTATCAAATAATTGAATGGAGGGCCACAATAATGTATAACCTAGTGTTCATTTTAGCATAATTTTTAATTTCCTGTAGACACTCAGAAGGGCTTTATTCTCACTTTCTAACTACCTGCATTCTACATATATATATATATATATATATATATATATATATATATATATATACACACACACACACACACACACACACACACACACACACACACACACACACACACACACATACACACACACACACACACACACAGACCCTGCTCTTTATCGGATCGGTCACCGCAGATTTTGAAATGATTGCTAAGTTCACAAGCAAATACTATAAATCTTGCCATATCTCCCCATGCATAACATTTACATTGTAGTGATTTATATTCTAAAGCTAAATGAATGGAATGGCAAATTTTAGTTCATGGCAGATATAACCATACTGACCTATTAAACAGCTGATAACTGGTAACTGCAGTTTATACATGTTTGAGGTAATTTAAAACCAGTGTCTCCATTACATATTTTGTCCACCAGAGAGCACCGACAAGTTTATTTTACAACTGAAAACATCACACTCCCTACATAACTTTTTACCACTTCCAGTTAAAAATTGAATCTGTTTGTGCAGATTAATGTTACCCAGAACTTGCAAACAATTTCTGGATGTGCAGGTTCACAGTAAGAACACTTCAGAATATTTTGCTCTCAGCTGTTTTCTACATCAAGACATAACTAGACCGAAAATTGAAAGGGCAGAATCATGAAAGTCTTAGTAAGTGACAACAAGAGAGGGTGCTTGTTTCATATATATATATCTCAGTGCAGGCAGTTGCAGCAATTTGATCAATCTTTAATTTCTCCTTGATTGCATGAAATGCCAATAATTGTTTCAATAGGAGAGGTGTTGTTACCTGCTCTATAGATTGTAGAACAAGAACTCATCATCTGCGAGGTACCCATTCAGAATTTGGATTAGGTTTATCCCTCCCCAACATCTTGGCAGTAACTGAAGCTAGAATATCTTTCTTCAAGATAAAAGAGGCAGAGCCTGGGTGTCGCTAAGGGGGTACGACCAATCTGTAACCACTGTTTGTGTGTGATAGACTGAAGCATATGCACAGCAACTGCAAGGTTTGAGAACGCACGTTGTTGGACAGTTCTGTTGGGGGTTGAATAAAATAATTGGGCTGTAAAACATAAATAAAACCGAACAATAACCCATGTTCCATGTGTACCATTAGAATACCTGGAGAGCAGTGGATTATGTTGTTAACACATTGTAACCTTTATCCATCCACCCAGCCATTTATTTTCTATACCCACTTATTCTCCACAGGGTTGCAGGGGGCTTAAGCCTTTCCCAGCATGCATTGGGTGGGATCTGGGGTACACCCTATGAGTTTCCAGCTCACCTGAACACAGAAATGCCCTCCTTATGCTCTAATTTGTTTTAAAAGGAAGGTTTGGAGACATTTTGTATGAGCAATACAGTAATCAAGTTATTTCATACAACTATATAGAATAAAAGAGAAGCAAGCTTATTACTTCTGAGTTTTACCATAAAGGACTTGTGCTCATTGAAAACCTGGGCGTTGCTGCATCACAGCATGTTGAATCAAAGTGGGAGCTACTGAGATTCCCATTACTAACATACTGTATCTGTGCACCTGACAAACACTCCCAGCAGCAGGTCCGATCAGGAGGATGATAAAGTTCGTCTCGTTCCAGGTGACCTTTAGCTGCCTCTAATGAGTACACAAGTACAGACGTCAAGCCAACAAAGGAACATGACAAGATGTCTCAAAGCACAGGACAGATACAGTATGAACTGAAGGCACCTTTTGCTCCATAATCATTATGTTTCTAACCGCAGAGCTGCTTTGCCCTAGTTTAGGGTATCTAGTGCAGTGACCAGCACTGGACTTGTGAATGTTAAATAAACTGTCTAACTTAAAGATCCCAAACATTTTGTAAGGAAAATCTTTATTTGATAAGGATCTTCAGATGGGGATGTTTTGACTTTTACATGTCTGAATAAAAATGGATAATTTCTACCTTGAAAAGCAGTGAACAGAGAGAAAGACAGAGGAATGATAATAGGCTAGTGGGAGGAGAAGAAGACCGTTCACTGGTATAAAGAGATTAAAATTTCTCTCTTCAGAAAAGGGGCTGAGAGCTGAAAAATAGAGGTTTTAATCAAGTCCATGAGCTCACAGTCATTTCAGACATAAATGGCAAACTGCAAAATCCAGAGAGATGAAAATGCATGAATACAAGAAAAGTACAGATGTTAACTTAAAAAGTAGTTTTTATTTAGCATGTTTTAACCACTGTCTTGTTCAACCCAGCAAAAAAAAATTGGAATGTACAGTAAGTGTCTTAGTTACTGTATCATTTTATAGACACAAGTACACGTGTACCGATATTTTTGAACTCCATATATATTGAATGGGCTGATTAGGGTGATCCTACCAGGCTCAGACAACATAGTGTGGACCAAGGTTCATCTATAAAATCCTTGCACCTCAGAATAATCATTTGTAATGCCTTATTTGCATAAGGGAACAGGAATGTCAGTGGAATGTGCCTCCACTCTCTTCACAAAAACCAAAAGCTGCACCACTGCAGGCGACAGAGCAGTGGTGTAATCATGGTTGGGGACATCTGACAGCCTGCTTCACATTTCAGCTGTTTCTTCCACCTTTAGCCATTAGTCAGCTCAGTCTCAGTCTAATGTGTATTCTGGTCATTTTGAACAGCGGGTAAATGGGTGGCAGAATAATTCCTCACATATCAGTGTCAACGTTAGCCCAAGTGCAGATTTTCAGTAATGAGGAGTATTCCCATTTGTCTACATGATTTAAATTGACAGGGAAATGTTTCCATTTGCCCTTTTCCAAAAGTAAATATGTTCAACTTGACAGGTTACCCCACAGTATCTATAAAGATTAAATCCAAACTGGATCACATAGGGCAGAGGAGGCAGTTTTGTGTTGACAGTAAATGAGGAAATGCCCGCTGTGACGTTATCAACTGGGCTGTGGTCACAAGTGCCACATAACTGAAAGTTTCAGGTCAGGCCAGGTTTTTTTTTTTGGGCGAGTGAGGATGAAAAACCATCCAGTACCATTGTATATTCATTATTCTGTTTTTTAGTGAGGCGAGTCCATGGGTAATTGGAAGGACTGTGGTTAATTCAGACATGCCTGTGATAACAGCAGGACAGAGAGGACTTAAAACTTTAGAAGTTTTTAGACAGCTCATCAATTATTTTAAAAAATACTTTAGAAAAGAGAGTGGGAAGTTTCTCATTGTCCAAGACAAATTTCCCTTCAGGGGCAATAAAGGTCATCTTATCTTGAGCATCCAGAGAGATTGAAGAAAGAGGGGGATTGCACCTTGTAAAAGAAGCTAGTGGAGCAGAGGCTGGTCCAGGCAGGACATTGTGGTGTAGCAGCAGTTAGCCCTTGACTCATCATCATCCATATGTTATAGCAAAGTAGGTGTGGCTTGAGGCTCGGTGACACTGTGACTACTCATATAGCCAATGATGATAAACTAACGTTTAGCCAGCCAAGAACAGGCTACCGCTATTCAGCGAAATAGCTCTCCAAGTTACCATCGACTCCTGTCTGATAACTGTCTGCAAACCATTTCTCATTTATCTATACTGTATATAAAGTGAATGTTATGACACAGCCAACAAGCCGTTTTTCCCACAGGTTCAGAATTTATTTGTGTTGCCTGGGTGGAGTGGCATGTGACGGATGTGCATGCAGGGACCCATGCGGTTTAGAGGGAGAAAGTATAAGATAGGTTGTCTTCTGTAACTACACTTTTAAGTGTGCTTCTAAATTCCTCACATGCACTAGCTTCAGTGGATGCTAGCTAGACAGCTGTGCATAGACAAACGTCTAGTCCCCATTCAGTTACTCCAGTGTAAGCAACTCAGACAGATGTATGGCCAAAACTGAACTAGTTGGAAATTAAGTGTTCTAATGTAAGATATACATTTGGCTGAACCAAGTAGTCAGTCACCAGTGTCGTGACCACACATCAGTCCATGAAACTGTCAGTAAAGACAGCAAAGTCAAAAAACAGGTCAGTAAAAATAGACAAGTGTAACTTTGTGCATGTGGTCTGTACATTTTACCAGCCTTTTTTATTTCCTGGTAGATTGGTGATTGCTGCACAGCAACCATCCACCAGTTAATTTGCCAGGTCTGCAAAATGGCCAGTACTCAACACTAGACTGGGAAAACAGTTTCTCTGTGGACCTGGCTATTTGAGTCAAGGTATTATCAAGTTAAAACAGGAAGCGGACAAAACCAAACTGTTGACACAATGTTGGAGGCACTTATGTCTAAAATAGTGTGCAGTAACATCAAGATCCATTTTAAGTGGAACTAAAGAGCCAGGTCCAAACCTTAAAGAAAAATCCCCACACCAAAAATACAAAAATGTCTGTAGAAAAACACATAATTTTGGTCATATAGTGTATGCTCCAGTCTTCTACCACCAAATCACGGTTCACTTTAACAATATAGGTGGTACTTAGCATCTGTTATATCTACATGTCTCAGGGGATAAAATTTTCCAATTGTTTGAATGAATTAATCATTTGGGGTTAATTTCTCCTGAATATACAGTATAAGTGTATACATTGTATACAATATATCTAGATCAGCAACCTTAATATAGAAGCTCCTCTGAGACATTTGAGGGGAGAGACCAATTTTCTTCATAGCAATGCTAACGTGGCTCAAAGCAGCTGCAAGCAGCGGCAAGGCGGAGTGAGATCGATACTCCTTCAGCACAGTTAAAATTACCCTCTAATGTGAAATTATATAAGAAATTATAGAGCTAGATATTTAGGTGTATTATTTGAGCTTTACCTCTCACCCTCCATCTGCAACTCACTGTGTCCAGATGTGATTGCCTCCGCTCATATTAGTTCCATTTATTTGATTTGCAGCACTTTTCCTCCACTGGTAATTAAATCCTGCATAATGTTCAGTTTTTTCAACCCCCTTGAGATCCACACAAGTAAAGGTCATGAGTACCCAGTGGTTCTCTTGATTATAGATGTCATTCTAACTGGTGAGCAATTCAAAGTGGTGCAGAGAAAAGGGTAAAAGGTCAAATGCATTCCAGGCAGTGGCAGGTGTTGGTTGCAGGAGAAGGGCAGACTATTGTTAATTTCATTATACTTTACATCTTTATCTGTATTGTTGCTAAAGAGGATCCTAGGCACCAAGCTGTTGCTGGGGAGATTTTTAGCTTAGTTTGAGCTACGAAGTAGCCCACTCAGCTTGCACAGCTGCACCTTTGTCAGGCAAGTTGCATTACAAACTGCAGAGTTGCTTATGTGCTTATATGCTTATGTGCATAATTTTAAAATTTTGTTGTTAGATATTGTTTACATTGTATCCTATATAACTGGCTAGAAATAGCCACATACAGTATCGTCTTACACTCAATTGATGGAGCAGTTGTTAACCACATTAAACTACATCTAGTGTGCAATTGATGTGAAACAGCAGTCAGTGGTTCTTTTAATCACAATTCTAGTACATGTTAAAAACAAATTAAAGAGAGGTCCCACAGAGTGGCTTACTGCTGTGTGAATACTCCCAACTAGCTTGTAATCACAAAGAAATCTATTGTGCAGTTGACTATCCCAGAATAACAATTTGATGTATAGTTTCACATAATTAGCCACTGTAACTGGCAGGCTGGGGCCTAGCCGGACTGATGGGCAGCACACTGTGTGACGCACACTCTGCCTTCCTGCATCACTGTAGGTGGGAATCGATGTGTCTGAATCAAGTACAACAATACTTGGATGTACTATATGTGGAGAATGTACATGGGAAATGGTGTGATCAACATAGATTGACTTTTCATTATTTTTCACACTTCAAGGTGCTAAAATCACCAAAAGTACCAGTGACTAACACATCTGAGGGTCAACCACCTGTATATGATGTTTACCTTTGTCATGTACAGGTGGTTATTGTAATCAGTATCTATATCCAGTCGTTTTAATCTGTACAAAAACTGAAGTGTGAAAACAATGGATGTGTTACTGAACAGGCCAACTGGGCATAGGCCCATTGGCATATGGGGTCAGGGGGGCCTGGAGAAACACAAAATTCAAGAAAGAGACACAAAACAATCAGAAAATGACCCAAAATGGCTACAACAAGGCACTAAACAACTAAAACTACAGACCATCTTGCAATGGGATCATGTCAGCTGTTGACATTCGGGCCCAGGAGTACTCAGTATTCATTACTACATTATTGACAGGCTTCGCAGCTGGTGTGATCCCATCGCAAGATGGTCTGTAGTTTTGCCTGATGTCTCAGTACAGTGATCCATGACATAAAGGGTGTGTGGGCTTGGGGCTTAAAGTGGGGGGCCAATGGCCCCTTCCCTATGTGTAACCCCCCACTTGTTCTTGCTTAGACCACACTCATCTTCGAGCTCGACCTTCATTTTAATCTCAACGAGCCTGTAAAGTTTCTTGACTGTATCTTGCTTTGTTGTAACTCTATCGTGGTGAAAAATCTGTCGACAAGACAGAGACAGAAATATAAACACCTGCCAAATTACTCAAAACTGCCTATGTGGTCGTCCCCGCTCAGCTAGGCGTGTCAGGGTACTGGTTTTGCCAAAATGATACACACACAGACACACGAGGTGAAAACAATACCAGCTATGCTGTTGCTGCTGTAAAGAGATGTGAAACAATCACGAAGAGACTCTTTCAGTTTGAGTGTCTTCTTCCATGCAGGAGGGATGAGCGTACTGTTACATGTCCGTGACTGGGAGCCCATTGTCTCATTATCCATCCAGACCTAAATAGCAGGCAGCGTTTTACAGCAGAAAACTGTGCCCTACCTACCCAGCACCAATCAGCAAGCAGACACAGTCGTCCAAGGTCGCCTGACCATTCTCCTCCCTGTGCACCTATTTCATCTATTTGCCACGTCATCTACTGTAGTGGTCCCACCTGCTATCTGCCACCTTTGTTTAAGTTCTGCCTTTGCCCATTTGGATTTGTTGTTCTGTTTCTGCCTGGCTCTATGTTGCTGACTATAAGCCTGCTTATTGACAACAGTTGCTTGTAAAGTGCCTGCTGTGCCTGAGTACCTGCATTTGGGTCGCTTTCCATGTACTGTCTTGGCTTTTTCACTGCAGAGAGTCAGTACAGGGGCTTGTAAAACCCTTAGGGGCTCCACACCAACATGTTTTTGCAGTTTTTATTTTTCTTGCTCCTCCTGAATTAACTGTTCCGAGCACTCAACCATGTAAACCCTGTTAGGGCAACAAAAAGCAAGTAATTGGGTTTGGCCTCAGATTTCTGAGAAACCAAAGCAGCAGGGTGTGTTAGTAAGTGTCTCTGAACCAAGGCCATACCAAAGCAGTCTGGTCTTATATGAGTACCTTTATGTTAAATTTATTTAGCCACTTCTAGTCTGTGGGTCCATAGTATTGTCATCTGGTCCCTGTCCACCACAATGGGCCAGAGTGAGATATCGGGACAACTATTGGACTGTTTGCCATGAAATCTTTGTAGAGACATTCATTGTCCTCAGATGACTTTGGTGACCTCCTGATCATTCATCCAGCACCATCATCAAGAAAAGATATTGAGTTGACCAGTAATTTGGTTTATGAATAAATCCCTACAAAACTAATGGCATCATTTTCTCTCAGCGTCAGCTGCACTTTTTGTTTAGTGTGAATTAGCAAATATTAGCAAGGTAACATGGTAAAATAAGATGGTGAACATTATACGTTCTAAGTGTCTCAAGGCATCACTTTGCCTAACTACAGGCTCACAGAGCAACTAGAGTGGCTTTGGACTCCAAGTCTTGTTATGCAGCATAACTCAGAGAACTCCAAGGGCCAATTCACACAAGTACAGTAGACAGAACAAAAACAAGCTGCAACATGAAGTAGCATCTTTTATTTAAGGCCTACGCCATTCACTGACTGCATACTCTCTATGGCTGCAATGTAACTTGGCATGCTCATTGACGTCACACTGACTGTGACATATTTTTTCATGCATCACCTAGAACCAAAAAGATTATTATTTGTTGATCTGTTTATGAGTTTTGTCGAGGTGCCGACCAGAGCTTAAAACACTCTTGCACTGCAGCCCTGGAGAGTTTGTTGTCAGCACAATGGTGAGTTAAGTAGATCACTGAGAGCTGCCTGGTGAGGTCTGTGTTCGACATAGGGGCTACTGAACAAGCAAAATGATGAATGCATGGGCTGGTTAAAGGGATGAATGATAGATCGCTTACACAGATGTGATGCTGAAACAAAAATCCTTCTATTCATTGTCATTTAAAAACAAATCAATACTCTTGAGTAGCAAGTGAAGTTGCTCTCTTTTTCTCTCTTTTACTTAAGACACAGAACAGCATTGATGATGTTTTGAAAATGACGTGGCACCAAATGATGCTGCACTATATCCAATTGCCTGTATTCTGTTTTTTTTCAGGAATACCAAATTGATATCATCTTTGCCCAGACGTGGACAGACAGTCGTCTCAGATACAACAGCACAATGAAAATAATGACTTTGAACAGCAATATGGTTGGACTTATTTGGCTACCAGACACCATCTTCAGAAACTCCAAGAATGCAGATTCCCACTGGATTACAATGCCTAACCAGCTGCTCAGAATATGGAACGATGGGAAGATACTTTACACCTTAAGGTAAACACAAAAAACCAGGGCAGAAATCAGAGTGTGCATATTTCTAGCACAGATATCAGTTCATCACATGTACTTGTGCCTGTCATGTCAGCAGTGATATTTCAATCATCATCATCTAATATCAGAGAGGAAATCACTGATTTAGTTTAGAATAAAGCCACAATTTTTGAGGGACTTATCAGTAGGTCAGTTAAGAAAAAAAATGTATTCCCATCTATATTGATAATCACTTAACCATTTCAGACATTTTAAAGAGACAATACCAAATATTTCTTGGTTTCAGCTTCTCAAATTCTATAGTAAAGTGAATATCATTGTTTTTTAGACTGTTGGTAAGCTCACTTGGCTTGTGGAAATTAGAACAAGCATTTCTCAAAATGTTCTTGCATTTTATAGACAAAACAATTAGTCAATTAATCATCAGATTAATCAGTAATGAAGCTACTTGACTCAGTCAGAATCTAGAATGCTCACGTCAAAACAGTCTCTACCATGTGATTTATCACACAGAGGTAATTAATGTGTATGTGATTGGCATTTCACAGATTAAAGATAAAAGAAACAATCATACAATAGGTGAATTATTTACATAATCAAACTGAAAGAATATCAACCGAAATAGTAAGGGATGCATTTTCTCCATGTATTTTAGTTTCATACATGCAGTAAGACTTTTTCAAAGAGTCATTTGAAATAAAATCCAAAGTAATACACTGTTTGTTTGAATTAATTAAAACACTATCAATGATGTGTTAATGTCAGTGTGATCTGTGACTGTCAGAGAGAATATCTTACCCTGTGGTGTTTGAATCTCCTATATTTTATTTTCTCTCTCTCTCTCTCTCTCTCTCTCTCTCTCTCTTTCACTGATACACTGATTTTTATTTAAATATAGACATTTGTAATAGTCTTGTGTTGTTTTCTATTTGTAAAAAATAAAATACATACCTCTGTTCCAAACCAATTGCAGAATTACTGTATACAATCTATAGTATTAGCATACTATAGTATATAATCTATAGTACTAGCATACTATAGAAACAGCTATGGGCTAACATGGCTTGGGGGAATACTGAGACTTGAAATAATTACACTTTTTAAGTTAGATCTTTTTATTTATTTTTTATCTATATTTTTTTCTTTTTTGCCTTTTACTAAAATTGGCCCTAAAAATATGTATTTCGAGTAAACATACAGTCTGAATGGAATATACAGTCTAATTAATGGGATATTACATAGCCTGTTATCTGAGAGCTGCATTAACATTTCTCAACATGGTTCCTATAATTACCTCCCAGAATCCCTGTGTTTTCTGTGCAGTGTGATCATTTAAACATCCCCATGGGAATTAATTAGGTTTATCAATCAACCAATCAGTTTATATTGTTGCAGGCTTATTCACAGAGAAATTAATGCAAAACAATTTGTGATGCAAACACTACTCACAACGGCCACTGCAAAGCTATTAGCTATAATTAGCACATGTAGGTGCAAACTGCCTGTTTAAGCTTTAAGACCAATTTACTAAGGCAGCCATCCTTGTGCCCTAAAGCAGTGTGATAGGAGAACTCCACATTAATATAAATTGCTCCCTAAGTAATAAACATTCTTCAACTGTCCTCAATTTTTTTGCACTGATACTATTCCTTATGACTTTTCTGTGTTTCAGTAGAGCATGTCATACAGTAAGAAAGTATTTGTAATGCATTGTATTGGACCTAGGCTAATGTAACACTTCTCAGTGAGCCAGTATATTTCCAAAGAACAAAAAAGTAACATCATTTTCTATTAGCAAGTAATTTGAAAAAAAAGCCCTGCTAGACCTTCCCTCATGTATTTCTATTGATATTGGCTATTCAGTAGCATTCAAACTTTGTGGAGTAATTTCCATTGATGGCATGAGAAAAAGACAGTGAAATGTCATACGGTATTAACTGCATTGGCTTGGCTGGAGTAAACAGAGATGACATTTCGAGATACCATACCTCTCCCACATGTATGATATTTTCCCAATTTCATGTTTAATGAGGTTTAAATAACAATTAAAGCAAGGTGTTTTTTTTTTCTCTACATAGTACATTTTTGTCTTATACGCAGAACATTACATATTTTTGAAACTGGATTCCTTAGTATTGCTGATGTGGAATTTATCTTGCACTCCGTGTAGCGAGTGGACAAAGAGCCTGCACCGTGCTAGCACCTATGTGTGGCCCTACATAGGTAGAGCTTTACTTCAAGCAACATGCTTGCAAACGTGGGAAGGCTAACATGCTCACAATGAAAATGCTGATGTTAAGCAGGGATAATAATTTATATGTTCACCATTATAGTTTAGCATGTTACTGTACCATGCTAAGGTCTGCTAATTATCCCAAAACAAAAAGTTCAAAATGTGTAGTTAACAATAGCAATAACAGATTTGTGAAATTAAAGGCTTCTAAGATGCCAAAACTCTGGCTTTAATACTATTAGACAGAATTTTACAGGAGTCTACGCCTACACATATTCGATAGGCCAAAGCAGCACCTTGCATTCAAATGAATGAGAGCTGCGTTTTTTCAGTCATTCTAAGTCGGAAAAAATTCAGGACTCAAAACTCAGCCAATACTTTACCTACAAAAGCCCTTCTTTCATCATATTTTGTTACCTCCAGCAAGGAGTTTATTTAATAACCTGTTTGTTGGTTGGTTGGTTGGTTGGTTGGTTGGTTGAATGTTTTGTTTGTTTGTTTGTTTGCTTGTTTGTAAAAAGTAATGAACTGGCTTGTACTGAACTTGGTGTATGGATGGGGCATGGACCAGGGAAGAACTCAACAGATTCTGCGGCAGATCCAGGTCATTTACTATGAGCTTGAATATTTTCTGGTGTATGTCTTTGACACTGGCTTTGGGGGAAATCTGTGCTCTACTAGGCGCATTTGCTGGTTTTCTCTGTCTTTGGTTGTTTTTTCAATCGGATGATTTAATTGAAGAATCAATTTAATTATCATATTGTGACACAAGAGTGTAAAAAAAAATTATAGATGTAGTCCCTTTATGCTACTCATAGAAAATAAAACCATATAAACGAATGAATGAATTTGTATTCAAGTTTTATGAGAAAACATATTCCTGAGCATCAGGTAAATCAGGCTGATGTGTGAAACGAGCCAGCCTATTTCATCATGTGTAGAGAGGTAAGCACACTCTCAACACTTCCTGTAGCCTCTTATCCCACTGAGAAATGTTACTTGCTTTATTTTCTATTTTATAACTGAAGATCAACGACATATCTGCTTCATAATTCCTTCTGCGGGTTTGTGTGGTCTTACGGGGCAGCTGGCCGTTGCTAACATCACAGGCTGACTTAAAAAGGACCTACATATGACAATTGCATTGTACTTTTTTCTAAGAGTGTGTGTAGGTTTGTTATTAAATCCTCATCATCACGGAGGTACACATGGTACCAGAAAAGTGTGAAGATCACATTGTGTCTCCACACCAATGATTTTCAATACTAGTCCACAGTAAATCCAGCTGATGTGTTGTGAATTATAGGCAACTGAAGGCCGTCAAAGGTTTGTCCACTCACACAGCAGGGCCTTGGTTTTCAGAGGAGGCTGATAACAGTCAATGGATTTCCTCTTAATTCTTTAGATTTTTGCTCACATACTGTAGATAGTGACTATCATGTAAATCAGTGTTAAACTCAGAACAACAAACATTAACAAAAATACAGGGATGGAGAAAAATATTTACTTAATTACTACTACCTGTTGTTCAGTAGTAAAGAGAAAGCAATTGGCCAGATATTTAACTTTAATTATTTTTCTATCTTGGCCAGAAAACTTAGACTAGACTTTTGAAATACTGTTATAAATATGCAGAGTGATCTTTTACAGTGTGAACTGTCTTTGCCGACTACATTTGTTTACTACCAAAAGCCTTGAGGGGAATTCAAGAAGCAACTTGTGTAGAAACAGAAAGGCGCTATAAAGGGCAGATTCTGACCAACCCCTGCCCCTGTAGGACATGTTCTATAGCCTTGTGATTTAGAGATGTCTTACAGTCTCCCCTCACAGGTGACTTACACTAATGGATTATACTTCTCGAGTCCCTACACTGTAGAGGGATGACTCATATTAAAAATTGCCACCCCACTTGAGGCTAAGAACTTTTTGGTAGAAACTAATGTGCAGTAAAGCATTTATACTCAGATTAATGTCACATTCTTTTTACAATGTGAGACTAATGCACATTAATCTTAAAGATATCATTCCTTGAAAGTCCAAATAAAATGAAACTAATACCCTTTGCATATGAAGTGACCTACTACAGTAGCAAAACAGTGAAGATTCACTATTTCTTTGCAGACTGACGATAAACGCAGAATGCCAGCTGCAGCTGCACAACTTTCCAATGGATGAACACTCCTGTCCACTCATCTTCTCCAGCTGTGAGTAACCTTCCACATCACATTGTTGTCTAAATGAGTAGGAGAGGAAGGGGGCCTTTCACATGTCAGTGTCAAAGGACCAATTTTCTCATGGCTGTAGGCAATTTAAAGTCAAAACCACCAGCTATTCATTGGTATAATTTCCAATTAGAATATTTATGGGGCATTCATTTATTACACTGAATACTAATTTTACAAGTGCACCCCCTTCTTAAAACTTCACCCAAGTTTGGTCGCCATATTGAAAAATTCTAGACCCATCCCTGTGCCTAAGGATATTTGTTGTTGTAGAGATCCACAACAAATGTACCATGATCGCTGCTCATTTGTCAAAACATGCTCCAAAATGTGTTAATTTGAAAGCCATCATAGGGAATCGGCGTGTTATTTCCTTAGCCTCTCATTTCCAGTCTGGTTTGCAGGTTGCTATGGCAACATTTGAACAATCTGACTTAGCTCCTACAGAGGCGAAGGAACGATAAGTACAATAAACTGAAGCAGGTGCATTGAAGTGAACTGAGGTACTAAACTGCATGGACACCAGCAAACTGTCTCTGTATTGCAGGAAAAAGTATATAATACTATAGTGATACCATACCAATACCATATTACTATAGTATATTGTAGTATAATTTGTTCCCATAACTTGATTGTATATTACTGTATACTGTCCTTTGACCAAAGCTAGCTTGGTTCATGACAGCATGAAATTTGTTTATCTACTCCACTAAAACTAGAGGCCGATGTGAGAAGACCTCAGACCCTGTGCAGCCTGTTAGAGCTCAGAACCTGCTCACTGCACTGCCACGTCTGTGGACCCATCCTGCTGTGATCTGTTAAACCCATTCCCTTAGCTAAGGAAGTCCCTAGTTATTACTTAGTCTTCATGATGACATCTCCATTTTCTGATTAAGTCAGATTTGCTCATCTTTAAAGCCATCATGCCTCTGGTGGATTAGAATAAGCGACTGAGTACAATGCAAATATGAAACATAATTAAATAGACAGACATAAAGGGAGCACAGTATGTTCGGCATAGATAATTAGAATACAATCACTAAAGCTTGTTGGGTTATTTCATAATATTTAGAAATATATACAAGTGTATCATCACCTGGTAGAAAAAAATATGATTGGCTTCCTCTCGTGTGACTGTTATTCACAATTCATAATTCACACATTTTCAAAGTTTTAGGGCAATAAACATTTTTTTCAGCTCTGTTTTTCTTGAGTTCTTTGTGAGACTGCATGTTTGGTTTTAGAAAACTCTTTACATTATTAAAGCTGCAGTAATCATTAATTTTGTACTAACAATGAATCAAATGACTGTGTAATCTAAAAAGTGTTGCTCATAGTGATTAATCCAGACTGAATTGTCACCGGACTTTATAATTCCTTTGAGCTCCATGGGGCTTTTGTGTCTTTAAGGTAATTGTTTTGTTTTCATGGCTCCACAAATATACTGTTTTGGGTCAATCTGTTATCAGCCTTGTTTCGAGCCATAGCTGGCACCGTTAAAAATGTTTTTATAAACCAACTAAATGCTACTGACCGCATCAAACATCAGACAGACAGATTTAGTTACTAGCTAGTAGATATAAAGAAGCATCTGGCAATTAAAGAGCCAGATATTTTGCTCTGGAGACCAAATCAGAGCCAAAACAACACAACTGTATTACGGTTTACAGTAGATGAAGTGGAACTTTGTAATTCTTAGTCTGCTTGCTCGGTTATAGTATGACCCAGATAATCTTTTATATTTTTGCTGAGTTGCCATACTGAAACACCGGCCTACTTTTCTTTTTAAGGAAATTATATCTGATCAAACATGCAAATGACTTAAGTGCACTTACTGTAGCTATAGCACAATGGGTTTCATAAGAAACCAATATGGATGACAAATTTAATTTGATTGTGTCAGCTAATCAGAATCAAATTTACATATCTGCAAACTAGTAGTTTTACATGGATTCACAGAGATTACAGGGAAAATCAAAGGTTGAAACCACCGAAGACTGACTTAGAACAATAGGTAAGTGCCTATTTGAACCCTGAAATAAGTTTTGCTTGCTGTAATTATTCCTCCTGCCCACACTGGCCATTCAGAGATCCCATCTTGTGTCAGTCTGAATTAGTCAAATCAAGTGAACATCTTCCAAAGTTTTTTTTAGCACAAATATCACTCTTTGTGTAACTCTTCTCCATAGTGGCTAAGCAGTCGGAACACTGCCCAGGGACACACAAAGAGGGAATTTTGTACTAAAAAGATTTTAACTTCATAAGATATTTGTTTTAACTAGCTCAGAATGCCGAATGCTCATATGAAAGGAGTATTCCACCAATTTCAGACATCATAGTCTATTTTCATGTGTGGGAGAATACAACTAAGGCCACATTTGCTGCTACTAGCATACCAGACCTGAATATCCAACCAAACTGCACTTTGAGTAGGGTACGGGTAAGGTTTTGACAAGGAAAAAGAATGTGTGAAATAAAAAAGAAGAGGTCTCTGGTTCTGCTGCATTCATTTGAATTATTTTTCTTTTGCTTTCAACTGCGATACTGTGTCTGTCAGCCACAACTTTAAAACCACTGGTTTTAATGTTGTGGCTGATCGATGTCAGTGGTGGGGGAAAAGTCCACAGGCCTCGTTCAGTGCACAAATGTAATCTAAGGTTATCTGAAATTAAGAGTATTTCACCAATTTACTTACCAAAATTTCTACCTGCTGACTGTCCTTATCCCCTCAGATTACATATTGAGTTACTGGCCAACACTAGTTGAGTTTAAAACAGTGTTTTTTATTTTGAAAAGCACAATTTCTTTCTGTTTGGCTAATGTGTATTAAAGTATTATGAATGCTGTTAACTTAAAAATGCATCATGACTTGAGCTTTGGGCCCATTACTAATGTTTTATGCAAAGGTCCTACAGAATATTCCCCATGCATTGTTGTCATTCATGAAAGTTTTCTCCATTAAAGAGCTCTTCTCAACAGTATACTATTATTTTGTTCGAATTTTGAATTTCAGTAGCAATTGCTGAATCTTTAATGACATCATTAACAGCAAAAGAGGGAACTGTGGCAAATGTTAATGGAATTCATTCATCAAGCATGTTTGAACACAATTAGTAGATTGGGCAACATCTTCCCTCACAGTTACTGTTTATCTTAATTGGAAGCCTATTACAACAAATTGCTATCAGGCAAGATCATAATTTTATTAGCTTTTCTACTTAAAATGATTATCCGTCCGCTTAAGATTGGAAAGATTTAGGCAAGTGCGACACCAAAGCAGAAATGGAATCATTAACCCATCATTAACCTCACATGATCGATTGTAAAAGGACTCCCAGGCTCAGTGCACATCATGTGAAGGTCAGGCCCAACATTAAGATGGATTCCGTACATTATTGAACCAAAGCTTTCATTTAATCTACTTTCTTTCTGCCTCTGTCTTCATTCCAGACTGTCTTTTCATTAGCCTGCCTCCAGCACAAGACAAATGTTGCTCTGGGTGGCCTAGGTCTGACTGCACAGGGTATCCATCATTAGGATGTGCCATGCAGCGCCAAGGGTCACACACACATGCTCTGTGTAATTGCAGATGGATACCCACAAGATGAGATGATTTACAAGTGGAGGAAGAACTCTGTGGAGGCAGCTGACCAAAAGTCCTGGCGTCTCTACCAGTTTGATTTTATGGGCCTGAGAAACACTACTGACATAATAAAGACTACAGCAGGTAAGAAACAATGTTTCATAGATGTTTAACATTTAGAAAATATGTTGTTGACATGCCGGATATGTTGATGTTTAGAGCAAGCACACATAAGACATTTGATTTCTAGAAGTAGTGGCAGAAATAAGTTGAAGTTCATTATTATCATTCCTGCATTTAGTCATTGTTCAACAAGTTTCTGAAATACATCTGATATAGAGGTCCTGCCAAACCGGTGTGAAGAGAAGAAACTTTAGTAACTATCACACTAGAAAACATAAATTAGCAAAGTAAATGTGATCTGAAAGTAACAGCAAATCTGAAGGAACTATGGCAAGAAACAGGATACTATTCATAGTTTTCCCTGCCTGAGCACTACTATTTGCTAAAATTGAATTCCATCTGTCAGTTACAACTTTCTGCCTTTTTGTTAAGCTCCTGCTGAGATCTTCAAGTCAGTTTTTTTCTTGGACATTTTCCCCCAAGATAAACGGACAAATTTAGTAGTCAGACCGCTTCCTGTCCTATCATCACTTATATAACTTCACCTGCTACTTTACACTGAGTTTGCAGAAAAACAGAAAGTACAAGTCCCAAAAACGCAACTATATCTCTCCTCTTCTCTGATTATTGTTACCATGCATTAAACTGGATTACTTTAAAACCACTTTAAGTTCAGTTCCAGCAAGTTGCTAAGAAATTTCCTTTTCAGAATGAATGACAAGTCCTCATATTTAAGATCTATGACATAATTTGAATTTAAAGTTATAAAGTTATTATCCTTAAGAGTTGTTTACCGTGGTAACATGAAAAGCCATTTAATGCTACTCCACAACAGAAGCTACTCCGTGTTTAGCCAGTTGAATACTTTTAATTTGAAGCATAAACATGGGTTTAGCATGAGCAATATTAATACAGCCCTGACAATGTGTAAGGACAGTGTACAGTGAGGAAATAAAAACTACAATACATAGAGGGCATTACACAATGTAAATACACTAAATGAGTATTAATGAAAAAACACAAACCATAAATGGTATCAAAAACTGGTTTTAATTCCAAAAATTGTAGGGATTGTAACTTGTATGAGTATTTAGTGAAACCTGTCTCTGGAGCAAGAAAGTGGCCCCATGTCTCAATTACTATGCACATCAAATACATTAACAGTAGGTGTCTAAGAAACGCTCTCTGTAGATTGATATACAGTCCACTGAATAAAGCAATTTTTACCGTACATGTGTATAATGGGTTATGATTTTCCTACCTGTAATAATAATAATAATAATAATAATAATAATAATAATAATAATAACTAAAATTACCGGATGAAAGAAGAATGGATTTCAAGATACCACCTTAAGAGGAAGCTGTATGTGATCTGCATAGAGCTGACTTAGATCTTAGATTCTTAAAAATGTTATACATAATTAACAGGATTTCTCATGAAACTTAACCTTTACAGGAAAGCTCTGTTGAAACCGGTCCAAATTTCATGTGTGCTGCTTTAACCCACCAGCCCCATTAAGCACTGCTTTGCATATGATCGTAAGCACGTAAGTGTAGATTCATCAATGTATTTGTCAACAATTACAACTTCTGATCTGAATATGTATAAGTTGTTTATAAACATAAAATGACACATAGATTTACAAGTAAGCAAATCCCAAGCAAATCCCTAGAGAGCCTTAAGAACTATTAACTATTTATACACATCTACAAATTATTCACAGGTTGAGTGTGAAGGTACACTCAACTTTGAAGTAGCAGTTTGACAAAAACCTTAAGGTTCACTTACTAGATTTCCTCAGAGGTTTTCAGCCTCATCTCATGGAATTCATCAGCTCAAGAAATCTGCTCATCTGCTTAAGATGTACGAGTATAATGACCATAAGGACTTACTTAGTGCTGCATAGTAGTCCTTCATAATAAATATAAATTTGTAAGTACTTAGTTCATAAACAGAATTAATATAATTATTATAATGAATAATAAAACAATAAACAATTCATATTTTATAGAAAATAAGATTTTATGAATACAGTACTATTTATAAATTATACGCCAACAGAGAACAGAGTCCAGGGAGTGACAGCAGGCATATGTGTCTGTAATGTTTCACATTGAGCTTTGTAGTTGTTATTTACACAGGGGACTATGTGGTGATGACAGTGTACTTTGACCTGAGTAGAAGAATGGGCTACTTCACCATCCAGACCTACATCCCCTGCATCCTCACCGTGGTCCTCTCCTGGGTGTCCTTCTGGATCAAAAAAGACGCGACACCAGCCAGAACGGCTTTAGGTAAGGTGGACTTACTCCGGTTGAGTAGATCCAAGACAATTATATGTCTGCAACACCGCTTTTGGGTCCAACTCTTGAGTTTCAAGTTTCACATTTTAATCATGTTTTGTTTTGAATATGTTCCATCTTGATGTGCTGTTATCTAGATTATGTGGATATTTTTTGCTCCCGAACTTGAGTCACTCCATCTGCTTCTTCTGTTTTGTAATAATTTTTCCCTCTTTTGTACATACTTGATTTGTTGTTGTTGCAGTCCTGTGGACGATTCTGGTGAAGGTAATTGATTTCAGTCTTTATTTCTTCCTGATTTTGTTTCCATTTTCATTTATTCACATGTTTGATGGAGGTTGTTTTGCCCAGGCCTACAACTAAGGAATGGGGAAAATGCTGCCAATAAGCTTTAAGCAATTGAAAACTTTTAGACTAACAAAATGTAAGAAATTACATTTTTGGTTTTGGAATAATTTGTATGAATTTATGATTTCAACTCAGCTCTTAATAGAAGCACCAAATGCATTGTGGCCCCTCTCATAGTGGCACACTCTGCTCTGCTGCTGAATCACCTGCTGGTAGCCACCATGTTTTATCCAGTACATTCATGGTTGGTGAAAGGGACAAAGGTAGAAAATGAATAACAAATGGCATTAATCTGTCATCTTTACTTTAAAGCATTTGGATCAATTGCATGCAAATCGGGAGAGAATGAATGGATGAATGGAATGGATCTTTGATACAGGCTGATTGTCAAGGTACAGAGGCAAACCTAGCCAGCACAGGGGAAATGATAAAGCCCTTTAGATGTAAAACAGGCCTGGGGTTAGTCAGTTTAGGGCAGCAAACTTTTTAGTTCAGGTTTGAGCCATAATAACAAATAGTTAGAGTACTAACTTAGTTCTGTAGCAAGATATCACCTACTTTACCTGCTTCTTTTTTTAGGAAAGCTGTCACATACGTTGGGCCCCCAAACCCTCTAAAGTGTGTTTGACACATTATATAGCACACCACACAATTTCATCCACATTAAGCTGTCAGTAAAGATAAATGCTGCTCATTCGATTGTTGAGAGCAAAAACCCGAGAGTCTGTGCCCAGGCATCAGCAGAAGGCAGGTAAGGGTAATCACTGTGGCAAGCAGAGGCTAAAAGAAAAGTGGGAGATGTCCGCCTGAAATAGATGGGGCCAGCTTGTTACCATGGGAACCTTAGTGAAACAGTTGCAGATGTTTTGGGTTTTGTTTTGTTTTTTTTCTTATAGGTATCTCTATAATGCTTATGGAGGAGGGAGAGAGGAAAAACTGAAACCCGACAGAGATGCCTGAGGAATGCAGGTTTTTCTCATGTCTGTCGGTCTGAGTAACATCAAGATCTGCTGTTACATCAAGATCTGCTTCTAACTTAGTAGCTAAGGGCAACTGTAGAGATGAAGATATAGTTACTTTTACCATGAATAAAATGATAAAGGAGAGGCAGATTCTAGGTGCTTTTACATGAGGTAATCCAGGGAATCTGTGTTCAAATAGCAGGCTACTTGGATTCTAGACATTCTGTGTTAGGCACATTTCAAAATATAAACCAGGTTAGAGTTTAACAACCCATGACATCATAATCTGTGCACAAAGGAGGCCCCCAAAAAACTTTGTCAGGATAAAGTGACAGTATTAGTGCTCTCTGCTCCCTATAGTCAGCAGGATTTTCATGTTGTCTGCTTTCTCTGTATGGTAACCAGCCCATAATTTTCATTGGTTTACCTATTTACATTCATTATTGAGGATACATTATATATGAAAATCAAGTAATTGAAATATCCAGTTGACCCTTGGTGTGTGGTGACAGAAGAAACTAGATCTATTTACCAAGGTAATAATATACTCTTAACTTTATGAATGTACATATATTTACATCCATATAGTGATATGGAATGAAAGAAAAAATAAATGGTGAGGATAATACAGAAAATGAATATATACCCAGGAGAACTCAAGAGAGGCAGAGTTTTATCCTATGCCTTAGCCAAAACTTTACACTAAAATTTAATAGCAGTTTTTCATAATAATTTTCCCCCTCCATTTAAACCTTTTGGTAACCTAAGTATAACTTAACCCACTCTTTACCCCAGGCCTCGCCTTGGTCTCTCTTAACCTTTTGATCTCAAAGGGACAAATGTTAAATTAAACAGAGTGAGTAAAATCATTTAGAAGAGTGTATGGTTGTAGATGCTGATATTAACTAACAAGTCCAGCATTAGCTTGAGATTCTTCAGACAGAGGAATTACAGTACAATGTCAAAACCTAACTGATAGTAGATCCGGCACAAACCTTGTGCATTCCCATCAATACGTTTGTGTGAGTTTTGTCCTTTCTTCTGACCTTTAGGTATAACCACAGTGCTGACCATGACTACGCTCAGTACTGTGGCTAGGACATCACTACCCAGAGTGTCTTATATCACTGCCATGGACCTTTTCGTTACTGTCTGCTTCCTGTTTGTCTTTGCTGCTCTGATGGAGTATGCAACATTAAATTGGTACTCATACAGCACCAGAAGACACAGCTGCTTGGAACCTAAAAGATCAGTAAGTTGGTCTTGAATCAGTTTTATCCAAATCTATTGAATATTCTTACAGTAGTGTTCCTTAAAATCACCTGAACACTTAAAGAAATGATAAAATATAGACTGAGGTGATGCCATCATGTACAGGATTACTGTCCCTTGTTACAAAAGCAGCTTTTCTCTGATAATAGGTTAGGTTTTGCTATCACAAGATGGAGGTGAAGAAAACCTTTCAAGTTTGAGATGATGTGATGCTGCCCTTTATAAGCTCTGCTGATAAGACTGTTACTATTTTAAGGGACCCTGCTTCAGTCTGAACAAGCTTTTAAGAGAGACAGGCCTTTGATCAATCACCCTTTGGTCTTGTGTTGCAGCCAGTGGCCCAGGGAACATTTCACTGGTAGAGGGAAGAATCGATTCAATTGAATACTTGCAAATTCTGGGATCAGTCATCACACTTTCTGTAAAAAAGCTTTAGGAGAACGTAGGATGGCTTCTACAACAGGATAATGATCCTAATCACACCTCAAAATCCACAATGGACGACCTGAAGAGGGGCAAGCTGAAGGTTTTACCATGACCCTCACAGTCCCTGAACTGAACATGGAAAATCTGTGGATAGACCTCAACAAGACGGCCCAAGAATCTCACTGAACTAGAAAAACATTTTGAAGGAAGAATAGGAGAAAATCCCTCAAAAAAGAACTGGAAGACTCTTTACTGCTACAAAAAACATTTACAAGCTGTGACACTTGCCAAAGGGGTGTTAATAAGTACTGATCTTGAGCTTCTTCATCATTTTTAAACAGAGATGAAAAGATGGAAATAAAAAAGTAATCTACAATGCAATATTAAAGAAATGTGTCATCTTTGCCTTTATGCCTTAATGAAATCAGTTAATCTTACACTCGCTTACCTATATAACAGAGATTTTGGCCAGGGATGACCAAACTTTTTCATGCCACTTTAAATATATATGTACATATAGATCCACACAGCCAAACTTGAACAAAGGTAAATTCTGATGTGTATATCTTCCAGAACCAGCCAGGAGGTCACACCAGCATGCATGACTTGAATTGTTATGCAACTTTCAACAAAAAATAAACGGGAGATATTTGTAAGACAGAAGTGTAATGTGAACAATTTGGATATTTCTTCCTGTGTTAAATTGATATTGACCATTCTTCTTAAAATCATTCTTTTGTGAGTCACCGTTATGGAAGTTGAGTCAAATTCTCCCCCAAAAATCTTTAAACCATCTACCCTGCACCACGAAAAAAAAAATGCTAATGTGATGAACATGACTTAAACTTAATCACTTTTACTTCCTATGTTTCTGTTTGACTGTCTCCTCTTCCTCTTAGAACTACTCTGTCCTGGATGTGCGACCTCCACACACAGTCATCGCTTTAAACAACTCCATGTACTGGCAGGACTTTGAGGATGCTTGTGTCTATGAGTGTCTGGATGGAAAAGACTGCCAGAGCTTCTTCTGCTGCTTTGAGGAGTGTAAAGAAGGTGCGTGGAAAAAAGGACGTGTCCAAATAGATCTACTTGAACTGGACGCATATTCACGTGTCTTTTTTCCCACCTCCTTCTTACTGTTCAATATCGTCTACTGGGTGGGTTATCTCTACCTTTAGCACACTGCAGGAGCCTTTTTGGTTTCAAAAGGAGGACAGCGCTATTTAAGAGAAGAAATTCAAGTTTAATAAAAGGTAACACCAAATGAATTATTTCCTGTTGTACCTGAAGAAGATACCTGGAGATGAAGACAGTGTGTGTGTCTGCAGGCCTTTGCCGAGCAAAGCAGCAGGGAGGTCAGGATGGACTGTGTGCAAATGACAATACATAAGCAATGAAGGAAATGTGTTTTGCACTGCTACCCCAAACTTCTCAACCGAGAGGATGACTTGTGTTGTAGAGAATGTACAGGCGTGTAATTAACCAGCCATCAGTCAAATCCAGTTGAAAATCCAAGGACATTCAAACCATTCATAGTGCCTTCCTCTGGAGGGGTAGATAGTATCTGCTACAATAATCAGGGAAAAATGATATATTAAGAAATAAAAGCGCCTGGCTTTGACTGATTGTGGCTGCTCTCATTCAGAGCTTTGAGTTACATTTATATAACAGTCATTTGTCCTAACAAGCACATGGAGAATCATTAGGCTCTTATTGCTTCATACTGACTTTCGGCCATTAGGCATGACTCATTCCTCACACTGTTAGTACCCCTATACGTCATAATGGATAAACTAGTTCCCATGGAAGAGGAAGATCTAAATAGTCCTATAGCAAACAACTTGTGCTTTATTGGCATATTTTTATACCTTTTAGGGCATGAAGTTAATGATTTTAATGTTTTTTTATCATTTATTTATGTTTTATTCATACAGAGACAATTCTCTCATCTTGGTATCTTTGGTGTGCACCCAGGGGCTCAAGGAGAAATAAAATGATCATAGGAAAGTCCTCTCAATAAATGGCATGGGTACAAATGGCAAACAAGCACAGAATACCATCCTCATTAACCTTCAAACTCACCTTTCCTTTAAGGGAATAGGTTTGGGATATTTGATGCTACTCTGCTAATTCTAAGATTGATAAGACTCTCATGTCTATAGGCCAAATAAGTTAATCTAAAGCCAACAGCAGGTTATCTTTTATTAGCATAAAGATTGAAAATTGTGTACCAGCACTCAGACTTTTGTACATATTAAACAAGCAAGATGTAATGTATTAGTTAATGAGCTTTATTTTTTACGTGGATAGAGCCAAGCTAGATATTTTCCCCCGTTTCAACCCTTTATGCTAAGCTAACTAGCTGCTGTCCTTAGCCTCATATTTAGCAGACAGACATTAGAGTGGTATTTATCTTCTCATCCAACTCTTGGCAAAAAAAAAAAAAAAAATACAAGCATATTTTTGAAATATCAAACTGTGCCTTTAAGAGAAATGAGATCAATGAGTGGTTTATTGATTTGATATGAGTCATATATGGGACTGTATTTTTCTCCCTATGTCAATGTTCAAGTTTTTGATACATTGTAAAAATAACATATCTTAGACAGTAGATATAAAAAAGATTTTTTTTTATATCTACAGGTTGCATTCTTACAGATTGGGGCCCTTTGAGATGAAACACCCACACAAACAAAGGCAGCCATGCATATAATTCAAGCGTTATTTTTCTGGAAGTCAGACATACTCACACCACGTCTTGGTGTTGCACAGCAGCCATTTCTTGCCAGAGCTCTTAGCACACAATATATAAAGTGAATAGGCAAAGAGTTGTGTTTTCTTCTTTCAGCTGTTAAACTAACATCGACCCTCCACTTCTTTACCTAACACAGTTGGTAAACTGGACGCCCTAATTAAATAATAAGGCTGTTATTTGTACAGTACTTAAGGCACAAATGTAATAATCCCACTCATTAGAATTACTCATCTCTGTTTGGCTGTTGACTCTTGTTTGCATCGAGCAGACAATAAAACATTACCCTGAAGAAGTTGTAATACTGTGAGAGATAGAATTATAGTTCTAATATGGACGGTTTGTATCATAATTTGATTTCCCTGTGTTTTCTCTTGGCATTAGCAACCGATGAATTGCCTTAGCGTAGCCTGCCCCGAGCTGAGATGAACAGCAGAAATACATATTTACCTCTGATAATGACCTCAGCATGGTGGAGACCTCACCTCAGCAAAGGCTACTACTTTGCCTTGGGCAGTATACTTAAGTATACTTAAATTGATCTTTTTATACCCCTTTTTGAGCTATTTTCTTTTTATTATATTTGCTATGTATGTGCCAAATATTTCACATATGTGCCCTGTCATTTATGTTCCCAGGCAAGTTTGAACAACACTAACACAGTTATATGTTTTGATACTGCACGTATGGTATAGTATGGTGGTGGAAACCTTAAGAGGAAAAGAAAATATAAAATATATACTTTATAATGTTAGCTTTTGGAATGTGGAGTATTTAGAAATTGCCAGGGTTGATGCTGTGTTCACACTGTGGCAGTCAGCAGTAGATATGAAACTAAACAGTCCTTATTTCCACCAGGAGAAGAACAGAATCCTCTGCCAGCACTGGTGTAAAGTGTCGCCTATTGTGCCTGCAACCAAGACAAACAAGATGCTGAATGAAAATGGATGCAGCCACATATCTTAGTGCACATGCTAATCAGGTCTCCCCCATAAACACAGAGTACTGACAGCAATTCTTCTCACTGTCTTTGTGGTTCTTTCCTTTGGCATTTAAACAATTAAACATACTTTATAATAACCACACAAGTTAAACTGCCACGTGAGGCATTTCGTTGACCACGATGTGAATAAAAAACTATTGTTTTATAGCACAAATATGACCAGTGTCAGTTTTACAGTGCTTGTCGATTCTTTACTCTGTGGAGCCCAGATGTTAGTGTTCTGACTCCCTTCTGCTGACTGATGAAGGTCGATGCAATAAGGTATTCGGAGTGGTGCTATACTTTACAGTAACTCTTGCATTTCCATGTTGGTGTAAAATGTAATTTAAGTTCCAAGATCATCCACTTTTTTGTGGCACTTTCGCCCTCATTAGACTGAGAGAGGGGTGGAATACCGTATGACGGAGATCTCAGGCTGGTTCATCACCAGCTGAGTCACATTGCATTGTGTTCATTCTTAAGTTTGTTCTCTGTCAAATGGGCCCTGACTGTTAAAATAATACTGACTGTCAACTAATTCATTCTTGTCTCACTCTGTATTATCAGGCAATATGTCTAAAACACACAACAGCAACAGACACAAGGTAGTGCTTGTAACATTTAACTCAATACAAGTAAAAAGGTCAACAGTTTTTGTGAACATGGCTCCAGATGGTCTATGGAAGTTTGCAGTTTTCATCATCATCGCATTTTCTTTATATATTATTGTGTATACAACTTAAAATAGGATTTTGTCATATGGCAGAGAATTTACATTGATCATTCATGGATCCCCGTGAGATATAAAGTTATAATTTGATTTGTCATGATGTCAGAATAAGAAAAATTGAATTCAATCTGCCACTGATGTGTTAAACCGACACTTCAGATTTCCAACTGGCTTCTTCATGCTAAAAATCCTAATTTCTACCGTTGCTCTTTTTGTATCTATTGTTGATTTGGAGCAACCTGTTTTTCCAACTGGTCAGTCCACACTATTTCTGGATTATTCTGTATTACTCTCCAGACACTGGGACAGCAAAGAGGGTAAACACACGGATGGATTCAGGCTGGGATTCGATCCCAGGCTAGTGTGGGCATGTGTGTGGCTCCAGACTGAACCGGCAAACCAGCTCTGGGCACCGTGTCATCTTTGCCAAGGATCAGCAGGACTTATGCGGATGGGGAATCTGAGGGGCCGAGCCAGTGACAGACATTTAGAGATGAAACTTATCTCTCTGTCACTTATGTGCTACGTAAACCCCCTTGCAAAGAAAATTATGTTGTTTTGTGATTTGGAAAGTTTTGTCAGTTAAACTGAGAGTTTTCAGAGCGTCAGATCATTTTTGGTGACTTGAAATACAATAAACTCAATGCAATGACAGCACTAATTCTAAGCCACATTCAGTAAGTATTATTTTGATGAATAAACCAAAGACATTTCTGTTTCAGTTTAATTTCTGATAGTTGAAATCATGTTTGAGGAAATAGTTGTGTTCTGGGTTTTTAGTAATAAATAAAAAAAAAAGAGTACAACTTTAGTTTCCACATATTCAGTGCAGTACTGTGAAGTGTCATTTTAAATGGAAACTATCAGTCTGATAGAAATAATTAGCCTAGAAGTGTGTGAAGATGGTCTATGATATCTCATCCATTGTTGTGATTATTGTGGCAGAAATCTCACTGACAGCTCCTGCATGTGCTGAAGAGGGTTTTGACAGTTGTCTCTGCAGCTGTACACAAAGTGTGTTTCTACCACAAGCTTTCAGTCTGTAGTCAAACTTTTGCTATCTGAAGTGTGTTTCAACAGTGGTGAATCATATTTCTGTTGACATGTATTATCTCCTATCTAACTTAATGTATACACAATACTCAATTGTACACTTTTTCTGCATTGTGTTTTCATTTTTGTGGGCTAGATGTGAAATTGTGAAAATATCTCATTACTCAATGGTACAGTCTAGTGAAAGTGTTGAGATTGTACTCCTCAACAGCGTGGTGTCCTTTTAGTGGGGTTGTTTTATGATATTGCTCCTGCAGCTCCAGTATCTACAGTCCGTTTCTGATGACCATGCTTTTTTCATACCTATGGCTCTTTTTATATCTGAAATGTACATTACTACCAAGGAGCCGAAAATATGGAATAAAGTTTTTTTTTTCATAAATGTACATCAGTGGAGTCAATTTTGCACTTTAATTGTTATGTATATTCAATACATTTAATTTTATTTTCTCTGTATTTTTTTCAATTCTTTAGACACTACAAATAAAAAATCTTGAAACAGAGGCAGGCATGGCTAGATACGACTAGAGGTAAATAAGAGGAAATGTTTTTTTGAATTTTTCTATGGACGGTAATGTCAGTCTGCCATAATACCACTTTGATTCAGACTGAAGTATCTCAACCATTGGATGGATTGTTCATGTTTCCCCAAGAATGATTTGGAATAACTTTGGGAAGCTTCTTATCATCCAGCGTCATCATTGAGTCAAAATTTTAATTTATAATTTATCCATTACCTTTGTTTATGACCAATACATGCAATACAAATGACAACACCATCATGTGTAAGCATGTTAGCATGCTTATGCTAAAGTAAAATCATCAACATGGTAAACATAACATGCTAAACATCAGCATGTTAGCATGATGATAATAGCATTTAGCTTGAAGAATATAAATGGCTGGGGTCGTCCGAAATGAAGCCGAGTCATGCGGTAGAAATGTTTTATCTGGTTCAACTTTTGCTGCAACACCTCTGGCAAGGTTCTGCATTGGCCAGTCACAAACATGCAATATGCATTCCTAGTGGATGACTTTGTACTGTGAATGGCATCTAATATGCTTTTACATAAATGTGTTCCTCCAACCGGACTTCCCAGATCATATTGCATTGTCTCAGCAGCATATGAAACAACACATCCACAAACCAACCCCCTTGTTTATTGCCCCACCGAGGGCAGGACTTACAGGTACTCACCCAATCAAAAAAATGACATCTTAAGCAAGGGTCTGAACCTTGCAATAATACCAAACCAGATACCAGTGATGGACCTCCTCACAGCCTCAGAGTCAACCATCAGAAACAACAACTTGGCAGATACAGAGACAGCACAACTGAGGATGAAGCCATCATCCTCCTTTACATGTGTGAAAGCATTAGCTTCCAACCTCACCATCCAAGTAAGGAAGGCACTGGCACTCCAAAAAAAGAAACCAGAGTATCACGGTCTTGCTGGATGATAAAGGAATATGCACAGTGGTGCTAAACACAGTGGATTACTATGTCAAGGTTACTAGCCCACTTAGCAACACAGCTACCTACAACACCCTACAGCAAGATTCTACCAGCAGAAATAAGAGAATGCTAATAAACAGCCTGCAAAAACTGGAAAAAGGATAAAGTCATTGACTAACCACTACATTACTGCCTGTGCCCCTGGGAAGCCACCGCTTGCATTTATTGACACTCCGAGATACAAAAGGAAGGAGCCCAACTCAGACCCATCATCAGTAGCATCATCTCAGTTACCTACAGCATTGCCAGACACCTAGCTCCTCTGGTCAGTAACAGCCCACGCCACAATAGAAATAGAAAAATAAAACTGGACTCAGATGCATTCCCGCTATGGAAACAGTAAAGACTACATGGTAACGACCACTACAGGACAGCACTCTGTCCAACAAACCAACTTCACCCCTGACCACATATGTACCCTGCTCTTCCTGCCCTCAACCAAATGTTTCCAGTATAATTAGCATGACTGTGCCATGGGCTCACCCATGTCTCAAATAGTGGCCAATCTCTATATGGAGGAAGTAGAGAGTAAAGGTCTGATCTCCTTCAAGAGAACTGCTCCCAGCCATTTCTTTAGGAATGTGAATGCAGCTGGGTCAAAATCAAAACACAGGAAGTGGAAGCCTTCACTGAACACATTAATACAATGGACAGCAACGTCAAGTTTACTCGGGAGAATGTCGAAGGAAACAGTCTGGACTTCTTGGAATATGAGGTGCACATTGGAGATGACAGAATCCTCAACATTGCAGTATACAGAAAACCCCATCACAAAGATCAATACTTTGATCCTCATCATCCACTGGAAAGCAAGCTGGGCGTTATCAGAACCCCACACCATCGGGCTCAGAAGGTGCCCGCAAGGAAAGAGGTGAAGAAGAAAATTAAAAACACAATCTGTGGTTTCCCAAACTGGTGTTTGTCTCAACCAAACAGAGATAAAGGACAGACAGAGCAAAAAAGGATGATAAACTGTAAATGTGAACCTCAGACAACATATCAGAGCAGTGTGGTCGAAAAAGGAGAGCAGGTGCTGGGACAGCAAAGCCCCATTTAAAACACAACCGGCAGACGTAAGGGAAGAAGAAGAGAAGCAGCAGGGTCTCCCCTGTCAGTAGTCAAAGTGCAGACCATGCAAAAATGCCTCCAAGACATCCAGCAAAGTGTAGCAGGGTGGGGAACACAGGCACACAGGCAGGAAGAGAATAAACTGATGAGAAAAACTAGGTTAGCTTCCAGGTCCACACGTTGATTCATTCAGGAAATAAAGCGGCTGGGGAGTCATTAAAAGACTTTATCTGTTCATGAGCAGTTGCAGAGTGTGATGCCGTAGCAGAATGAAACAAAATAAAAGTAGTCCACCTCATTTATCGTTCAGCGCTGTGTCTTGGGCATCCCTCGACAAATCGCTGGTTACCGTGGTAACTGCTTTTTTCCCTGACGTAACTAAAGATTCGATGGCAGGCGACGAGGAGAGCAGTCTGACTTGGGTTTGTCAGCTGGCATTGACACCATTTTTCCTTTTTTTTTTTTAAACTTATTCACACACACTCCTGAGCCTGAGAGAGCTGAATGGCCCTTAGCACACTAGAGTAACACCTGTGAGATATGAGTTATAAAATATTACAAACATTTTCCTGCTCAAAACAAAACAGATATTGCAATATGTGCTCTATGACTTTTTTATTACCTCTGCGAATTAAAGAGCGATGTTATCGTTCTTTTATTTGGCACCTTCTGAAAATGAACAATGTTCTTAATCTAAGAGATGTTAGCCAAGCATTTATCTCCTCACCTTTGGAACACAATCATCAGAACCTTGTCTTCAGAACTGTGGAACAACATGCCTGAGAAGTGGAAGCAAATCATATTTCAAATAACCTCTTTGACTGTTTTATCTGCTGTCTTTATCTTGATTATTCATTATTGTATAAAGGGTAGATTTTATTGGGCTCTGGCTTTTCATCCCCTTTTTCTTAACCCTGTATTTTTCTTTTGGTTCATGAAATAGCTCAACATTTCACCTGTGCACTTGCCAAGAGATATATGAGAAGAATAATAACACCCTCATGTCTGTCCATTAAAATAAGAAGCTACTGCCAGCAGACAATTAGCTTAGCTTAGCACAGAAACTGGTTACACACAAAAAAAAAAGGTTAGCCTGACTTTGTCCAAAAGTAGAAATGTCCCAATCTGTCCCTCAGCTCCCCGCGGCCCTCGTCTCCAGCCTCAGCTCATTTCTCCAGGGATATGTTTCTCCCCTCATCTCCCCATACTGGCTGGTTTTCATCCACCCGTCTGATGTCCTCAGTCCTTCTTACTGGTGCCCATTTACCTGTCTGCCCTGCTCATCTACTCACCTGCTCCTCATCTGTAATATCCTGAGTGTTCCTCCTCACTCACACTGGAATCCAGTTCCCTCCTTACCCTGCCCAGTATATTTACCAGCCATTTCCACCAACTCCTGGTTGGTTCATTGCTTCATGTTGCCGCTCATGTTCTGCCTTATTAAAAGCACTTCACTGAATCTGCCTGTGAATCTGCATTTGGGTTCTTTCCTTGTGGCCTCTGCTTCAGTCAAAACAGAAAATCAATCAACAGAAAATTCTAAAGTTCACTATCATGATTTACAATGCTTCCTTTGTTTATTTCATACAAAAACTAGGGGGTCAAAGCATGTGCTGGTTTTCTGAGTAATTATTGTTTGTGATAAACTACTTATCAGACCAGAGCAGTAATTTCCTAAGGGCTGTTTTACAAAATCTAGACAGCAGATTAAGCAAGACTGGCTCAATTTAGCCAAGTCTCCATTTTATGATGGTAGTGGCGTATAAATTACCATGGAGATTTATTCTGTGCTGCTAGCTTGGGCCGGACCAAGGTAACAGCCAGACCCGCTTAGGCTGTTTGTGTTAAGGCTGATGCTGATTGGCAACGTCTGACACACGTTAAAAGACGCAAGTTCTTTTTAATGGTGCAAAGTTCATTGGCAGAGTTTGGGACATGGAGCATCAGGTCCATAGAAACAGTTCGATTTTCAATTAAATCCACATATTTTTACCATCCTCAACAATCTCAGCCAACTTCTATGGCAAAATGGGTTAAGAGTATGACACTTATTTCCGCTGCAACCGTTTCCACTAGTAAACAAAACCAACTAATGTGACATAGCAAGTACTTAATTAACAAGAATGATGACTCAGTGCCATATTATTATATAGCTAGCATTGTAAATTTACCCATAAGAACCCATGATGACACAGGTTCCACAAACTGAAATGGCGGTGAATTAGTTGGCCTTTTCAAATTATTCAATTTCCCCCATAATTGTCTTATAAGGAAACATGAGACTGGGCTGTTCTGGGTTAAAATTGCACTAAAACACTGTTTTTTTTGTTGTTGATTTGCTTTAAGCTATCGCAGAAATAATGTCTTGTTTTCACTGTTTTGATGGTAGCATCTTCTTTTGATGGAGGCTTATGAGGAAGTGAAGGGTAATATTTCTATAAAAGGAAACACGGCAGCAATTATAAAAGAGGGAGAAAAGTCATGGCAGACAATTGTGGGCCAACTGAATGTGTAAGTAGACAAAAAAAACAAATTGACTAACCAGAGATCTTGTCTGAATATGTCATAATTAGCTTCTGATTACAACACAAGGCATCATGGAGTTTGATCATTTAAATCACTATCTATCTGCCTATTCTTGCTGTTTTTAAGTATCTACTTCACATGGCTCCTTCACATCCAGAATGTGGAGGTCAAATAGAAGTGGTGCATCAATAATATTTTATCCCAAAGCCTGTGTAAAAAAAATTCAGACTCATGCTCTGCAACTGAATAACTTCCACATTCACCACCTTCATCTGTAACTACTACCTGTGAACTTCATACTTTCATTTTAATTGTTTTTGGTGTAACTTTGCCAAATGTGCTAATGGCAGCAATGCTCGTCCTCACTGTCTTTAAGTGGTTGTCAGTTTAAACAACCTTCTAGCATGGTCATCAGCTGTGTATTTAACTATAGCGACTGAACATTGTGTCCTTGGGTTGAGCCAGCTTGGAGCAGGTGCAGAGGAGAAGGGAAAGGCTGAAGGATGTAGACAGTTAGCTAGTGGAATAATCCTTTCCTTGCCTCTTAACATTTCTCACAGATGGTCTCACTCCACATTAGGCTGAGTGCTGGACTCTGATTGACCTGTTAGGTGGGAAGTAAAGTAATTTTAAGAAATCACATAACATGATATATCTTGGTATCTAAGTATTCTGATGATATAATAGACCATTTCATATACTGTGTGCTCCAGCATCATAAAGCATGGAGTATCCTTTGTATGTCCTGTACAAATAAAGGGTTATGCAAATAAATCACTGAGTTCTTTTAAAGGGTCGGACAGGTTTAGAGGGCAGGTTGTCCAACTCCCGGTCCCACTGAGATTTTAGATCATCAGGAGACACATCTGCCTGCTCTGCAGTATCTTTTCATGCTCAGAGTCCTCTAAAATGAGACCATTGATTTTTTTTTTTTTTAAAGGAATAATTTAACATTTTGGGATATATGCTTTCATTTTCTTGCCAAGAGTTCAAAAAGATTGAAACCACACTCATGTCCATATGCTAAATATGAAGATACAGCCAAAAGGATGCCTTAGCTACAACTAGCCTGGCTCTGTCCAAAGGTAACACAAATCCACCTACCAGCACTTCTAAAGCTGCATTCATGCAATGTCAGCCAAATGGGAAGATGAGGAAAGCTTGGCTGAGTTTTCGAGGATAATTGCGCCCGCTGCTAGCCTTGTAGCATCATTTAACCAGCCTAAATCAACCACTTTTGTTATTTATATATTTTTATTTCATGAATGAAATAATGAAACCCATTAAAAACTGTTTACAGCTCATTCTAAATTAAATTGACTATATATAAAGCATGTGCTAATAATGAATTTATTAAAACGTAACTTGTGGCACTGCAGCCAATATGTTGCTGGTTGTTGAATCTTCTGTAGTTCTTTTCATCATTTTCCTGAAGGAAATGGTCTCTGTGCTGTAGATTCATACAGTATTTGATAGACATGACAATGTCATTCTTCATGACGTTCTTCTCATCTTAACACGTGGAAAGGAAGTAAATAGGCCTATTTAACAATGTTAAACTATTGCTTTTCAAAAAAATGTTTACATTGGATTGAAAAAGCCAACTGTTATTTCAATTCATTATGTCAAAAGGCAGTTGAACAGAATTACATTACAATGAAAGCAAAAGAAAATTGGTTTAGTACAGGCCTATAAAACAAGCTAACCTCTGCTTTGTATTTACTTGTCTTGCATCTTTAGATATCTCTGGTTGTTTGAATATCCAAGCACTAGAAAGTTTGGCCCAAAGAGTTGTAGAAAGTTGAATCCTGCATGGACTTTGACTTCAACATTCACACCCAGTCATGTGCATCAAGTCTATTTCTTCATGCACACAATCCCCAGATAAGAAATCCAATTAAGTCCATGCTCCGCGGTCTTATTTCCCATTTCTGCAATTATCTCATACATGTCTATAAACAATAAGCCATTGAGAGCATAAAGCATTTTTGTCATAGATATGCAAATGCTCTGTTATTAGGGAATGGAATGATAACAATGCGAATGAGTTTTGATCAGTTGTGATCAACTAAGGTTCAACCAGGAAGAGACACTGCAGCTTTTACTGTGTGGAACCTCTTGACTGTTGGTCTGAAAAGAAAATAATAGGGCTTCGATGATTCCTGATTGAATGGTATCTGCTGTGACCAATAAATATCACAAATAATTTCAACAGAGTGGAGAGTGGAGCACTGTTCAGGCTGCATCAGGAGTACGAGGGAGTATGAAGCCATGTGTCTTAGAGGCCTAGGAATTTGTAAGTTTGGGCTCTGACATGGTTCACCAGGTGATCTATCTCATTATTTCTTCCTGTCTGGTTAAAACTGCTAAGCAGTGACGGCAGCTGCTTTAACATTTGGATGAAAGAATACCGGCAGAATCTTGACCCTGCATGGACATCAGCTTCACACGGTTTTCAATCACTGCACCCAGTGGTCATCCAGAAATCCCTTAACAGTAACCGCTCCTGCAACCAAGGTTTTACTCTTTTTATGTCTAACCATATTAAATGTACAATGTGTCTAGACAGCTGTGCCATTTTATACAAAATGAGGCTACAGTGTAATATCAAGTCAGTCTTTTTATGTGATTTTGGGTAAGACAGAAAACAAGTGTATTAAACAAACACAGATGGTTTAATTAAACCATTTTTAATGAATAAGAGGGAAATAGTGATTTATAAGACAAAGACTCTTAAAAGGCAATGGAAGTGATACTAGATGTTTTATTCCAGGAACTACAAATTCCGTGTATTGCTATTAATGCTCACCATCCTCAAATGAATTGTAGATTAATTTCATACTTTGAATTTATTTCACTATGCAATTGAACTCAGTTTGCGGAACCTTAAAAATAAAGCAGTACTCTTATTCATTACAGTGAACACTGTCACATTTATGTATTCATGAGTAATTTTATAAAATCTTATGCATTTAGGGATAGTCTGTCACCTGCCAAAAATGATTGCATTTACAAACAATGTTGTTAAACCCAGTAAGAAAGTAATGAAGTAACTTAAAAGTTTTTCAGTAGGATATTGGTTGATTGGATCCAATTGTATGCATAGAAACAATTATTGATTTGTCCACTGATGTTTAGCATGTTTTATTCAATCAAATAATATGTTACAATGTCAAAAATTCCTATTATAAGAAACCAGAGCCCATATTGACATCTTATGATTACTCTGTCTCATCAAGTGATAGAAAATGATCCTATCATTTGAAATCGTAAACTGTAATCAAATCAATCGTTTTTTCACTAATCTAGCAATCATTTCAGTACTTTGGGGTAATAATAAATAAAACTTAAATGTAATTAGGTAACATTAAAACATGTTTTGAAATGAGCCTGTTGTATGCCAGCACTTTGCTGTTTGGAACGAATTCAAAATTTTAATGGGCTTTGCTGATTGAATGCCTTTTCACAGCAAACTGCAGGATTATAGCCTCCTGCCACAAAAGCAAAGCTGCACAGAGCACAGGATCATTACTGTGCTAGTATCACCTTGTTTCCTTTGTATGAGAGTCTGTCGTGGATGCAAAAATGGAACTGTAACTACAGTAACACAGACATTAAGTTTCACACTAATAATGTCAGTTTTAAGTCAGCCTCAGAGGAAACCAGATGCCTTGATGCTGACTATAAGATTCACTTTTGAATCTGCACTAAAAACAGAGCTAAAGATTTAAAGCTGCTCTAATCAATATTTTTCTATCAGCGCTGGATTATTCAATGACTGTCATGCAGAGTTTGTATACAAAGATAATGTTGCGGGTCATTTTGACCCAGACACTTTAATGTGGGTAAGTAGCTGTTCAGATCCAAAATAAACATGTCTCTTTGGTGTACTTGTATTTTGATTGCCTCTGAGACCCAGACCCAGGTGTGTGAAGAGAGGGAACTTTCTCACACTCGTCCTTGTCACTGTTCTCATGTCATCTTTTTGACAAACTCACCAAAAATGAGCTCCCGAAGGATTATAGCTGAGGAAGCTTTATCACAGATTTTGAACTGGGATAGTGATGTAGAGGAAGAGATTTCAGAGACAGAGGATCTTTCAGAGACAGAGGATCTTTCAGAGACAGAGGACAATGTTATTGCTGATCCAGATTGTCAATTTTCCTACGATGAGGAGGATTCAGAGGACGAGTCTGCCGTTGTCCCTCCAACAGATGAAAACCAAGGAATGCAGCAATCATCATCCACAGAGGGGACATGGGCATCTAAGGTTGGTAATATAAAATGGTCAGCATCACCACACCAAAGCCGAGGCAGACTGTCATCTTCCAATGTGATCAAAATGACTCCTGGTCCTACAAGATTTGCTGTCACACGAGTTGATGAGATCCAATCAGCATTTCAGCTCTTCATATCCCCACCAATAGAAAGGATTATACTGGAAATGACCAACTTGGAGGGGAGACGTGTATTTCAAGAGAAATGGAAGCCACTGGATCAGACTGACTTGCATGCTTACATTGGAGTTCTGTTATTAGCTGGAGTGTACAGGTCAAAGGGAGAAGCAACTGCAAGTCTATGGAATGAAGAGAATGGAAGGCCAATCTTTCGTGCAGCAATGTCTCTGGAGACATTCCACAGGATATCCCGTGTGATCCGCTTTGACAACCGCGACACCAGAGCTGGTCGACGTGAAAGAGACAAACTAGCTGCGATCAGAGATGTGTGGGATAAATGGGTTGAAATTTTACCTTTGTTGTACAATCCTGGTCCCCATGTTACTGTAGATGAGCGCCTTGTTCCATTCAGGGGGCGCTGTCCTTTCCGACAGTACGTGCCCAACAAGCCTGCCAAGTATGGCATCAAAATATGGGCAGCCTGTGATGCAAAATCCAGCTATGCATGGAATATGCAAGTATACACTGGAAAGCTACCTGGAGGAACATCTGAGAAGAATCAGGGGATGCGTGTGGTGCTGGAGATGAGTGAAGGGCTGCAAGGTCATAACATCACTTGTGACAACTTCTTTACATCCTACCGCCTTGGAGATGAACTTCAGAAAAGAAAGCTGACCATGTTGGGAACAGTCAGAAGAAATAAGCCAGAACTTCCCAGTGAAATTCTGAAGATGCAGGGCAGACCTCTGCATTCCTCAATATTTGCTTTCACTGAGAAAGCAACAGTTGTTTCATACTGCCCAAAGAGAAACAAGAATGTTCTTGTAATGAGTACAATGCACACAGATGCATCTCTGAGCACAAGAGAAGACATGACGCCACAAATGATCCTGGATTATAACTCAACCAAAGGAGGAGTTGACAATCACAGAGAACAAAGTCACAGCAACATACAGCTGCCAGCGCAAGACTGCCCGTTGGCCTTTGGTGATTTTCTACAACATTGTGGACGTGTCTGCTTACAATGCCTATGTCCTGTGGACTGAAATCAACCAGCAATGGAATGCCGGCAAATTGTACTGACGTCGGCTTTTCCTGGAAGAACTCGGCAAAGCACTTGTCACTCCCAAGATCCAGACGCGAGCCAGGCCAGCTCGATCCCCAGCAGCAGCAGCTGTCATTGAAAAGGTCAAGCTCAGGTCACCGGACCAACATCCAGTGGACACAGGTGAAAAGAAAAGGAAAAGATGCCAGGTCTGTCCCTCCCAAGAGGACAGTAAAACAAGTACCTCTTGTGTGAAATGCAAGAATTACATCTGCAGAAAGCACACAGTAACATTCTGCCCACCATGTGGAGAACATTGAAAATGTTGAATGTTGAAAATCAGAGAAAATGGTGCATGTTAAAGTTAAAGTTAAAAAGAAATGTGTTTGTGAAGTGGGAATTAGTGCTAGTGCTAGTGCTAATTAGCACATGTTAGGGATAATATAATGCTAAAAGATATAATGCTAAACTGTGATGGTAAACTTGGTAACCATTATATCTGGTAAAATTTGTATGTTAGCATTTCCACTGTGACCACATTGATATGTCACCACTGATTAAATTCAACGAAACAGAGCCAATGGCAAGGTTATAGACTCTTTTCATAGTCATAGTCATTTGAATTTAAATTACATAAACAAAAGAAAACGGCACATCTGGTCATTTTTTTCAGGTTAGGAGTTCTAATACTGTGATTCAAAAATAAACCCCAAAACAAAGTGCAACAAGATATAAAGTCTTTTCTTAGCTTTGCTGAAATGAAATGTTCACAACATGCTGTGTTCCACCGAAGAACTGCAAAGAGTAACACATTACACCTAGTGCTGTACTAATCATTTACTACAATCCTCACAGCAGCATCATAAATTACTATGTGGCTTGTTCAACACAGCATGATGCATCTGTGAAAGCTCTGCCTTCTACAGTTTGGAGAACACTATCGTCCATGGACTGCAGAATAGTCATTTCCTCGTTCTCTTTCATGTCTTGTTTCAGCTCCAAAGCTCTTTTTCTGTTTTCTTATACTGGCTGTCTACTGCCATCTAATCATCAGTAAGTGTTTATCAAACAATGAAATTGCACATAGAAGGCTTCCTCCATATGGTACTTCATAATACAATGCAGAATTTGTCTTCTCAGACTAACTAAAAACAAGGATCTTCTATGAGGTAAGTCCTCACCATCAGGGTGATCAAAAAAGAAATATTTTATTTTGGTCTGTATTGTATTACTTGGCTTGTAACAGGGGAATCTGGCTTTTTTTTAAATTAGCCTTTAATGTGAATCCTCTTAAACCCCTTCCCTCCAGTTCTTAATTACAGAGGGCAGAACGTATTTAATCCCTTCTTGATGAATAGGAGCATTAGTTGTGGATAGAGGAGGCTTCTTTGAGGGCATCAAATGAGTTCTCATTGCAGTAGTGTAATTGATTAGTTTATATGGTCAGAGGAACAATAACATCACAAATAACCAAAATACGTGTTCAGCTATAAACAGACACCACGGTCTGGTCTAATTACATGCATAACCAGTGAGTTCTTATCTTACCACTTTCTATTCATTAATGGTAATAAACATCAATAAATAAAGATAACATATAATAATCCTAATTGTTTTATGTATATTTTATTACAGTGCATTACGCCATATGTTCACAGGACTTATGACAGATTTCTTACTGTTTCTATCACAAAGAAGTACTGTTCCAGTCATCTGTGGCATAAAATAAGAGTGCAGAAATTGTAGGACATAGGATACATTTGCCTGACAACTGCACAGTTTTGATCTGAAAATAAATACCACCATGTAACATCCTGGATATGAAGCTTTTCATTTACAAGTAATAATGTAATATAATATAAAACATATATATAAAACCTTTAATGCCAGAAGAGATTGAAGCTTTGAGCTGTAGGTTTTTGCTCTTGATTTGTCTTCATTAGCAGGCTGCATGTTCCAGGATGGCAAGGTCAGGAAAACCTCTAAATAATGTGCTGCAGGCAGGCATTATTCCACAGCACCACTAGAGGAGACCTTTCCCACAGTACCTATTCTCACTTACATAGTAGGAAAGCAAAGGGGGGACTAGTAATATTAATGATAGCTCCTGAGGTGAAGCAGAAAGTCCTGTTAAAATACCCAGTAAGTGAAGAGCGGGGCCCCGGAGCTGGCAGGGTATTAATATTGTTGTGTCACCTGTGACTGACAAGTGTTTGCACTTTGGTGAAAAACAGAGGATAAAGGGAAATTAATTGTGCAAGGATGCAAGCATAGACTGCTCAAGCCATTTCAGTTATCCAAAATTAGCTTACCACAAATAGAAAATGATACATAATGATACAAACATCGATAGTGTCTAGTGACAACCCTCTGTATTTGCCTGATACTGGACAATCACTTTCCATATGCTCAATTTCTGTTTCTAACATGTTCAACATCCATGTATGTCCTGTGGAGTCAATATGGAATAAAGAACAGTCTAAAAATAAAAAAGTCTCATTTAGATAAATGATACTTAGTAGTGTGAATAGAATCTTATTTTATTTAGGACATTGTGCTTTTAAAGGTGCTATATGTAAGTTTTCTCTGCCGCTGAACGTGGTTCTTGTTGGGAGCGATGGTGGTGATTGCTACCTGCCGAGAGCTTAAGCCATTATTGTGTTTACAATACATGAGATTATAATAAGCCCTCTGAGCAGAGCTACTTCCTCAGGACAGCTTGGACACTTCAGTGACTCTATCAGAAAGTGACGAGATGGGCCGGCCAATACAAAGATATAAAGTTTGATGCCGAACTCACAACCTTTCTTCACGACTGATGAGTAAAGTGCTGTTGATGCTAAAGTTGTCTATGTAGTGATATCAAAACTTACATATGGCACCTTTTAGTAGTTCTCTGCCACAGTGATTAATTTTGTTTTAACATGACAACCACAGATGTAAGCACTGAATTAACGATGTCTCCGTCAGTGTAAGCCACGCCTGGATGGAATGTACCAATTTTATTTGTTAAGGCCTGGACACTTCAGGGTTTAAAACAAAGACATTTTTAAAGAAATTTGCATCTATATTGGTTCATTGTAATGGAACCACCATGATCCCAGAATCCATTTGCAGAGGCAAAATGGTGTGGAACATTACTTAAAGTGTGACTGCTTTGGTGAACTTTGACTGACGAAACCGATTGAGCTGAGTCCAGTCCCTGATGAGACAGACCCAGACAGGTGTTTTCACTTATTTTTCCTGATTACACCTCAGACGGTGTTTGATTGAAGCTAAATTGTCTGTTGTGGAAGAGGTAGTGAGACTTTTTCTCTGGCACATTGTACTTTGACTGAATGTAGAGGAGGAAGTAAATCCATCCAGGCTGTTGGTGAAATCAAACAGCAGCAGGCTGTTGTAGTCCATCTTTCAGGCCAAAGTTGAAATTCTTCTTTGGATAACTTGCAAATGTTGGCAGAGTCAGAACAATATCATTTCCATGACTCCCCCATGTCACAAATGCTGTGTTTGTTGGCCTCCATTGTTCACTGCCGTTGGTACAGGCTGCTTTGTTTTCTTGCTGTACAAGCTGTTGTTCATGCTGGCGTGGCACAAGTAGCGTGTGTCATAGTGAGGAGACTGCCCAACCAGCAGACTTTCACTGTTCTTTCTGGGATTTGTTGTGCATCTGTTCATATGTGAAGCACACACACACACACACACACACACAAACATACAGGAGTTTTCAGTTATTCTAGCTGATCTGTCTTCCACTCAGGTCGATGTTGGGTGGCGCAAGGGTGCAAAAAGGTGCAAAAAAGGTGCAAAAAGGTGCAACTTCCCACCCTAACAAGTGCTCAAGATCTGAAATAATATTGAGAGAGATGTCAGGCAATCAAACGGTAAAAGGAACAGAGATGAATTCCAGGTAACGTAGGAAATAGGAGGCCGTCCAAGTAGAATGAGGAAAAGTTGACCACCAAAATAAAAAACACAATAAGCATTCAAAGTCTATGATTTGCATCAAAAGTGAAAATAAATGCTTGATTGACACAGTATCACAGTATAGAATGTTGTATTGGATGTAAATTGAGTCATTAGGAGAAAATTAATTCAAAGGGAGGATGTTTTCAAACTGTGAGGCACACCTCACCAGGGAGGCATGGGAGAGTTGAGAGGAGAGACATGGGTGACAGTTAGTGTCAAAAAGGGTTTTCCTTCTCTGAGTCATTATTCAGTCCAATAAGAATCAATTAATTAAATATTCACTTTTAAATCATAAAAAAATGTTCTTTACACACCAGAACTTACCTGTAAATCATCACTTTTTTAAGTTTTCTTCAGTATCAAATTAATCCAGTGAAAGTTGTTGGTACATCCGAGGGTTCAGTTGTGACAGGAACTGCTAATATCTAATCGTGCATACTCTAAGTGGTGCCACTTAGTCAAAGTGAAAACAAATATAGGCTTAAAAAAAATTCAAAACAGGTGTTGTCTCCAATTTTTCTCTAATTTTTAAACCCCAGTTCTATTAATGGTTCAGTAGTAAATTGGCAAAATGCAAAGTGTAATATGTGTTGCATGAGTAGTAGGAAACTCTGTCTTTAAGCCAAATTTCTTTGTTTTTGAATACAGGGTATTCGAGCTGTACTCTAGCTTGTCTCAGTAAAGAGGAAGATGACTGCAAAAGGAAAAATAGGGTTTGAGCCTTCCTGCCATCAGTTACTCCAACTCCTGAAACATTTTAAATACATTAATGATGTAAAACAACGTAAAGCTGGGGTGGAGGGTAGAAGTATCTGTAAGAGATTAGATACTAATTAATGCTGTGACTCACTGCATGGTTCTGTGATCCATTGCATGGCAACAAAGTGGACAATACAAGCAGCTTCCCAGTTACTGTAACAAACTGGGGTGTTTGAAATCTCAAGCTATCATTTTCTCTCGGGTTTAATGTGAAACAGTAGATGTATAGGGACTATATGCATCCATCTGTGTGGTTAGGATTCAGCCGGCCTAGAGCCTGAAACATTGAAGTGAATATGCAAGTCAGTTTTATTCTCAATCACTGCAAGTAAACAGGGTAAGGGTAGAGCTGTGGATGTAGCAGGAGAATAACAGTGAGACTTCATTGGAAGCACTGTAAAATACCATGAAAGGAGAAACCCATTCTTCATGTAGATGTTGAGGCACCAGTGAGTTATTTTATCTGTGTTCCAGTTTATTTTTGTTGAGTACCCAATGACCTCTGTGTCCCCCTTCCAGACATTTAGTGATTTTCAACATTTTTAGGATGTTGGGCTAAGGTTGAGTTCCAGTGGAAAAGTGTGGCTGGATGGAGCAATAATGATAGCGTCAGCAAAGTACAAGCAAGATAACAGCAGAATTTTCTCTTATCAAAATCAGTGAAATGTGAGAGTCACAGAACTTTATCAAAACATAACAGGCTTTTCATTTATGAAACTTTTAAAATGTTTTTTTTCACATTTGATAAGTAAAATGCAAGACATATGTCAAGTTCATAGTGCATTCAATGCACATATAATAATATAGGCATACTCAACCTATTGGACTTAAACAGAGGGATACTTGCCACATATAAATTTAAATTTAAATTTAATGGTGAAAATCCTAACTAAAAAAGTCCTAACTATGGGTTAAGCTCCAAAAACACTGGATTTTATAATGCAACCCAATTGTATTTTTCCTCCCTTCCAAGTAAATACCCACTTGTTTTAAAATCAAATCACTCCAATATAAAAAGCAGGTTTCTCTGCTATAAATTTTAAGTCTCCAAACTCAACCAGAGATAATCCAGACGACATCATCAGGACCCTGCACCTCTCACTGCAAGTAAATGGTGCGTCTCTTTGATAAAGAATGACAAATCAAACTGAGCCAGATTAAATTCAGAAACATCAGAAACTTTATTCATGTTGATCTCTGTCTAAATGTTCTGAAAGTTTCAACCTTAGGACATAGACCATGTTCAGGTTGTTGGGCTGTACAATAAATACAGGTAACAGATTTAACTGGACAACGTACAAAGCTGTTGTCCATTTTATTTAAAAATATTTACATGATTAAAATTCTACATTACAGTTTACAGAAATAAATCATTGTGTTTACATGAGATCACTGTGTACAAAGTACAATAGATAGTATACAATGTTTAGATTACAGTCTACACCAGTTTGTTATGTAATTAAATAATCTGTTATCTGTAATAATCAAATTTCAGTGAAGCCGCTTTTTTTCAGATTCAGCTATGGAGCACTGAGATTTGGGAATCCAAGAAAGAAATATTAGACACAGACCATTATAAAATCCCTTTCACTGGGTCTTGTGGTTCCTTTAATATTAACATATTGTTAACAAGTTCCGTAAACCTTGGGTGAAATGTTTGCCTATAACAAATCATGATCATTTTCTAATTTCTCTAAAAGCAAATCAGTGTAATACATGTCAAGAGAAATTTGCTGCTTTTTGTAAACAGACCACATGGATTTTCAAAAAGAACAAAAAGTCTGACATCAGAGGCGATTGGACTGGAATCACTTACACCAGTTTTACCCACTGAGGCAGTAGCACCATGTACAGCATTGTAGAGTGGGGCCATTTTTTTCAGTAAAGACACATTTTTGGTCAAAGCTCCCATAACTCTGGTCCCTGATGGTCTGTACTTTACTCAAAGACACTTTTTCATACTTTGAAAATATAATATGGCTACAATGCTTCAAATAGTGCCTGTAATCTGAGCAGTTAATCAGGCTACACATCACATTACAGTGAGCAAAAACTTTCAATGCTTGGAGGAGTGGTCACATGCACACCTGCGTGCACAAACAAACATACACACAGTCTCTTTGGATTTGGATCTGGATTACATGTTCCACCCAAGTCCAATGTGGGTGGCCAGCAGGTAGCACATGGCAATCATACATGTCATTATCATCATGGGGAATCCTAACCTGTGAGGAGAACACAAAATGAAATTTGATCAATTAACATTTTATTCCTGCTAAGAAAGTTTTCTAAAATAATACAAATAACTGATAATGGTGCGAATAATGAATTTAATGGGACAAACAGTGATAAGTCTACATGGTCCTGAGTAATACAGAGGGTCATGGTCCCCAGAGGATGAATCCTGAAGTTCATGGTAGAAGACTTCACAAGCTAATTATCAAATGTACATCAGCCATAAATTTAACTTAATGCTAATGTTAACATTGTTGTTGTACACTATCACTTCTCAACATGCAACTGTACACATGTACAAAGTGCTAAAGTTAACATAGTAACATGGGAACTGTCATTTGTTACCATCTTACTGTGAACATGTACATTAGGGTGACTGAGGGTTCCCTTTTTCTGGGGACAGTCCTGCCTTTGGTGGCCTGTCCCCGGCTGGAGCTGTCCCTGTTTTTAAATGTGAATTTGACTGCCACAGTAAATAGGCTGAGGAAAGTTAAGCCAACTTCACAACACCTGACAAGCAGTAAATTGGCCACTGTCCAATGCATAGTTGCTGCTAAACTGGGTAGCTGGCATTTATTGTTTATTTGTATAAGGGCGAGTGGAGGCCTTTTACCCTGATATGGCCCATGTGTTTTCTATGTTGTAGTTTGTTAAACATTATTTTTACCAGTCATTTTCAAACTGGTTCAGATTTTTAATGTGCTGCCTACTTTCCCAACAATGCCATTAGCTTTACATTTAATTCTGTGCAATATGAAAATAAGCTTACGGATACTTGGAACAAGCTAATGCAGGCTGATTTACTGTATGTGTTATGCCTGCTTTTATTGTTGTCAATGTTGTATGATATTACAATAAAGTATTTGCCCTTATATGTATCTTAAAGACAGTAACATAACTTTGACAACAATATAAGCAGAGTGTTTACTGTTAAGAATACTACCTAACTCAGGCATGTCTGAATCCTCATGCCATTAGATATAGTACAGTTGTCAGAAAATCATCAGATCTCTCAACAATCCAAAAATGTGTAATTCTAGATCAATTTGACGACATTCCTCCATGGCTGGAGCAATTTGTCCTCAATGCGGGCCATGAATACGTTTGACAAGATTGATAACACAGCTTACATCTACAACTATTACAAGCATTCGGGTAGTTTTAAGACTAGCTTTGAGGGGATCAGCTATAATGATACAACCTGATATAACAGTATTTTTGTAACTGTGACTTTTAGCAGAAAGAAAATTAATAGTCAAAATAAAGAATCATTTAGCATTTTGCTTCTTACATGTAGCCAGAAAACTATCCACACATTCTTTATAATTAAAATTAAAATTATAATTAAAGTATAAATAAAGATTTACTGTTACTCTCTCATTTCCTTAATTGGACAACTTGTTAATGACACCCCAGAATAAACACATAGAACAGCGCTCAATGTTGAATCAGTTAGCTTCCTGCGTACAGCTGATATGACATTAGTAAACAGGCGTCTTTTATACCACTGTCTTTGTCAGATGCTAGTTTTCTGGTGTGAGGTCCATGGACCAGTAATTGTAATTAGAGAACAGGTGTTTTTATATGCCACACTTGTTGTTGTTAAAAAGCTTTTCCAAAATTCAGTAAGATCTTTGTTGAACTAATTTTATTGGTTTTCCTTATGTTAGACCCATCTGTAGTCACACACATGCACAGCTTCATATGTGCAGTCTTTCTTAGCCAGTGAAACCGATTCTTATTCCGATAAGTGACACTTTCTCGGGCCCTGCAGGGTACCTCCTTTTTCACTCAGACCACTGCACAGAGAGGTAGGAGTTTCACAGCCCAGATGGAGCTGGTACAAATTTAGTGTTTTGCTTCAGGAAACCTCAGCCTGCAGGTGAAAGGTTCTCTTCCTGCTCACTATCTGCTGCTCTGAGACAAGCCAGGCAAGATGTTAACACATGCATGCATATTATTTGCCAAATTAAATTCCATCATGTTTGGTGAAAGAATTTGAAAAGCCCTGAAGTTCACACAACTAGGGAGTCCTAAGTTTGGCACCTCTGATAGGGTAAAGTTTGTGAGGCCTTAGGAAACTGTGATATTGCCTGGCATTCAATAGCCAGCCTATTCTCTTTGTACCAGCATACATTTAGTTCACTTCACGGTGCTACAGCAATGCATACTGCCATTAAAGTACCAGTAACCATGTAAAATTAAGACTACAGGCCAGACATTCCCAGATTTCACTCTTGAATTAGTACCATCAATTTCAAATGTGTATATAGATGATTCAAAAACCGCAGATGGTTTTTTCATTTGGATGAGTACCACGTCCTATATGGACACATGGCTGCTCTAAGGGCCAGAGATCTTTTTGCCCCCAGTCTGTTTCACAGATTGGTTTTACAGGACGAAGGCAACAAAAGGAAAATACATAGATAGTTAGTGTGCCACTAATTAATCTCTGTCAAGGCAGCATAGGACTAATTAAAATATAGTACCCCTATGAAAAGTGATGAAATGAAAAGTACCAATATCATTAAAAAATCATTTAAAGCAGATGTTGCCCACTAGTGTAATGTTACAGTGTGAGATGTGAGGCTGATAGTCTTAATAAATAAGTCAGCACCAAATAAAACATACCTACTGCTGCCAAACCACACACTGATGATGATTCCCATCACTATTTATTAGCTGTGCTAATCTTCCTATTTAGATTAATGGAAAACGATAACATACATTATTTCTAATTCATGGCCAATTATTATGATGATGAAGCATGATTACAACAGGGTGAGGGTAATGGGCTTTGGGTCTGGCCACTGGTCAGCAACACACAGAAACACAAATTTATGCTGTATTACATTTGGTGTAAATGTGGCTTTACCAGCAGACATTGCTCTGCTTTTTTAGATGCAAATATCCATTAGGCTGATGTGTATTTCATTACAATAATTAGTGCACATGCTTGTTACACGTGGCCTGACACACAATAGTTTGAAATGGCATGCTAATTTTTTAGAGAAATGCAGAAGACCACTACTACTTGCTTTGTGTGTTTTCTGTTTAGCTGGGCATGATTCCTTCTCAGAGTCTTTCAGAACCTGAGATTACTATTTTGGTTCAGTTGGCACCAGTTATGAGTGTTTGATGACGATGAAACATATGTGCCCTCTTGTTTTGTTTCTTCATTCCCATATGAACTTGCCTTTTATGGAAATCTGTAAATATTTTTGGAATGAATCTGTTATGTTAATCTGAATTGTTGCATTTATTAAGATTATCAGGTGGGAACATAGAATACCTTGGCTTCATTTGGGGTTTCTTATCTATATCGAAGCTGAGTGATGTTGCCAAGTGTAACCATAGTGCCTGTAATGCTCACAAAAGGAATAATAAATCATACCATTTGTATTAATGTTGAGGGTGTGCAACTGATAAATGTGACTGTTTGAAAAGAAGTTCATGGTCAGTCACTAAGTCATAATCATAGATGGAATAGAGTATATCCAAAATTAAATTCATTGACTCGCAGTTGTTTGGGTTTACTATAACCACAGTTGTGGACCAGAATGAAACTTGAGTCACTAACTAAAAGACTTAAGATAAAATGTGACAAACTAATTATGGTCAGTAGCAGCCACAGAACTATAACATAGAGATGTGGGCACCTGTTGGTTTATTTAAGAAATATACCAAATGTATTCCTCAGGATTACAGAAAATGGTCTATACCCACAGAAAATGGATTATATTCTTTAGAAAAGTTATTCATGTGGAATTTGTGTTTCCTTATAAAGAGAAATCTAATGTTAGGAACTCTAGACCTGTTGCACAGTATATGCTCTCACTCTCTTACATATGGTCATTTTGAAGCCTGGCCTTTCACAATGATCCATTCATCAAATCCTCTGCATTGAAGAAGCTAAGAAAAGCATACAGGAAGTTCAGAGGATCATAAATTAAGGCATACATATGTGTGTGATTGCTGTCTGGTAATTGTGTGTCAGTGTATTACTCTTTATTGCTACAACTATTTCTTCATTCAAATGAATAAAATTATGCATTTTACATTTAATATGCATGTGAAAATGTAAAATTTGTACTTGAACCAAGGATTAATGAGGCAAGTCAAGCACTTAATCTCATTAATCATGCTTTCAATATGGAATGATGTGCAATTAAACTGTAAAAGAGTTAAACTTTTCCAGGAGCCAGTTGGACTAAGTTTCAAAGGTCAGAGTGATAATCATTCTTATTCATGCATCAAAGGTTTATTCAGGGGATGAATCTTGAGCAAAATGTTAAATAATGAAAAAGTTCAACATACGAAATACCATACCACATACAGAAAAAGAAAATGGCACCTGTGAACATTGCAATGATTGTAAATTTCCAATTTACAATGAGCTTCCACATTTACAATTATTCTTGTAACAACAACACATAGATGGAATTAGGATAATTTTAAATGCAAAAGAGTTTAAAAGAAAAGTCCTCATTCAAATGCGGGGGAATATTTGAACTGTAATGACCTGTTCAAATTCAAAATTTGCAGTTTATAGGCAGAACAGACCATTTAAAGTAGATCCAGCAAGGATGCTCTGAAACTTCACTATCACCTTAATCTATGGCATGCCCTATTGACCAGTAAAACTATTCCTGAGTGGACAGTCATGACATCAAAGGAATGGTCATTCCCAATCCTAGAGAACACCTCCCCTGACTTACTGCACCACAATGGATTGATTTGTTTAGTACCAATAAACTGCTCACTAACCCCCGTCCCATTTGTAATTGTGGGTATGTCTGTCAAGCTTTCTGTTCTTGCATAGAACTTCTTTTTAAAAATTGTAACAACAAATTAAAGTGTGACAGATTTACAACTCAAAACTCTTTCATAATTTTTGAAACAGTTATTCCTTAATTTCATATGTATACAGAAGTTGTCAGATTAAACGACAACTGTGATTTTTGTGTTGGTGACTTTTTTAAGCCAACTTATTAAGCTAACAATAGCTTCATGAGTAGCTGACAACTCAAAGCAAAAGTCCTGTAAAGGGCTGGAAAATGCATTTGATGGCCACATAACTACATAATAAGATGCTAAAAGGCTGAAGCTGAGGCTACAAATCCTAGGCAAAAAGTCAGCATCCTCAGCAGTTGACAATCCACATAGAAAACATGGAAATGAAGAAACATTTGATTGTTTCACTCACACATAATTCTGTTTGGCTGCTTAGCCCAGACACTTGGACAAGCAAAACAGAGCTTAGATTTATGCTTTATTATTTGTATTTATATGGTATTTTGACTTTTAATGTTATCAGAAAAAATGCTTTTAGGATGACTACTAACTGATCTGTTAGGCAAATGTATCAAGTTTGGCTAGTAACTGAAGTGTAAACTTGCTCTCTGGCTCTAACTCAGAGAGGAAATATTTCACAATTGATGCCCCAATTGTGAATGGTTTGATTTTTTGTTTTTTGTTCTTTTAATCTTACTCATGCTGCTGTCACATAGTATATTGTTTGAGTTTGACCACAAAAATTGTCAGAAAAAATCACAAGAATGGCGCTTAATGGCCAACTGTGAATAAAACTGCTCTACAGAGTGCTGTAGAGCAGTTAAACCTTTCTGCTAAGTGGTACTACTGAAAGAAAACATCCGACCACTAAACCACACCACTGATCCCTCAGGCTAAAGAATAAATGCAATAAGACCCTTCAGAGCCAATAGGACAGCAGCATTCAGCAGTGGAGATGGAGTCACGGCAGCTCAGTGGTGTTTATTGATCTGCAATGGTGGTATACTTCTGCTAATTTCTTATATTATTATATCTAAATTATACTCTATATACATATAATATGTAAAAGTGGGGATGTGGAGTGACTGTTATCATTGTCAGAATAGCAGAGGTCACTGTAACATAAGTGAATCCTTATCTGCTGAGCAATACCCATCTCCCTGGCACAGGCACAGCCTGAAGGGATAGAGCACAAATGAAAAATTTGTCCCAAAAAGGCATAGAAGGGAACAGGGTTCATCTAAAAATTCCTCATACCTTGGGATCTCACACGTTGATTTAATTGCATATGATGGGAGCGCTTCAAAGCCCTGATGTAATCTCAAAACACTCTTTAGATAAACTGGAGGGACACACTTCTCTGACTGTGTGGGCCATGTGCTTGATACAGGACAGCACGGCTCCCTATGACCTGTGCCATTCAATAAACAGTGCAATCTCAAAAATGCACAAAAAACAATATACTAACTTTACTTCCATAAACATATAAGATTTTTTAGCTTTGTGTAAGCTTCTGTCCCTGATTACAATGCTTTTTAGCTCTCTGGCAAATGAAAATAACACACCTGTAGTCTCTAGTGTAGGGGACCATTGTTCCCAGCACAGGTACCTTTTGCAGATGCAGAGAGCTGTAAGAATTGGAATATTAATTCTGTCACATGTTTGAACTAAAGGACCACAGGTTGAGCTGATTTACAAGTAGAGGACCATTATTCAATGGTCCTCTACTTGTAAATCAGCTTATAATGTTTATTGTCCTTTGATCTGGAGCCTATTCTTTTACTGCACCTGGTGGTTAATGCATAGTGTGTTGCAGACCATTAGCTTTAACACTGAAGTAGATCCAGCAAGGGCAGTTGATCAGAAGCCTGTGGTGATTTGCCTTATGCTTGCTTTAAAATTATTTCAAAGCTGAGGACGGAAATCCTGACAACACCAGAGTTTCAGCATGTTGACCTACCTGTGCCCTTTCATTAACCTACAGGAAAACCCCTTCACCATCACAGTTTAAAGACAATATAAGAGTATAATGACAGAGCTGATTATAACTGGGGAAATTGAGTTGAAAAAAAAAAAAAACTTCTACTGATGTCAGCCAAAGTTCCAAGATGTTTAATGTATTTTTTTTCTTATTTTACATTGTATGAGGGGTATTTTATCCTATTCAATTCTACTACTTTATTCTACCTCTTTCACCCCTGACCAAACATCACTGTGCAATGACTCATACCCTGTCAAGTTGGACTATATAGTATATATGGAGGCGATGTTTTTTCCATGCTCCCCAGATTAATAGTTTCGAGAAAGGAGGCTGATCAGGGCCTAAAGGCATAAAAGAAGCAACAGGGACCAAACCAACTAATTGCTTAGCTATTCAGGGCCTCTCATTTTCTTTGGAGATGGTCCAATCGAAAGGCATTGCGCCCCTGTGGCCTCACCTGGGCCCTGAATTCAAGCACCTGATACAGCATTCGTCAGTCCCAGCTGCCTGGAGACACAGATAAACTGCTCTCCTCCTTACTTGTCTTTCTGAACAGCTGTGACCCTTGCCACAGATAGCCAATTACAGGTATTGCTTCAGCTGAGAGCAATGATTCTATACAATAACTGTAAACACAGCTACAGTATGAGAGAAGAGGAGCTGACAGGCTGCAACTGTTCTTACCCATTTCAGTGAAATTTCATGCAACTTGACACTCCTGAGTCTTCCCAGTGCAGTAACACATTTGTTAACACACAAATTCTGATGACAATCTCTACCAATTATTTCATTGACATTTAGTGATACTTTGACAGTAGATTGAGATGATAACAAGAAACCAGCAATGAATAGGTAATTGTAAAATATTTCTTTTCTTAATGCCAAAGGTCACCTAAATTTATTCTTTTCTTTCATCAGCCTCAATCTCAATAACTCCTACTGTCTTCTGCTCCTCCTGCTTTGGGAAACAAAGAAAGATGGACCAAATCTTAACGGAGCTAGCTAAAAATGCTGACCAAACAACCACAGAAAAATTGAGTCCTACCTTAATATAATATACAATACAGAGGAAATAAAATAAATTAATGTGACTCTGATTGGCTATTGATTGACTGATGGATGGTAGGTCCAAAGGTCTAACACAAAAAGGCTTTCTTTCTTATATTCGCCAGTGGTAAACTGGAATCACATAGGTAAAATGAGCTGAAGTTGTTAAGATATGTCAAACTGGACCCCAATGGTGAATCAGCATTCACATTCTCATCTTGAGATTATGCCACTAACATGGAAAAAAATTAAAGAAAAATTAAAGAATAAGAGAAAAAAAAAAAAAATCAAAAAATATAACTAGAGAAATGACAGGTTGCTTATGCAAGGGGCAGGTGAAAAGGATCCTACATTAAAACGCAGCAGTGATCAATCCCTTCTGTCTAGTCCAGTAGAAATGTTTTCTGGTAACTTTGACTTTCATCATTTGATTCTTTGATGTACATTTGGTGACAAAAATCTACAGAGCGCTGGCATAGCCACAGACATGCCTTAAAATATGAGGCATATAATTAAAACTCAAGTGCCATAGTGTTTGCTGGTACTGCTGCCAAAGAATTTCTGTGCAAAAAGCGGAGTTTCATGTAAATCCCACCTTCAGACATTCAAATCACCAACTCAAATAGTATCAGTTACAGAACAAAACCCCTAAAAGAAAGTGTTTCATTCTATCTCTATTCATCAATACCTGCAGTGCACTTAGTATCCCCATGAAGCAAATGGCATGCTGTTTCCAAGTGATTGCACATTAAGGCTAATCAGACTCATATTCATCCTTCTTTCGAGATGACTGACCACTTCCACTTCTCCATCAAGCAAATTGCATAGTACGCCTGCCGGTTACGTCATCAGAATTAAAGTTATTAGTGAGCAGGTGGAAACTTGGGAGGCAGCTTACTTACCGTCCTGCTTGAGATATAATGATATCTTTCACCATCACTCAGTATCAGTTCAGTCAGTTATGCATACATAAACTTTTAATGTTATGATTCAGTATGTCAGACTTCTTTTTTCTGTTGACCATGAGCACATATCGCTACAGTTAGTTTGAGTTCCCTCACACCCAGTATGGCAAAACTTCCTCTGTGTCCTCAAACTAGAATCTCTCCCCAGAACAAATGACACAAGCTCATGCCTGCCAGGTTGTTTCCAGGAGTTATTTTACCGACAGGATAGACTAATGTATATATCCCAAGCAAGGTCAGGTGAAATCCGTTAAAAAAACTAGTTCTGCTTAGACAAAGACACTAAATTTGCCCAGACTTCCAGCACTGCTACTCCACAGATAAAACAGCCTCTACCAGATAACACATGTGGCTGCACAAACAAAAGTTAATGGACAGAGACCATGTTAATCAAGCAAACCACCTAGACTTACTTTCAACAAAAGATTACTTCTAGGAAGGAGTGTGATGTCACTGATTTACAACACTATGAGCTGCAAAGGAGAAATTATGGTAATGTGTTTTAATTCTCTGACAGCTGTGGCTTGAAATACTAAATAGAGGTAGAATTAAAAATGCAGAATTCAGCACTGCTTTTTTATGATCATGTCCTATGTGTAGATTTTATATGTATAGGCAAATAATTTGGCAACATACCAAGGCTATGTATGTGCAAAATATGACAAATTTAATCAAAAATAAGTTTGATATTTACAAATATGCCATTTAAACTATTACTTAGTATTGATGAGACATTCACACATTTTAGATATAATTACAGCCTATGTATAAATGAAAATAATAGGTAATTTGATCAAGCTTCATGAAATTTTTTAGACCATATGATAGTGTCAAATCTTGAACACATTGCAGAAATTTATTAAGTGGCGATAACAAAATCTTTTGCCTGCTGTATTCCAATCTTCATTCCCACTGTTCATTTCCCCTTTCAACTCCAGTCCTTTTATGTTTGCCACGTGCAAGGACACATATTTATTTCTATGATGTTAGCTAATCTTAGGAAATTCGCTTTAGTAATAAAAACATATTTCTTTAATATTATAGCACCACTATTATTTGAAATGAAAAAAATAAACTAGTAATAATTAGCCAGATATAAGACTTTGTTTTAAAAACTGCCCTGCTGTTATTAAGTTGAGATATCCTTCATTATGCAGATGACATAGCTCATCCTCACTGAGCAACCTTGTCATGCACATTATCTTTGAGGAACACAAAAAACACAAAAACATGATCAAAGGTCAAGATAAGTGTGATTTCCTGAGATAGGACAGTTAATAAACTGCTTTTACTTCTAATCCTAAAAGTAGGACCAAAAATGCAACATGTTTTGGTCAGTTGGAAGTGATTTCCTGCCCTGACTCACTTGATAAATAAAAGCCCTGCATTGTGATTATTGTAGCTTTTTTGATAAATGTTCTGGGGCCACTCTGTAAGCACCACCTCAGACAGAATAGACTATGGTACAGGATCTACAGGAAAGGAAAGTAAGGAAAGTCAGGAAAGTCTGACATTACCCAAAGAGATAAGCTAAAAATAAAAACTTTGGGAGCCACATTTTGAAACATGTTTATGACTTATATATGACTTTGGGCTGCTTGACACATTATGTTTAGCGCTGTTGAGGGTGAAAGGACTCACCTGAAGAACTCCACAAAGGAAAAGCCATAACCATGTTGCTCAGCAATGCCTGCACACACGACATTGGCTGATGCTCCTATCAGTGTGCCATTTCCTAAACAGACAGGAAAACAACATTATGGAGAACTTTTGAATGAAAATCTAACTTTTTCCTTTAAAATTAAATATTCTGGTCTGAGTTCAAGGCCAGATTAAAAATCCAATTCAAAAAGAACATGAGCGCAATTGGACAGGACTTCAATATATTCAACATTTATGCACCAATATAATAATATTAATAATCACAATCATCTTTCAGCATTTATAAGTATTTTCAGCCTTAATCTAATTTAAAGGTTTACCGTTTTAATCTGCTATAGGCAACATTTTGACAGTGAGGATATGTATTCATCCTGCCGTTCGATACTGCCCACATCTCAAATGGTGTCAGTGTGGAGATCGATAAGGACCTGTCACTGAGCAGTTAATTAACCTGAAACACTATGACAGCTCTCTCTCTCCCTCTCTCTCTCTCTCTCTCTGTCCTTCCCACAGAGCCACACTGTCCTGAGGACTGGCCTCTGGGGTGTGGTGGAGCCTGAATGAGGCAACCTTTGAGGGCCTTGGGTTGTTCTCACAAAAAGCAAAGCCTTACATCCCTGGGGGGAGGGACACAGCTGTACAAAGTGTGGCTGTCACCTGGAGCATATGATGTCTCCTTCTGGCAGAGGCCATCAATAAAGATCCACGCCTTTCAAACAGCAATAAACAAAAAAGTCCCTGGTGTCTGCAGGAAACTCTGGAAGGTTTTTATGAGTTAAGCCCAAAACCAAACAGTTTCTTACCTTATTTTTATACTTTAGGTTTTTATTTTATAACACAAAAAGGATAAAATGAGAAGCTTACCACCAAGACAGGCTCCCATAGCCAAAGCAAAGATGAGAGGTTTTACAGGGAGGTTCACATCTGCATCCTGACTCAAGTTGATGAGAACTGGAATCTGTAAGTACAGAGATTGATTGAAAACCACTGAACATATACACCATTTTTAGTATGAAAATCCACCTAACAGAAAGTTTGTAGCAATGCTTTTCTGCAATATTTCGAATAATGAAATGAAACTTAAGACATTTAACTTCCATTGATCTTGGTCTCTAAAACAGGGTAAGTAGTCTTAAACTTTCCAATACTAGCAACACCCAAAACATACATACATAAAAAAGGGGTTCTGTCTGTATCTCTTCTGTCTGCAGCTCTTCTGATTAAGAGACTACAAATGAATTAAGAAGATTTCCAATGGTTTCTGCTGGTATAACCAGATGCAGCATGACTGACTATTGCTGTGCACATCACTTTCACAAACCATACTAACAGAGCATGCAAACAATGTACATAGCCATATATCAATCATAATGTCAGCCCCTGGTTGGGAAAGCAAACTCTACTGAGTATTTATAAGGACTACAAGATAAAGACAAATACTGTATCCTACTGATAAAATAAATTGCATTTGGCTCTGTAAATGACTTAGGACAAGTGCTCTACTACTTCATGTCATCTGAATATCGACTGAACTGTGTGTGTGTGTGTGACTTCCCAATGATTTACTGCAGTGTGAAAGGAAAAAATCATGCTGATGCCTCTTACCATGGTGGCAGTGAAGGGGATGTTGTCAATGAGAGAAGAAGCCAGAGCCGAGACCCACATCACCAAGATAATGGCTATGGCCAGGCGCTGGTCTTCTGGCACCTCCTGAGAAGGGAGATAATAAGAGCAACCGACAACTGCTACTTTCATCAGTCACTCAGATGCACACGCCCCACATTAGCCCGTCACTGATTTAAGGTTAAAAACACCAATTATGTTCAGTCTCTGGCACTGAGCCGCTCATCATTGAGCAGAGGATTGGATGTTGAAGCTGTTTGAATGTCTGACATGACCACAGGTGGTGGTGGCATCTTTGAGTTTTATCTCTGAGCTGTGCAGTACACACACACACAGGCAAATTCTCCACACGTGACAAGCATGATGTTATTTGAATCCTCTTGATAGTCTTCTCTTAGAAATGCATGGGCAGGTTAATGGAAACAATTTCTACTCCTTTCACATGTCCTCTACTCTAAGGTCATGCACTTCTACACAGCAGGATGTCCATTGTTTGGAGACAGGTCAGAAACCATGAATAGCATACTACCTGTCATGTATGATTACTAGTCTTATACAGTCCGACAGTCTAAACACAAGCTGATGTACCTATTACTGGTGTATTTCTCTGCCAAGAGACACCTCACATGCTTATATACACAGGCAAGAATATGGGTGAGAGTTAACTCCGCTGACAGAGCTGTCCGAGCTGTGCTGAACAAAAGAATCAATATATATATATGCATGAAATGCAATATTGTGTCACCTGTGCCCAATTATCAATTATGCCAGTTGCATGGAGCCTTGAGAAATGATTGTTAAGGTTGAGAATCAAAGGAAAAAACTCACTTTTATAAGCAGAGCTGTCTGTTCTCCAATATAGTCGATAAGCTGCAGCTGGGCTAAAGCCTAAAAAATGAAGTGGAGAAGATAAATATGAAAAAAAAATTAAGAGAATTAGTTAGAGGTGGCAATAAACCAAGAGAAGAAAAGCAATTTGATTTTCATTTAGCGACAATTAAATAGACAGAGACAAATCCAATATTGTTATCCTTACTGACACTGACAACAAAAAGAACATTCACATACTAGTGGCCACTCCTTATGGAGTCTTTATAACACAGTACACAGTTTTTAATGCATTAAACAAGGGCCAATGTCTGTGCCAAAGACTCAGAGAGGGGAAACAATAAAGCAGTTATTATGAGACATTATGCTTTCTTTTCATCCTTTCACTAATTATTTTTCAGACTGTAAACTCACTGATAGACTGAACTTCTGCCCAACAATAGATCAGAGCCTTTATCCTGCTTTCTATATTTCCTGTATTTCTTGTGCAGATGCTTGTCAGAGGGGAACCCAGTTAACCCTAAATTTACCCTGGCTATGGCTACCTTTTTTTTTGTTATAATCACTTCGTGTGACAACTAGAAGCTGTTTTGCATCCGTTTGTAGTTTTTACTATTTGAACATTTCTCAAAATGTGTTAATGGAGTTTCTGATTAATGTAAAAAATATGGGCTTAACATTAAATACCTCCATCAAAACAAAGAGGCCAGCAAAGAACAATAATGTGGCCCACTCCACCCGGTGCAGGATGATCTCGAAGTCCTGGATGTCAGCCAGAACCAAAAGCCACAGCGCACCCAGGATAGCAATCCAGCCTGAGTGAGAGAACGAGATACGCCATCTGACATCTCCCTTCATAGCTTAAAAAACATGGTCACATATATAAGAATACTTTCATGACCTCATCCAATTAACAGAGTGTTGCAGAATTTCACAGGTTTATAACAAGAAGAAATTTCACACATGGCACATGGGGTGACTTAGGAGACATTTTTTAAATGATTAAAAAGGGTTAATTCAGTTAAATGGAGTTCCATCTGTTTTCTGTAAGCTTAAATTTGCCTCTGATCACAACTCTCAAAAAGAACAGCCACCTTTGTTAAATGTAACAGATACTGTTAATGTGTCTTTACAGTAAAGTCCTGCTATTTTACTATACTCAATCAACAGTACTTGACATTTAAGCAGTTTTGCCCCATATAATTTAATGATCAAAAATTATAGTATGTTAAATGTATTTATGTGCATAAATGAGAAATGGATCATTATTCATGTGAACATGAATAACAGAGACAGAGTTATACTAACTGGCAGACTCACTGAAAAACCTGAAAATTTTTGTCAGAATATTCAATATATGCCCTCACTATGAATACACAGATCATTGTTAGCAAATGATGAATAAAGCATTTGGCCTTCTTTGTGGCTTTAATGAAACATCCACTGTCACCAAAAAGTCATTTTGACATATTCTACTCTGGAGGACAAAAGTTGGCACTAGCCGGCTGATATTTACAATTAAAGAATGTTTTTGAAAGAGGGAAGGGTGTGCATCCACTTGGATAAAATTTGATTAAACAGGTGATGACCAGTAATTACCTTGCCTGAGGCCATTGGGAAATAATTTTACAACCAATGGGAATTACTGAAGAAAGAATAGCAATGAAAGGACACAAGAGGGAGAGTAGAGAAGATGGAAGACTGGAGACAGGGTGTCTCAAACACATTCTTGCAGCTTTATAGCAAGTTTAAAAGTTCAGAGCCTGCTGAGCCTTTCCTGGTGTTTTTGAACGGGCAATTTTGTTCTCCAGTATTGACTTTACTCTCAGTGATACACAGGCAAAATTCTAGGGAAAATTTCAGTCAAAGTTTGCCAATGGCCAATGATTATGAACAATTTCCCAGTGATTATGGGAAATTATGTAGATATAGTAACTGAGAAATGTATCAGATTGCGAAGATAAGAACATAGAACAGATAGCACAGATAAAAAATAATAAATACTGACAATCAGTTTATGTAGGTCATTCACTTCAGTTTCATAATGTGTTTCATAGGTGTTTTCTTATGAGTGGGCAGCAGCCAACAGTACCTTTTTTTTGTCTGAACCAGCTTTATTTTGAACAGTAGGTTAGAGGCAGAGAAGTTTTACTTGGGGATTGTCTGCAGCATTAGTGTTGATCCTTGCATGCAAAGTTAGAAGCATGACACCAGTGACTACAAAAAAGAACTCAATAAAAAGTGGACTTGAGCATTAACACAATAGCCCAAACAGTCCTGCTCCCTGCAAGGGGAACTAAGAACTAAAAAGCCAGAGTTACTGTTCCTTTATGTTTCACTGTTTTCTGAAGGAACTGTGAGTTGAGACATGAAGTTGTACTTGGGATTCTGTTAAAATTTCTCATCGGAGTTTAGAGAAGAGTTCAAACAAGTAGAAGTGCTGCAAAAATGAGGTCTGCAGGGTTATAAAGCACTACTAGGATCAGACTCCCACCACAAACAGTTGATTTTCTCTATAGAGAAAAGTGAAACATTTCTGGCTCGCATGCATGTTTATTATGGGTCTTTGTAGGTGAAATGTCTTGCTTTCATTTCTACATCTGATGACATCTTACAATAATATACCCATTGTAGAGTTCAGTATGATTCATTTGTCCATAGTTTTTATTTCTTTGCATAGGGCTTCAGATGGCAGTTAGATGTGAAATGTGATGATGGTAAAGTAATGCACATGAATATTTTATTTTACTATACTTATTCTAGTGCAGGTCTGGCCATGTTTTCAGAATTTTGTCATTGTCATTGCCCTAGTTATTAACAAAGAAGTAAAGAAAAATCTTTTTAAATGTCTTGTCATTGTCAACTTCCCACTCATATTTTTACAGTGGTAGGATATTTAGTCAGTAACCCAGAATAAGCAAACCATTAAACATAGCAAAAAATATGCGGACACTTTTGATTTCCTCTCTACATTGATATTCCCTACAGCAGCCTGATGAACAGGGCCAGAAGCAAGCAGCAGATAACACACCTAAAAAGCTCTTCAATTAAAAAGAGCTTTAGAGCAAGCCTGAACAGTCTATTACAGACTCATCTATCATACATGAGACAGCAGCATCTGAGACAGGAAATGTGCTTTGAAAAATGCCTCATCATAGTTGTCTTTAAGGCAAAATAACCCAAAATAAATTAACATGAGGCTAAAGCCAAAAGATAAAAGAGATTGTTGCTCAAAGAGAAGGCCCTTTAGACTCATAAGCATATGATTAGATAAGGAGCTATTATGTTTCAGATATTCTTTTATTTTGCCTAAGATTTGACTAAACATCCAACAATTTTTGTTGGAATTTAACCAAAATCAGGATTTCTAAGTATATATAACTCTCTATAGAAATTATCTTTGAAATAACAAGTAATATCTGTAAAACTCTAAAGTCTAAAAATGGTTCATGATTTCTTCCCCATAATAACAGCCTAAACAGGTTTTTAATAACTGCTCAATGAGTTTCATTTCATCACTTTCCTGATTTCTACTGAGGGATCTGTAATGATTTGTTCAAACCACAGTCGTAACTCACACAAATTAGAGAGATCAAATGACCAGGTAATAATCAGACTGAAAATTAAATCTTACCATGTGAAGTTAATGGAATTTTAATGAGGTTCTAGTTTTAAAATACATGTGAATGAATGGACTGGGCTTGCAGCAGTAGTCAACCCTGACTGTGACCTGCATGCATTAATGAGAGCCGTGTTTGGACACGCACCTGTCCCTCCACAGAGACAGCAAACCTGCCGCTGTGGGGTCATTCCCATTTAATAAATGTCACAGAGAGGTAACCTGAGCAGCACCTGTAATTAACTGGGCACGTTTACGTGGCTTGGTGGCCTCAGCAGTGAGGGGAGAGATGACAGGGTGTGTATGAAGACAACCATCTTCATTTCGGGATAATTTTAGCATTAATGAGTCGCTGATAAGGTTGTCTGCAGAGCACTTGTCAGAGACATCACAGTTAGATGTGTCAGAAAAACAAGGTATATCTCTCAACCTTAACCTCATGTCCTGATTTGCTAACATCCCCAAAAAATGCAAGCAACATAGATTCGGCACCTTTGTTTTTTTTATTCAGGGAGAGTACCTCAGTCATCATTGCAACAACTGATTGGCTATAAGTTGACTATTGACGTCCAATTACATTCACACAGTACATGTGTATAAAGCAGACTTTAAAACATGACAGTGACTGCTGCAGCCCCTCCACCACAATGCACTCCTTAAGGCATTTTAATAATACAGTAGTAGTAAATAGTCAAACAATATTAAAGCCACAAACATATTATATTATATATTATAGCATATTAACGTATTTATTTATAAATATATTCAACGAGCCTGTCACCAAAGCTTGCACGAGTAATGTACACCATTCCCTATATATGAAGTATTCTACAATATGTGAAACCTAAAACCTAGAATACTTGTTTTTTGTTTTTTTGGTCACATGGCTGAAGTAGAGACAAGCTGTAAACACATTACTTACATATTCTAACTTTTGCTCACATAGCTAAAATGTTAGCGTACAGTTTGTATTGCACACATCCAGCAGATATGGAGCAACATTAGCATTCATTTGGAATTCCTGTTTGTGTCCATCTGATGAATGTAAGTCCAATCTCTTTTTAACTAATTTTTTGATAACCAACTCCTGAAGGAAATCTATGTTGTTCTTTGTCAGCTAAATGCTCGACTGGGTTAACTGCCATTTGTTGCTGGGCAGGAGGAATACAGTGGGGTTGTAGAGACTTTTCACTGAAAACAGGCAAAGTAAATCACTGATATGTGTGACAGTTTTTTATGGCTGCCAGTGATATGTGCTTTGTTAGGAACCTGGATGTCGTTGATCTTGTCACAGGTACTTTGTAATCAGCATTACTGCTGCCTATTACTGCTGCCTATCTTGCCTAGAAACCATTCAAAAATTTTGGATTTACGTTGCATATGGTATCGAAATGCCTATTCTTCCAGTTTTACTGGAACATTGTTCATCAACACTGGTTTGAAATTGCAGAAGATGAATAGCTTTAATGTGATGGATCTAAGTGCAGCTCAGTATCCATGTAATTTGTTGGCTGTGTTTGCTAGTCATCCCATTGTTGGGTCTCATTTCAAATGCAAGGACAGAGGAAGATGAGTTTCATAATTACATGACAGGAGATTAAAACCACCCAGCAGGGCCCGTAACAAAAAACAGTGATGAGATATTGTGGCGCTTACCAAGATCAAGATGAATACTGGGAACAAAGGAGTTGAGAAAGAACATGAAGATCACCACAGCAAGGACGGACACACACTTCACCAAGAGAACTTTGTCGGTTATTCTGTGCTGTGGAGGAGAAAAATCAAACAAAATCAAACAACTGACCATATTTAGCTTAACTGAACTTTCAAAGACTGGGCAAGTTTCATTACAGAGATGAGGCGCTAAACTCACAGTGGGTGAGGAATATGTCTGAGGTGAAGTATGCGATGGTTAGCGTACCTTCTTTTGCAATTCCTGAATGTTTTGCTCCCAGTTCTTATCCTCCTGAGAAATTTGTCTGTTCAGACACAACAACATTTCAATCTAATATTCATTTCATTTCTCTGATTGATAATAAATACAAAAAACATTAAATTATAGACCAATCACTTTCCAAACAGTTTGGAAAATATTAGGTAAACCATGAGAAACTGTGCCTCTATTGGCTGTTTATGAATACATACTGATTGTGATTTTGTATTTAAGAATTTGTTAAGTGTTGTTGGTACTTTTTTATTTTTCCAAAGCAATGAAAATGTATTCATGGATTTTTTTGTTCCTTTCCTTGATAAGCATTAACCGAAAAACTGTTTAGTGTAATTGTATGTTTTAAACAATTTAATAATCTCAAATAAACTCAACTAAATTTGCATTAATAGGCAAACATTAGATGTCTCATTCAAAAGGCCTTCAACAATATTATGATAAACACTGAATTTCTTGTTGCATTTACACCATATGCACTATTAATGTTTTTATCACAGAGATGACAGACACTGCATATTTCCTGTTTTTATTGCTTTTCTTTCACCTTTGGAAAGTTTTCATCATCTTGCGGAGCAGACTTTCCAGGTTGAGGACTTTTTGCATCAGGAGGCATTTCACAGCTGTCTCCTCTCGACTGGCAGGATTAATGCGCTGAGCCGTCTGCCTCCAAACCAGGATCTCATGCTTGAGTTCTGGAGGAACAGGACACACAGAGCAGGAGAGAAAGCCATATGGTGAAGCTCTGTAGGCACATAGCGTGTTCATGGTGGGGGATTTGATTGGTAATATCCTATAGCTGAGGATGACTGAGAGAATATTAAGATGTTTCCAGTCAATATGCTTTGAGCCCCCACAGAGGGCTTAATGCAGCCAGGCAATGGGCATGTTGACCAACCCAGGGACAGGCAATGATGAAGCAGACATACAGCCTGAGGGAGCTGGACACCTGTGTAGAAATCAGTTGGTATCATCCTTTCTTCAGGAAGGTTGCTAGGTGACCATAATAAGATCTAACTAACACTGGGAAAAAACATTCCTGTAAACGAATATGCAGCTGAATTAGCTGTATGCTCCTCTAGGCAGGTCAGGTTGGCAGGAGAGGCAGAAACTCCACAGGGTGGGATTTTCAGATAGGCTTTCAGGTCACCATTGAATGCTCACCACAGTGATCAGCAGAGGCTTCATTCCTTCTGTCAGGGGCCTAATGTGACAGTACAGCTCAAAATAGTCAGTCTTCCTCTCTCCTTTAATGGGAGGAGTGATTAGATCGTCCCCTTTTTAATCATCCCCTGCTGAGGTTCTCCCAGATGGGCACTGTAGTCTTTTGGGTACTGATAAAACACTGATAAAAATGACTGTAAGAAATGTCAAAATTTCACACAAATATCCCTGTTTTACTAGATCGGCCATTATCTACATCCCCAGGGACTCATATGTAAAGATCTACAGTGGGTTCTTACTCTACCTCTGGATAATGTACCAAGACTTAAGGGAAAGCCAAATAATTTTTTCTTCTCTTAATGTAGGAATAAATATATATATATATAAATAAGACCTGTAGTGTGCCAGATAACCTGAATAGTTCATACAAAAAAAATATTTAGAGAAAAACCTTTCTGCAGTAACAGTGAAACCAAGAAGCAAGTCCTGCACTGCACTCAAGCGGCTCTCGTCAAGTCAGTCAGTTTTTTCACTGCCAACTACACAAGGCCAAAATCCGAGGAAGTTTTCTGAGATGAAACATGTGGTGTCTGAGACACTGGGCTAGTCACCAGCTTTGAGGGAACAGAGTTGCTGAAAGAGGCAAAAGGTGAAAAGCTTCCACCCCAGTTAATAATGTTTAACCTGGCCTTTCACCATGAGCATTTTAGCTTAAAAATGTAAATGTAGCTCTAGACCTGGACATAAGTTTTAAACATTTACATCTTACCGAGGAGTTTTTGACTGCAGAGAGATTTTATTTAACAACATTCTCAAAATCCAGAAATGTTATATCAGAGATGACTGGGTGCAAATGGAATACTGTGAAAATGATCTGAGACAGAGGAGGCAAAGTTTTCAATTCAGAGGGCTCTATAATCTAAGGATGGAGTAAGAAGACTGAGGCCATAATGCAGAGTTAATTCAGTTTCTGTGACGTCAATGCATTGCCTTAGAAAGTGAATAGATTTAGTATAGACAGATGTTCTTAGGGGGTTAATACACTTCATAATAATAATTTTTGAGAAAAAGCTTTTAGATTGTCCCGCACTCACAGATCTACTACAATTTACATTTCAAGTCCATGACAACATGATAACTCCTATGCCCGATAGCTCTTCTCATCCTCTCAAAAAATCATCATCTATATAGAAAACTGTTTGGGAGAGATACATTTATTTAACAAAAGCCATGTTAGTTAAAAAAAAAAAATTCAGCTCACCAACTATTTCAATGGACTCTTTGTTGTAGAGTTTTTTGTTCCAGTAGAGCATCCGCAGGAAAGGAAATGAGGTGAAAAGGACAAGGCATATTCCGAGGAACATGTAGCCTGTGAAACTGGCAAAATCAATCCCCTGTAAGAGACACAATGATAATCTGTTGGACAATATAGTCTTAAAAATACTGACAGATTGAAAATTTCAAAAAAAATCAGCATTTGTGCTTAGACACCAGTGTTGAACTGTATAGCTGTGAGAAAAGTCATGTGGGCTTCTGAGAAAGAATCTAGCGAGAATTAAGTTGACATGGTTCACCTGAACTGTCTGAGTCAATGGAAAAGTCCAGAAAAGGATCCAGGCAGGTGCATTTAACCTCTGATCTGTATGTTATGTCACTGTATTAAAGTAAATCAGGTAATTACAATTCCATATATTTGGCAGAGTATTGAGTAGTTAAAATGTATGTGGTATGATTAAGTCAGGTATAAACAGTTAAAGCTCAAATCTGAAACTGAGATAATAAGATAAAAGAGGAAAAGAGCAGTGATAGTTGCAACCATAAGGTTTTTCAGCTCCATCAAGCGTTAGCTTGGCGTGGAAAACGGCTCCCTTCCTAAATGAGTAAGAAAAGAAAAGCAGCCCTCAGCTGACATTGTCCTCCAAATTGAGAGCACATCCTTTACAAAGAACACAATTTTATCAGATCCATAATTGGAAATGTGTCCTTGTATGACATCATCGACAGAACATACTGTTTCCTAATGTCAAATCCATTATTTCAAAGCTTTTAAGATGTGTTGAGTGATTTTTTTTTCCTTTCACTTGCATAGTTTAAAGACTTAAACCACATATATTGAGTGGTAAAACTGGTTAATAGTGACCTCTGCAGGATTTGCAATTTAAAATTGTAACAAAAGTCTAAGAAAAAGGGGAAAGGAATGGTAGTGCAATGAAAGATGCTGTGGGATAAACCAGCATATGACAAAGATAAAGATATTGTCACACATGACCTGAATTATCTAAAAAAACCACATTAATATCCAATCAGCTATCAAGTCTGAGTGTAACAAATACGCTGGGAGGTCTTCAACAACTTAACCATCTCATCAATTGTGCAACAGATGAAACACAAAGCCCCCCTTCATGCCACACAATCTAATTTCGTCACTATGTCACCTCCTTGCCTCACTCATCCAGTACAACTCTGGCTACTCTTTTATTCATGACTCCACGGAGACCTGCTGTTTCAGTGTGCTGGGGTCCTCAGGGCAGTTTTGTGCGTTGAGGCCAACTGTTTGTGCAAACCACTATATGAAAAGCATTTGAATGCCCTGTATCTGTGTCTCAGTCCAACAAATCTTTGTAACAGTAGGGACACAAGAGATTAAAATTGAGAGCTAAAGATTCTGAGTCCATACAGTTGCTACTTTAATGTATCTATGTTGGTAGCTTTAAACTCTGATGCTGGCGTGTCCATAATTGTCACTGTCAAAGACATTGAACATTTGGCAAGGAGAGTAACCAGAGTTCCTCAATGAAGTTAAACCAAATTAAGGTAGAAATTTAATGTGCGCCATGCTACCCTGTTCTGTAACAACTCTAAGACAAGAACACTGCTGAGTGGCAGAATCACCTTAGCACATATTTCACAGCTGTGTTATCCTTTCTAACTATGGATTTCTCCCGTGAATCCCGTTGACATGAAAAAGCAAGCATGCAAACAAACAAACAGACCAGCAAACCATCTATTCACATACAAGCTGTTCTCCTCAGAGGGCAGACATGACTGAATGAGCATCACTCGGCTGTCGCGTCCCAGCTTTTCGGTCACCTGGGAAAAGGGGCCAAGATAAACGGGACAGTAGGCCACGGGGGCCTTGTGTTTAAGAAGCTACTGTATACTGGAGGAGACCACACACTGCTGAACCCACAAACGCTGAAATGTCATACGTGGTGAACAGATGCCACGACAAGCAGCCTGGAAAATGTCATGTTTTCCAGTGATGTAACATTATGCCCCTCTGAGTAAAAGAAGAGTAAGGTTATGAGACAAGCCTACAAGTCATTGCCCTTTTCAGAGAGCGACAGGCTGATCTGATTAACCCAGTAAAATGTCCTTACGCTGTTTACTGACATCTTTTTTGTCACAATCTGTACAATACAGGACAACTTATCTCTAAATAGGTTTCCAAAATATCATGGGGTGTTAAAGAATAATAATGCAGTAGTAATGGAGTGTAAACTGTTCATTCTACTCCCAATGGCAAGGTCAATAAGACTAAATTACTGTATATATCATTAAATGGACTTTTTAAAATAAATACATATTATAAACACAAAAAAAAATGGGAGATGTTGTTATAAAGCCAGCCCTCAGCCTGGTAGCTCAAAGACATAGAATCTCACAAAGGTCTGAAACAAGTGTGATGTACGTCATCCACCACACAAGAAGCACTGGGTGTTCACTTACATGATTTCGCACATTATTGCATCAGGAATGACACTGTCTCCTTCACAAATTTAATCAGCAACTAATCCCAAAGAAAGGGTCTTGAGCCTGCCCTAGCAGGTGAGAATGTTGCAGGAAGAAGACGCACTTGAAAGATGTTACTCCACGCAGGTGACAGAAATGATTAAAGCTGTAGAGTGTTGCTTATAATGACCGCATGAACTCTATGACATATGCTGAAAATAACGTAAGAACGGGTAATAGCAAATTTAAAAATAGATCTTAGAAACATTTGACAAAGAAGACTGCCAAAGCAACAGTTTTTAACAGTGGGGAGGTACCTTGAAAATCTCCATTCATTATTGCACCTCAGTTTAAATATGGGTCACAACTCACAATTGTATAATAACATGGAGATATTGTGCTGAACAAAGACGACTCAAACAGAGGCGATTAAATTTAGCCACAGAGCATAGCCAGAAAATATCCAGAGAGGGGACTATGAATAAATACCACACAAATACAGTCACTTAAAACTTGAATTTGTGAAACCTTTGCAGAATCAGCTGTATAAACTTAAAATACAATCTGTTCATGTTTTCCTTTATCCTGAAGTGATTCACCTGACAACAGCATTAGGATTGCTTGTGACATCACGTTGCATCACGGCAGATGAATTTAAACAAAGTGAATGTGGCAGCCATCTGAGATTTCTTTGTCACACTTGGTTAGATCTCAGTTCACATGGACAAGAGCTTGTCGCTACACACTACAAGAGGAACTTTTACAACAAGCTTTAACGGACGAAAACTAGATTTAGAGATCTGTACCTTTTCATTTTTTAATTGCTGGAATGTTAAAGGTGAATTAAATTGAAACTAAAACCGAGCTCATTTTTCAGTTGTTAACACAGTACAGTGACGAATGAGTGGACAGCAGAAAGGTAGCCAAGCACACTAGGATTTTAGATCAGGCATGCAAACCTTATCTTGTTGAGTGGCAACCAAGGTTATGTTGTCCTGTTATTACCTGCTCCAGTTATAAGGCTTAGAAGGAACTGATTCACCTAGACCTAATCATTTCACATGGTTCTTTATGACTGAAATCTTAGCAAATCACTGCCACTACCAGCATGGACGTAGCAACGTGGATTCACTATCCTCTTTATTGACACCTGTCGTATATAACTCCAGACTAACAAACCGAAACAATGAGATTAGAGCGGTTAGAAGCTGTATAAAGCTGCAGAGTTGTGTGTTAAATTTTATAAGGTACTGGCAGCAACAAAGTCCCTTTCACATACAGGTAGTCTGTTTTAGCATTTTTGTTTGGAATAATAACTGTCAGCACTGTATCTAACACATTGCAATGATGCTTCTTTCACAATTGCCTTGTCATAACAATGATAAAATATGAGATTATCAAAACAATAACCACACATCTTGTAGAATGGGGAGTAAGGTGCTGCCAAAGTTGTACATCTAGGTAAAGTATAAAATATATAGACTCAGACCTCAATGGCACTCAATGTGAGGTAGTGGCTCTGTGATATACTGTATTTGATTACAAAATCCTTCAATCCACAGGACAGGGGTAAAACTAATCAATACAAACGCAATAATTCATGAAGAAAGGTCTCAATAATGAATATTTTTATCATGACAAAGACCTTACTGACTGTTTCTGAAACTTGCAACAACACTGAAATATAGTTACGCTGCAAAGCTCATGAATCTAAATTATTTCCACCCTCTAGAATAGTTGGTTATCAAAACAAAAAAGATAGATAAAGCGCTAAAGTTGTGACTAAAATTTCCCCATGCACCTGGAGGATCTTTACAGTACATTTCAGGTGACAGGTTGCTCATTTATTGTTCTTCCGTCAGTTCTGGACAATTTGTACAACTAAATCAGCAGTATTCCCTCTATCTTACTATTATTCTCTGATACAAACATTTCATATAGAGCATTATGTTTGCCTAACTTAGTATTTTGTTCATGTGTCAGATTACAATTACCTGATCATTTACAGTATATTAGTTCAAGTTTAGGCAGAGTGCTGTGAAAGTGCCTACTTCTTTGCGCAGGTCCTGATTTGATACTATAATCACATTGGGTGGATCTCCGACAGCTGTGGCGGCCCCTCCAATGTTGGTGAAGATTACTTCTGCAATCAGGACATGTCTGGGGTCTAGATTAAGCACCTCACACAACCTGCAAAATCAGATAGAGACAGAAAAGCCCTTTAGCCCCGATTAGATTGCAGCGGTTGGGAGAAATGAATACAGAAATATAAAAAAGATATTGGAAGATAAAAAGCATTGGTCCTTTAATACTGTGTCTGTACAGGATATCTATGCTGCTGGCCTGGCAACAAATTAGAGTACAGTTTTGCCTGGATGTCTTATTGTGTATTAGAAGTCTAATTTCAGTCAAGTGCAAATTTTAGCTTTATTTTGACCATCTGGCAGCAATAGCAGTTTTGAGAGCTTAATAATGGTTCAGAGTAAAGCTTCAATTCAATGGCTGAGAAAGGGACACTAACAATGAGGAGGGGGCAGAGGTGGGTGGCACTTATATTTGATTTGTAAGACACTACACTGCGATGAATTATAGCTTCTGTGTAGTAGTTCTATTTTCTAGTTCTGTTTTTAGGGATTTAATATGGGTTTGTGCTGGAATATATTCAGAGGAGGTGGTGGGCTATCAACCTGTTTGACTATTTGAAGTAATACTAGGATGTTACTAGATACAAAATCCCTGATTAAGAACTAGAAGTGTAACTTACAAACCAAGAAAAGCTGTGACTACAATGGCACTCAGTATAGCCCATACTTATGCCAAGGATAAATATTGAAGAAAATGTAAGAAAAAAAAAAAAGGCCTTTCTTGAAATACTAAGAACCTGAATCACCCCTTCAACTGGACTTGTACGGAAATGTAATGGGTTCCCCCCTGACATATGCCCCATCCTCCACCAAGTTTGGTGCAAATCAGTTCACTAATTTTTGCATAATACTGCTCAGAAATAAAGCAACAAATAAAACAAAAAAAATAAACTGACAAGGGTGAAAACATAACCTCCTTGGCAGAGGTAAAAATGGCTGCTTATTATTATAGATAATCATTTCTCTGAAATTAATGATTAGATTTCTAAACTTACTAAGCATGAAGTGAGATGTTTTCCCTCTCTGGGTCGACTAATTGTAATGATTATCGAGTATCCTACTCTTATAATGTAAATAATAATTGTTTAGAAAAAAAGTGCAAACTCAAGCATTTTGGGAAATAAGCTTCACTCTGGCAGGGAGTTGGATAAGGTAGAACCACTCTCGGATCGGTCCTTTAAATACAAGCAGGCAGTTAGCTTAACTTAAAACAAAGACTGGAACCAGGATGAAACAGCTAGCCTGGCTCTATCCAAAGCTAGACAGAGCTAGAGTTCACATATAAGGATCTCCAACATGCACTTATTGAGTTATATTTTGTTTGTTTAGGCTGTGCATGAACCAAATGTAAAGATAAACACTTTACCATTTTACCACCAAGCAAGGTGTTTCCTCCTGTTTCTAGTCCAAGCTAACCAGCTGCTTGTGGTAGCTTCATATTCAACAGCAGACATAAGAGTGGTAATAATCTTCTCCTCTAATTAAGATAAGGGAGTGAGTCTATTTCCCAAAATGTCAAAATATTTCTTTAAGAAAGTAAATTAATTCATTCAACAGTTTATTGATTACTGCCTATATATAACTATTTATTTCTGAAATTATGTCTAAAAGTTTAACAGTCAGAACATAAGAATCCAATTGCTAATAACTACTAACTACAGGATGCCCAGATGCAGGTGAGTAAACTACATAGCAAGGTGATGCAGCATCAAGCACCAAAATAAGTGTGACGCAGGAAAACATGCAGGTTAATTGGGTTAATTGCCCATAGCTGTGAATGAAAGTGAACACTTGCCTTCTTTGCTGGGACAAGAAGGTGCAGATAATGGATAGATGGAAATTTCAAGTGACTATACTGTACCTTATAGTGACAGGGGTGAAAAGCATCATAGTGGTCACATTGTCCAGAAAAGCAGAGAGAATGGCAGCGATGAGACAAAGAATGATGATCATAGGCCACACTCTTCCTCTGGATAATTGGTAAGCCTACGGAGAGAAGTAATGTGATGATGAATCAGTGTTAAAGGATATTAACAACCCAATAAGTGGATGTCTTCTTTCCCAATCCGAGTGTCGAAGGGAATTAAAATCTAAGCACTGGAGTGAAAGCAGATATTGATATGATTGGTGGAGTTGCTGAGGATGACTCCTGAAACTCCAGAGATGTGTCTCAGGCTTTCAAAAAATCTAGGATGTCATTATGAAACATTATAAAGGTGTACCTGAATGAAATTTTCTAGTATGAGTAGTGGTACCATAAGGGGTAGTGCACTCAGAATCCCCAGTTAGCCATATAATATAGAATTATACACAGATTCACACACACAAACACTATCTTTCTGAGGCCTAAAGTGTTTAATGCTAATATACCAGACTTGACCCAATGGGAGTGGCTAAGAAAGGTATTTTAATTTGAAGTGCCTGCCCTTGTCCAACTCACACTTAAAATTCATGAGCCTGCATGATCCCCATTTTGGGGTCTTAGTGCTCCTGTACATGAAGGACAAAGGCAACTGCCCTTCTACACCATCTACAGAGAACATTCAATTTTAAGCATCAGCATCCTGGAGCTGTTTTTCTGGTGGCAGGAAACTGTATCTGCTACTACACATAGCCGATATAGAAAATTTTATTTATAAATTCTTAACACTACTACAATCCAGGTAGTTAAAAACAGAGCAAATGTCATTCGTGTCAGTCTATTAAAGTGATCATTTTTGGGTCAAGATGTAAAAACAGGCGACAAAACTTGTTATCTTACATTACAAAGGCCTTCCCAAATCTTAGTTATGTCAAATAAGTCAGCATAAAAATTGCATTGTCATGATTTCATTCTAATTTCAGAAAAAGCTCAAAGGTCTGTTGCCTTCAATACGAGAATAAAATACCAGCAGGCAGCTATTTTCATAGACTTTTCACCCAATATCCCACATGGTCAAAGGAGGAGACAACCTCTACAATACCTGCCATCATACTGTCATGTTAAAAATGTCAGATTTTCTTCTTATTCTACTGATTTTGTTGTTTTCTGTGTTAGTTCTAGGACCCATCATTAATAGAGTCAACTCACCTTCACAGCACAATAGTCAAAGAAGCCAGTCTCTGAAAAAATGGCCACCAGTACCATCTGAGAGAAACAAAAAAATACATTACTCATTATGTCACAAGATTTTATGTTACCGTGTTTTAAATATAGTCACCACAGACAGCAAGATGAATAATGAATTTAATGTTTTCTTATGGATGTAATCTACTATAAAGCCACAATGTGTCTGAATAGAGCTATTTGAATAGAATTTAATTTGGTTTTAGCAACTTTACAGACTTTTCAGACATACTCTTCATTTTTATACCAAACTTGACAGGATATTCTTGTTTCAGAAACAGGTCTCACTGTCAGTAGCCGGGAAGACTGATAGAAAGGGCATAAATGCAAATGAAGAACTTCCAGGTATATTAATTAAGAATAGAGATTTTCCACTGTAAAATCGTACAAAGCCCATTGTCCGAAATACATTTTTTGAGTAAACAGACATACGAAGAACATCTTTGACTCAAGAGTCTCACCATGCCAAACAGAAGAGCAAGAGTCTCATAATCAATCCACTCTACTACAGTAACCAGACTGGGTCGCTGTGGGAGACACAGAAAAATAATCAACATTTGACAAGATTTGACATGGACTTATTAACACATATCAGATCAGTGAGAAGAAAGCCAAAAGAAAACAGTTATTAAATTAGTGTCAGATACAGAAAACTCTAGTTGAGAAAACTTTCTTGCATGTTAAATTTTTAAAAAATGTGTTAACTGTATTTAGCTGTAACTGCATTTGAGCACTGGCATAAGTCCTCCCTAGCCCACATTCTGCCTTCGGATGCTATAGGTCATTTTCAAAAGATGACGTTTTGACTTGTTATAGCAGGAGGAGCACAGGTGGAACAAGAAACTTCAAAAACAGCACCTGTTCCTTTTCTTTTTAAGTGTCACAATGAGCCAGGCAGACCCAGTACTCTAAAACTGGACCAACATAATTCATGTTAATTATAGTTGTACATTTCCTGTATAGCTTGGGACACTGAAAAGAAGTTTCCAGGTTGTGATATTTTTTCTGACTGATGAACTCTAGTAACTAATAAAAGAGCTAATTATTATCCATCTTTCTCTTCCAGAATATTTTGTTTCAATTGATTACAAATGCTGCAAAAGTGACATATTGCAAGTCAAAAACTATCATCTTCTTCACAGACATCCATTTTACTACTGGAAAGTCTTACTTGGCTGATTGACATGACAGCCATTTTGATTCCCTTGATTGAGTAACAGAACCAGAAAGAAGTAAGCTAAAACCTAGTCCTCTTTAACATGCACATCATGCAGTATCATGGATTACTGCCTAAAGGGAAGGTTTAGTAGGAAAGGTGGGGGGTATAACATATTAAGGGACATTTTCAGTTACTTATGGCATTCTCTGGCTCATTAGACCAACTATCAGCTAGCTAGTTTGCTTAATTAGCCAACTAACCACTATAAAGATTTGTTACATGTTTATTCCATCAAACTAACTTTCCTGCTGATTTAAAGCTACATATCAATTCATATTTTGGAAAAAAAAAATATAGTCTTTGGATAAGCTAGGTAGTTTTAGGAATTATTACTTATTTTGCAGCTCACTAATTTAGAAGAGGATAAGAGACTTACATCACCGATGACAGCCAGAGCAGCCAAGGCTGCCAAAGATCCCAACATGGCAGCCAGAGTGCGGTGCACAATCTGAAAATTCAAAACATTACAAGAAGAATAACATAAAATGCATCTTAATTGATGGAAGCCAGTATATTATATTAAAATTTAAATATAGGTATAAATAATCACTCTCCTTCTCACACAAATACTCACATTCGAATCCAACATTTCCAGTGTGCATATTTTCAACATTCTGTTGTTACAGTGGATCAAAGGACTTAATTAAAAAATACCTCGAGTATGATGTGCGGTGCCAGTGTTTCATATTTACTTTTTTGTATAAAGTATCTGTTATTGGATAAGACTCATGCACTGCATCTTATACTGTTGACTAATTTAAAAGACATTCTCAAAAAATGCCTGATGTACAGCAGCAGTAACCGAAAAAATGAGTAAGGATCTTGAGGCCTGTGCTGCACCAGGTCTATGATGATATGTAATTTTCTTTTGAATAAAGTATCAAGAAAAAAACAAGGAGAAATTACTAATCAATCCATGATGCTGTTCAGCATCACTTTCCTCCATCAGTCTCCAAAACTACTCTCATGTATGATGCATCCCTTTTATTAAAAATTGAGGACTATGGTAGGCATGGATGTGATATCAGAAAGCAGGGCTACTCCTCTGACATTTATGCCTTTTAATAATTGCCGGAAAGTAGGTCACTTTATGTATGTTCACAAATGCTGAGGCTGATGAAGAAACTGGGCCCTGTGGCCCTTAATGTAATTGGAAGACTAACTTAATTAAAAATAATAATAATAATTCTATTCAATTTGCATTATGTAAAGCAGATTTATAGGCAGGTTTATTCCACCAAATTAAATATCTGTTATATGTTTATTCTGTCAAAATAATCATTGTCTTTACTGCATTTTGACATTGCTGAAGTACTCAACACTAAACTGGGTCTAATCACTCAAGATGATTAGTAATTCAGACAGTCTAAAGACTTTCAGAAACCTCTCTTTGTCTGAATAAATCTGTTCAGATAATGGACAAGGGAGAACAGAAAAAACTTTTTTTCTACCACAGCCTTTGTCAAGAATGATGAAATACTTTACTACAGACCTCTCTTAGAACATTTCGCTGAAGCTCCCATTAAAATAAGAAAATTAGTGTCCGATCACATGCACAGTGTTAGAACTCACCATACAGAAAACCACAACATCCTAAATGTGAGAGAAAGAGCCTGTGCACACTCATTTAAAGGCATCTGTCAGATTCTTATTAGACCAAAGTTTGATGGAGAAAAACAAATCTCCTCTGCAGCCGAGTGACACATTCACAAATGGAAACCTGACAGAGCTGAAGTCAGATGACATGTTGCTGATGTCTGAATAGCCATTCACTGTATGGTCATCTGTTTTTACAACAATCTCTCATACTTTCTATTAGTCTCTGCAAGCAGACCTGTCATTAAAGGAAGACATGTGAGAGTGATTATGGAGATGTACAGTCTTCTGCCACGGCCCCACGTTGACTTTCACATCATCATAGTGCTGCCCCTGCCAGTACATCTTAGTGGGATTAACAAGTCTAATTAAAACCAAACACTGACTGGAATAAAAGAAAATTAGAGAAGTATATCTTCTGTATATCTTCTGGGCTCAAATCTTAATAAGTCAGTATGAAAGTAATTAATGAGAGCGCAACACATCAAAATAATGACAACTAACATGTGGGAAATTATTGATCATTTGATATTGAATAAGTCATCAACCAAAACTGAATCATCAATCATCAACTAGCTGACAATCAATCAATCACTTGTTGCATATTTGTTAAGAAATTACATCAATAACTTTTTAATTTATAGTTAATAGTTGGATATTCATTTGCAAATCTTGAGTTAATGCATTTCTAATACTTTGTTAATGATTCGAAAATGATTGCAATCTGTTTCTCAGCTACATCAAACAACAAACAAAATAAACATGAATTCATTATACTTGCAAATTTGAGCAATTAAAATGATTAATCACTACACTACTCTCTGCCATCTTTCCCAGATTGCAAGGCGTCACATTTTATAGATGCAGTGATGATGTAAAATGACAATGATTCATTAGTATCCATGGTCTCACTTTACTGATAATTTAGCATTCACCTGAGAGTCCAAATACAGTGCAGTGAATGGTGAATTAGTGAACAACATAGTGATATAGAAGACAACGCATGACAGGTGTAACATTAGCAAAAGGTCCGTCGTCCTGCCCTAAATGGTGCCACTTATACATGGTGCAAAAAAAAACAACAAATAGTGAGAAAGTTGTCAATCAAGCACAGTCGGTGCACACGGACAGGAGGAGAAGTCTGAGTAAAATGAGAACTCATTCATCATCCACAGAAAAGCACAAGCATCCCAGGCCATTTACCTCAAAAATGATGAGAACATAGACCCCAGCCAGGATGATTCCAGCGATGGCCACCTGTGTCTCCACACTGACGTAGAGCGACTGGTGGGTCATGGACAACGGCACCACCTCATTATCCTGCAGGAAGGCCTGAATCGTGATGACAATAGGGTCACTGTGCAGGAGAGGAAACAACACAGCAGCGAGGATGACATGGTTGTTTTCTTTCATGACAGAGATAACACCTAATATAGAAATTGTCGTCAGTACAGGTCAGTACCGACTGTATGAAATTACTGTGGGGGGGAAAATGGTTGAACCTTATGTTTGATGTTCTAAAAATGTGAGGCCTCCCAAGATTTATCAATATTTTAAGAAATAAAGATTGCAACACCACCCAATATCTCAAAATAATAGTCCATGGAAGTGTTGGTACGACTTCTTTCATAATTACCTAAAGAAGGGAGAGCTTACTGAATTTAAGGGTGCTTTCATTTTATAAAAATATTCATATAGTCTTTTGGGTGACCATTCAAAGAGGGTGTCAATACCCTTGTGCATGTTAAAATCCATCTACTCCAATCAATATGTCATACAGTGTTCTGAATACCTGCTGAGCATCTCAAAAGTTTTTGTCAACAGTATCTGGTCACTTCGTTCACCATGCAGAGGAATGGTCCAATTATGAATCACCTGTTCACAAACAGCATAATAGATGAGTTAGCTTTTCACTGTTCAACACCTCACAGACAATACAGCACAGAGGAAAACTGTATCACAGAGATACTCTCACCTGCTGAGTCCTCCTCCTCCGCTGTCCTGGCTGCTCAGTTTGCTCCACCTGGATCAGGATGTACTCCTGGTTGGTGAGGTCGATCATCCCTCCTGTGAAGGGCCCTCCCACTTGGAGCTTCAGCAAAGCGTTGTCCCGAAAATCTGTCAGGTTCATCGCTGTGGGATGCGGGTTGTCAAGAGAAGATTGTTGATATGTTGATAGCAGAGGAGACCACTTTTTGGAGCTTTCATTTTGGAAATGATTAAACATCTCCCAGGAATAAGTAATCTCATAAATTCTGCAGTGTTCCTCTTCCGTCATTTTCAGACCATATAAAGAAAATAGCATCCTACCTTGTTGACTATGACTCAAACATTGACATACACAGTTAAACAAAGCAGCGGAGGGCATTTATTTACCTTTTAGGATTGCTACCACTCCTGTTTACCTATTTCTCCTGTAGCATTCACTCTGATAAAATAAAGCCCCTTATGGATAAACCCATTTTTAAAAATCTGCCAGAGTAGTTTTTCCTCTGCCTGTGTTTCAGTATTCCCATATACTCAAGGTTATATCACACCTGCTTCTTGTGCCCCTTCTTTCCCCTTGAATTTGTGAGTTAAAGGCAACTTTTTTGTTTCTATTTTCATAGCATAACATGAAATACCAAAGTGCACAAGCAATATTGCAGGGAAGGATACAAAAACTGTCTGTGGAAGAGACCGCCAACATCCTCCAGGGGTTGTCTCGATCTGGATACATGCTGAAGAACAACTGAAACCAGAATACATCAGAATGCAAATTAATATTCAGTCAGTCCAAACAGTTCTACCAGTGATATCTACCATACAATTCAGTAAAAAAAAAAATGTAGAAAAGGTGGTGAGTGTACTACGTGAGTAGTTTAGTGAACAGTATGTATCTGGTAAAGAATTAGCAAATTTACTGCTGAGGATATTAATGTGTATTTTTGATTTTCAAACATAATTTAGAATTTCACTTTCTTTCAGATAGTGAGATGAGAAGATTGATAACACCTTGACATGTGAGCAGAATGGTATTAATCTGCTCTCACTCTCTGAAAAAAGTGAATAAACATATTTCCCAAAATACATAACTGTATTGAAATTATTTGTTTTTACGGTAGGACTTTTTTGTCATGTTAATTATTGTGGAAGTGTAACAGTGTTATAATGTGGTAGTCCCATCCACTTACACTGCACAGAACTACAATGGTGAAGATAGTGGCAATTTTGGAGACTTTGAAGCAGCACCTGAAAAACAAAATAAGTAGATTGTACATAGGTCAGTGTTCAGTGTGACAGTGCACATTGTTTCAATATACAGTAGAGGCCAGAATTCCCACAAGGGGTCACAGGATGAATCTATGATGCCCTGAAATGATTCTCCACCCGGACTTTTCTTTAATTTTTTTGTATTTTTCTTGTTAAGCCACTAAAAGATGTTCAAATGAAACCCTCAGAGGGGAAATCACTTTTTGAACTGCTCACAACTCATAGAAGATAATGCACGGAGAGATGGCTTTATATAAATGGATCCGGGTGAAAAAAAAAGTTGGTAAACACCAGTATATAACTTATTTAAGCTGTCTGACCTCATACTACTGGTGAGTCTGAAATTGAGGTTAAGGTTGTCCAGAGGGTCGTTCTTCTCCGAGGAGCTGGAGCGGGAAAGAGACAGGCTGGTGACCTCGCTGCCCAGTCGATACCTCCTCTCCAGGAAGTTGCTGTCCCAGGGCTCATCCCCGCCGACAAAGCTGGGGTCATGTAGGGTCATGTAGGTTATACTGGAAAAAATTATCATTGTTAGTTATCTGGGCATCGACTATCATGGTGTCAGTGACAGAAACTAACACTGCATTGGAATTAAGGAGACCACTTGTGATATAAGATCTTAAAAATATTCCCTTATTGAGCACATATACATGTTTGTAAAAGGGAAAAACGTATAATCACAGTTTAATTACATGCACTGTACACTACTTTAAATTGAATCGATTTAAGAAGGGTTAGACAATTATTTTATATGTTGAGCCAGTTCTTTTTGTTGAATGTCTCTTTGATTCATGGCTAACATGAAATATCAAATCCAAAATGCATTATCAAAAAAGGGAAAATTCCAGTCAGATAACACTAGATGACATGAATTAAATACAGTTGTTGGTAAAACACACTTCCAGATTATACAGCACAAAAGTGTTCAGGATCGTTTGAATAAATATCACACTATGAAATTAATAGTCATATGAATAATGTGTAAAATACGTAATGGAAACAAACATTTATTAAATTAAAAATTTATCATTATAACTCAACTCATCCGACTCACCTGCCATCTCGCTACTTAGACCCGGTTAGCTACAGCGGCAACAGAGAAAGACTAAAACCTGAGATTTAATAATATTTTGCTCTTCACAGAGTAGTGTCTTTCTCTGAGGAACATCTGTAGAATAAAAAAAACAAACTGCAGCTAGCTGATGCTGTAGAAATGGCTCTTCACTCTGAGGATGAACACTAGATAATCCAAGTTTACAAACCGACCTAGCCAGTTAGCCAGCAGGCTAGGTAGCGTGCAGCCTTGTTAAACCAAATAAAATGGGAGGTCAGTCTGTGACTGTCTTTATATGTAGCATCAGCTTCTAGTTGGTTATTTCTTTTTTAAGTTGGCATTGTTGTTGCTCTAGCAAACAGGAGCCAACAGGATAAATTTGTCCGCAGCTGCTAGCGTGCTAACTTAATTTTACAGATAGCAGGGGCATCGCTGGGAGCTTAGAGTGTGATGACTGGTGACAACACCACTGTGACATTATTGACTTTGTGAAATAAGTATGTCCCCAGGAAAACAAAAGTATAATGAAATCAAAACAGACTTTTAAAAAAGATATTTTGAAATAAAGAATTGACATAAAAATGGGCCTTGGTGATATAAAAAAAGTGATGACAACATGATGATAATTTATTTAATTTTACTTAATTATTAACAAATTATTTCTTATTTATTATCAAATATTTTAATTTATGTATATGATTATTTATTCCATAATGGCTTGTTTATTTAATATTGGACACTTTGAGGCTCCATATAAGATTTACTGTATAATCTAAAGAGTGAAAAATTACTCACCTGTCATCTTGAGAGAATCTCAACAGAGGCGACTTCTCTGTAAGGTTGGCTGAATTTGTTTTTCCTCTGAGAATATTAACCACACTGAAATTGTGCCTGGACAAAAAAAAAATCAATAGAAAAAAATGAGCTAAAAAAATTAAAAAAAAAAAAAAAAAAGATAGACAGGAAAACAATTTGATGCTCCTCAATAACTGAAACGAAGAGTTTCCATGAACTCTGATCCCAATAGTGAAGCCCTCAGCTGTCACAGAAAAGCTGTCAATCACTGGTCAAAACAGAGTCCTGGACCCTTTGTAACTCATAGGTGGCAGAAAGGTGGGTTAGCAGCTGGCGACTCGACACCTGAGGTGCTCATCGAAGTGTCTTTTGTAACCCTGCTGCTTCACCGTGTCCCTGAGGCTCCTGTAGCCTGCCACCCTCAGGAGAATCACAGCCGCTGTCCAACAACTAAACTTCCTTTCTGTCTTTGATGTTAAGAGATATATATATTTTTGGTCAGTTTTTCCACTTTAGAAAAATCACCAATCTGTATTGCACCGAGCCCGCTGTCATATCAGCAATTACTCTCACAACAGAAGAGACGTCAGGAGCATCGTTATGTAATGGAATACCAACCCACTGAGCCAAAACTATTAGATGGAAATCTTTCTGAAAATTGAAGGTTCCCCTTGGCTAATCTTATAATCTTGAGGGGTTTTTACCCTCTTCCTGTCAAAAGGGTTGGGTGCTTAAACACGCTGTGCTTTTCCTTATCACAGCAGCATGCATTTAAGCTTTTTATTTCTTATCTTTTGCAAAAGTATTGCAATTAATTATTGTATTTTTATAAGGAAATTGGTGTCGGTTAGCTTTGTTATACTTTTTTTTACCTTTCAGTTAGTATTTTTTTTACCGGTGATATTTCAGTAATTCATAAAGCTATACTATTGTTGTAGTTGTTATCCTACAAGTCAGACAGTTGTTTCCATAACACGCTGCAGACAGTTGGGTGCTCTGAATCAATGAATGGGCCAAGGGTCTTGGGTAAAGGAGTAGATTACATTAGGGATCTCTGCTGCATTAATCCTCTTCAATACTCTTATAAAGCTATAAAGATATTTACCGTATGTCAATGAATGTTTTCTTCCCTCTTCTTTCCCTGACACAAGTCATGTAACTGGGCAGGGAGATTTTACTGTACAGAGGGATCTTTAAAGGATATTGAGCCCAGACAGAACACAGACTGAAGCTGTAATTAGAGGGAATTATACTGTCTCACATTTATTTTTAGTATATACAGTATACCATTGTACTTTAACTGATTAATTGTCCAATGTGTTCACCAGCTTGTTTCTAACTTTTTCTGTTTTGGGCAAAGAATAAGCTAAAAGATGCTAAAACACTCTAAGAGGAACTACAGAGTTCATTGAAAATTCTTCGTTTGTCACTATGAGTGACCCCCTTTCTCATTATACATAGTTATCTGACACATTGTTATTATCAAAATATTTATTATAGCAGCTTTAAAGTTTAAAGCTGCAACATGATTAATTTTCAGGTAAATTAGCTTCAAACTGTGACTCTTAAATATATTCTCTCTTGATGGAAAGAAAATTCTCATTAAGATCTTCCTATCCAATACCAAAGAACATTTAATAACTTTAATGCCTTGACATTATTCTGCAATTTTCAAATAATTGTTTAACAAAAAAGTTATATTGTGAATCAAATTTATACATCAGTTCAGTAGCTTTAAGCCTACTAAGTTTGGCTCAAACCTTTCAATCACACTGGCCCATTATGTCTGTGTTCACACATATTTCTTGCTAGGCAGACAACCTGACAGCTACCACCACTGTAGAATTCTTGCTATTGACTAATGAGCTTTTCAACCAGAAAAATACACGTCAGACGCAATCATGTTGAAATTTTGGACAGCAGCGCTCCCTCAAAGCTTTTATTGAACTGGAAACTACATGCAGCAAGTGAACCAGCTTTGTTCATAGAGAACTCAGAGAACTTTATATATTCTCAGTCCAAATTTCCCCTGTCTCTTAATTTAACCATCATCCCTTTTTTCTTTTTTTCCTCAGTTTTTCTCTCAGTCATTCTAAGTTGATATTCATGTTACTTTATGTGTTTGTTGTCTAAATATCAATGTCATGTCTTACGTACTGTAATTTATTTGCCCTGTGACCTCATCTAGCTGTTTAAAATGTGCACAACTTTTATGGATCTGTGTGTGTCAAAGTGTCTTTTCATGTTTCATCTGCAGGAAGCCAAGAATTAAAGTGCCTAATTGTGACTTTAGAGATTAAAAAAAAAAAAAATCACAGATATAAAACAGCTGACAAGGCTGTGCAGAAGACACATGAGTATCAGCTGTAGTAAACTCTTTGTCATGTGCAACTTTGACTTAGTTCACAAAGCACAAAATTCCCCAGTTTAATCCCAATAACGTCACAGCCATGGGCTTGAGATTACTACACCCCTGAGTGACTGAGATACACACCCCCAGCTACACACACTTAAGACTGTGTGTGAACGTCCAGTGTTTTCCACATACTGTATATTCATACATTCCCTGGAAGATTTAACCAGCATGGCATGTCTAATGTGATTCTGCACGTGTGGTTCAAATTCTTTAAGCAGTTGTTATGTCTTGACTGCAGAAAGTGACGAGAGAAAATGAGGGCTAATCTCTTAACAAACTAGAACACGTGAAAAACATAGATTATCAATTATTTCTTTTGGGCTTAAAACAGAAACATTAAACCTAGAGAAACAAGCTGCTGGAAATGAGGCTCATGAGAGCCATGAGAACGAACCTGAACAATCTTAAAAACGGATGATAAAACATACATAGAGCTGAGTGGAGCTGCAGCGTTGGGTGGTAATTATCTGTCTGTCTGTCACAGCAAGTGACACTTTTCACATAAAGTCATCATTTGATCTAATGTCTATATCAAAATATTGATTATAGCAGCTTGAAGGACAAAGACAGAAACATGTCTGGGGTCTATGCTCAGTGTGGCATAATCTTTTCTATCCTATTCTTTATTTAATCTAGTACTCTTGGTAGTAGTAAGCTCTGTTTTCTAAGGGAAGCTTGACAGGCACATTATCCAGTAACCTTTATCCTCACAGTAGAATTAATGATTTGGTTAAATATTCTATAGAAAACAAAAGAAAATTCACTAGGTTTGTCTCAAACCCATTCTGCTTGGTCAGTCTGCAGGCTACAAAGCAGGCAGGTCATGAGGGGGCAGACCTCAAAAATATCCTATATTTTTCTTATTGTTGACAATAACAAGAATATAAAACATCACCAGCCTTTTCCTTAGAGGCTCTACCCCATCTGTGGTGCGCCTGCGTAGCATTAAGACTCTTCTCTATTTTGTTTTTTTCCATATTTCTTTCTTTAGCTCTCAAGGCTGGCACTTATGTATTCTTTTGACTTAGCCCAATTACACTTAGTTTAACCAGTCGGCACCTCTAAAGCAGCTCTCCCTCTATTAATGCTTTAAAAAAAAAAAAAAAAAGTAACATTGCGGTAAATGAGATATCTTGTCAGTAAACTACCATGAGAAAGAGAGCAGACACACATTCAACATTCATACCCATCCTCTTGTCGAACAGGGACAAAGCCCTCAGTATGGATGACGCACTGTCCCGATGGCAGAACCGCAGACTGCTGGAGCTTCTGGGTGTCCCTCCTCTCTGAGATGCCCTGCAACAGACGGAGCTCCCCAAAGTTCCCTGCTACAGCCTCTGGTGACCTCAGGCTGCTCCTGCCCTGATGACCTTGGGCCGATGTCTGAGACATCTCAATCTCAAGGTTGCTTTTGTTCTCCAAATACATGGTTAGACAGCTGGTGGGAACAAGGAAGCAGAGTTTTTTTTACTGTTGGTATCATAATGACCATAAATAATTCAACTGATTTTCAAGCAATCTCAGGGTAATGGCCACAATTCTGGCAAATTATTCACTTCTAAGTTGATATGGCTAACATTTTAGTAAGTAGCTGCTTATTCACACTTACAGCGGATACGGAGAAACATCTTTCGTTTGTAATCATGTTTGTGTTCACCCGGCAAATTTAACTCAAACATTTACTCTGTTTTTAACTCTGTTTAGTTCTCTACAAACTCCACAGGGAAATATCTGGCTCTTTAGCTGCTACTAATGTTCACTAGCTATTTGCTAAATGTCTCTGACTGCCATTTGTTGCTGAGCAGGTTGTGTACCGCAAAAACAATGGATTCTGAAATAGCTCTAGGGGAGGTGTCCTTGGGCAATATACTGAACCAGTAATTGCCCCTGATGTATCATCAAAAGTGTGTTTATAAATGTATAGAAAAGCACTGTTTAGATACTGTAAAGCACTTTGAGTGGTCAATAAGACTAGAAAAGTTCCATATAAGTACAATCCATTTGCCAGAGTTAAGAGGAACTGGGGGATACATTTCTTAGTGTTTTATCACAGAACCTCACCTTGCACACATAAGGAGTCATGTGACCCACTGCTGATATAAAAATATTGTCTTTAGCAGCTTTAAAGTTACTGAAGTGTGAACTCTGTTATCATAAGTTATTGTCTTTACAATTGGCCTCATTAGAAACACCTTTGTCTGTTTCACCTACAACACAGATTTTTTGTTTTTTTATAACTTTTTGCATCAGAGGATTTGCAATTAGTTATTAATCACTAACTTTCCTCTTCCTGGGCAAAAAGAAACAAGGAGCTCCTTCATACAACCGAGTCACATCATCCTTTAGTGCTGATTGAACCACAGACCATAAAGTGTATGCAGTTCTGGTCAGTTACAATATGAGCGTACATATTTAGGTTATCAAACCTGATTTTAAATTGATATCCCATTAAACCCTTGTGGTGCTACAGAAGCACAGCAGAAGGTCAATGCAATGTAGAACAGCTGAGTGATTCTCTGAGCCCATGAAGCATAGCATGAGGTCAGGCGATGAGGTCAGCTATAGCAGACATGTGGTTTTCATCAACACAAAAGCTGTACAAATTGGTCAGGATTATTTCTCACATGAAAGAGGCGACAGGAACTCACGTGTGACCTCTAAGCTCTGTGCAGTAAGAATTCCTTGAGGAGGAAAGAGGCGGTACAGGCTCGAATAACTCATCCTTTAAACTGATTGCAAGGGTGTTTCCAGGAAAAAGATCACGTTGAGGAACTCCTTCTCATTAAACATACTCATTTGATCAGTTAATATGAAAATATTGATTATAGCAGATTTAATGTTTAAAGTTGCACCATCTATCTTACATACACATTATAATCCATTTACACTTATTAATACTGTAGAGAGAAAAAAAAACTTTTCAGGTTATTTTATGATACACATTTAAATCTCAAATCTATGTTTGCCTTTTTTAGCATTCAACATACCGTCAGAGGGCTGACTGATGTTGCTTTATTTTACTTTTGTTATGCCTCACATAACATCCTTGTCTAATGCTTGTGATGTGCTTCATCAGTGAGAAAAATGATCCTTTTTATATGACATACTGCCCGAGGGCTGTGTACGAAAAAAAAGACAAACTGCTTGCTTAATTTTTTCCACCCTACTTCACAGCAATTAAAACATCAAGATAAATGTCCTTTGATAAATGTATTAGGATAAAGACATAATCACACTTCGAGGAGGTTAATGAGTGCAACTTTAACACACAAGACTGTAGCAAAAGAATTATATGAAGCAGCTGATTGCAGGAGTTTTAAAGATTTTTTTTCCTGTCTTTTATATTTCAGTGTCAAGTCATGTGTGTAAAAAAAAAAAAACAAAAAAAACTTTAGCATTATATATAATACAGTGTCTCATTCATTCATTGGATATCCATTTAATTATCAGTGGAATGAAAGGGATTTTTACAAAGCTGCAGTGTTGCTGCAGAGCAGTATTAAAACATAATGCTTAAACCCCCTAAAGAAAAAAAAACAGTGTAATACAATGGTGTAAATCCACTCTACATAGAATGAAAAGCAAATGAGGAAAATGCGAGGTGCTAACTTAGAAATAAGATTAAAACTTTGTTTTAGTGACAAAATGACACAAAGATAAAAATGAGCAAAACTTACCTTGACAATAGATGTTTTATATGATAATGATGATGACAAGGACAATGATGAAGGCAATAGTGATGATGATAAAGTTTTAGTGATGTTAAATGATGAACATCCAGAAGAAAAATCACTGAATGAAGCAATTCATACTGGCAATCCTATAAAAAATGTTGATATGTGCTACAGATGCTGAGACCGTTTCTCTTTGTTTTTGCTGTTTTTTGAGCAAAGTGACGTGGCTGAAGATGAGAGAGAGAGGCCGAGATGTTTCTTCCTTTCCCCTGTGCTTCCCACCAAAGAAGGGAGATGTTCCTGACTAGCCTGGGTCTGGAGGAGCCGAGGAAGGTGGGAGGAGGTGGGGGTAGCGGGATGGGCTGGTGGGGAGTGGGGGATTGGCAAAATTAGCTTTACAGAAAACTTTCTCATTCAATTTCTCTCCCTTTTTTACAACTAAACCTCCCCTGGCCGCTTAAGAACTGGCTCCTCCCCTGTGCTCCAAATCCACCAGTGAAAAGACTGTTTTATGAAAGTTTCTTGAACTAATAATAATAAGAAGAATTGATGCAGGATTTTTCAGCTAGATTGTATTGTATGACAGGTTAACTATGCCATTTGGATATGATAAAGTTGTTGTAATTAGGCCTCTTAAAGCATTGTTATCCTGTCCATTGACTCAGAGGGTAATAATATTCTTTATCTTCAATTATTGAAATAATACTGTGAGACTTTTACAGTGAATTTCTCTGTTGTTTTTTTTGTGATTTGACATTTATTGAGCTGTCAAACATAAACCACTGATTTTAACTCATTATTACAGGTTGTGTCAAATCCACCAATTTAAGGTGTAGAAAGGTCAGACAGGTCAGAGGCAGAGAGGTTTCAAAGAAAACTTAAACCCTTAAAATGTAATATTTTTTTCATGGATATTTGCATCTCTACTCTGAATGATGTTATTTATCCCTATTATCTTGCATTATATCATGTATATAATACGCACATAATGATTTTCCACAACATGTGGGCATGTAGCTCATTTGCAGCTTTTTTTCATGGACCTGTTCAAGTCTTGGAGGTTTTCACCTGTGGGAGTAGGGGAGTGGAGGTGAGGGTTAAGCCAGACTTAGTAAGGGGTCAGAGGGTCATAGAGAATGTCTCCAAAAACCTGTGAAACTGCCTAATTAAATGCACTATCCAAAAAAGGGGCTCTCTGGTACCCGAGCTCATTGTTATTATCAGGTTCTCATTAAGAGCCTTAGATTTCAAAATAGTTACTGTTTAGCCCATCAAGTGACTCTTTACTCGGTTAGCATAAAAAGTTAATTTCCATGCCAAGAGCCCTGAGAGCCAAAAGGCATCAGAGTAACCCTGAAGCTCTGTTTCCCATATTTCATCTATATTTCTGTTTATGCTTCAGAACCAAGAATAGTTTCTCTTTCTGAAATCACCAGGAAACAAGTGAACACCACAAATGGACTGATGATCCCAGAAAATATCCAATTCTGGCTTAAAATGGAAGCCAAACACAATTGTGAACTGATGAATTCAAAAAAGAACAAATTAAAACATTGACTCGAGGATAGAATTTGGGATGGCGCAATGGGGGGGCTGTAAAAAAATCGGAGTGTATCTTTAATTTAATCTCTTAATACATTTGCCTTTGACCAAATGCAACTGAGCAGATTAGGATTTTAACATCCTGCCATTCATGAGAAAAAGCCAGTGAACCAGAATGATGGACCTAAGTAATTAGAAACCCCCACCACCAAAACCTTCCCCCTATGAAAATTATCTGTCCAGTGAACTGAACACAATCTGTGATAAAAATATATCACCTTTAGCTCTCTTTCCTGAAATGATCTTTGCAGCTGAGCGATTGTAGCATTTGCTTCTTTCACAAAAATTCGCAAAGACAATGTTTGCCATTGAGCAGCTGGAGTCACCTGGTCTGGGCTCACTGTTGCCTGTGACACCAGAAGATGAAAGCTATGCAGAGAAGATGTCTGGGGGGGAGACTGCTGGTCTTGTGGGCTGATGTGAGATATAGCAGGAAGAATAGAGCAATCACATGTACAACAAGGAGAGAGGAGAGTGAGCCAGGGGCTTTGAATGACGTTAACTAGAGTCACTCTGGACTCTGTGAGTCCTGGATGAATGAGTTACTCATTGCTGAAATTTTAAATCTCAAACATGGACAAACTGACCATTCACTGCAACAATATCATGTGACCTAGGGTGACATATGACAGAAACCATCATCATCATCCGCACATGTATTTACAGTCCTTAGGGGGAAAGTCATGAATCCAAATGAACACTGACGGTCATCTACATCAGTGGTTACACCCAATAACTCGGTTATGGGTGTAACAATTTCTTTTTTATTTTTGATACAGTGAATAAGACTGGATTCCTATAAATGTATTAATGAAGAATCACATCCCTCTCATTGAGCACAATATGTTTGACCCTAACACCCTCCCATTTATGAATATTTATGAATATTTTACATGTTGTGCTATCAAATGACATGTTTGTAATGAATCAAATGAGCAGTGGAGTGAGTAATATATTGCATTTTGGGTGAGTACAAGCTTTCAGGAAGCAGATTCCAGAGTGGTACCATGCCTGAGCAGGGAGCAGATACAGTCCAAATTACAGTATTTTTTTCTTCCAGATCTGAGCTTCAGCACATTCAGCTTGAAACAAAATCATGGATAAATCATTAAAGTGCCAAATCTCAGCTTTAATTTGAGTGGGGTTGCATCAATATAGTAAGATAAAGTCCTTTAAACACATATTGCCCAACATTTAAGGGTTCAAAAGTAATTGGACAGATACACGCCGAGTCAGACATAATATTTAATGTTTTGTATAAAAAAATTATTTACCATTGTAGACTGCCTGAAGTCTTTGACCTAGAGACGTCATCAAAACATTCGTGTCTTAACCTTATAAGACCAATGCTGCCATACAGTCAAATGTTTAGAACTTATTTACGTCATGAAATTTATATTTAAAAAAATGGAAAGTTACTGTAATGTGCTTTAATCAGAGGTGTGCACAACTCCCACTGCACACGTCCTTGAATCTGTGAAACACTCATTTTCAAATATATACTGATCGAGACTCACCATTTACAGAAGTTTATGCTAGTTTTTGCTCACCTTCTACTCAGCATTTCTCAGTTTGTTGCAGTGTGTTTTAAGGGTGGAAGAAGCACCACCACACTGCATTCTTTCCCTTCAGACCCTCGTATGGCTCAGCAGCGGTTGCAGATGGCTGCAGGTCCCACGATAGCAACACACTGCTATGTACATTTGAAAGCAGCATTTTTCATGGGAGTGCTATTCTAACTGCATGCTTGACTCTGACAGCTCCAGTTTCAAGAATTACTGGGGCAAGAGCCAATGCCTTGAACTGCCATGGTCCTCCACCACACTAATTTCCTCTTCAGGAGATTCTGGAGTGGAAAAGATCTCCACCTTAAAGGAGCCCTTGGGCACAGTCACCTTGTAATTTTGTGTCACTCTCCATTTTGCTGTGGCCAGGGGATGTCACTGAGAAACTCCTGCCTCACATATCTAATCCCCTGCATCCCACTCTTGGCCCCTTTGCCAGTTTTTAGCATTTTTCAAAATTATGGAGTAGGTGGAGTAAGGCTCAGAGATGAGGGGGAGGTTACTCTTTAATATCTTTTCCTTCCTCAAGGAGTAATTGATGTGATCAGTAACATCTTAATTCTTTGTTAGAAAAAAAAAAGTTGTTCTAGGGCTAATGAGCAAGATTAAGCCTTAAAGATTTAATCTGGCTGTAGTGGAAGAAATATTTAGATTCTTTACTTAAAGTGGATATATATTAAAGCTACAGAACATTTTAGCCTCTTTCAGCTCAGTGTTTTGGTTCTCTAGCACATAGCTTTGCTGTGTTGGTTACCACTCTCATCAGCATTGTTTTAGTCCACAGCAGGCAGTTATTTTTCTTGAATAAGCTCTGATAAATTCACTGCTGATGGGAGCAAACCAAAAACAGTACAGCCACAGGCTTTATAACTAAAACAATGAGATGAAAAATACTGCAGTGTAAATCTCCATAGAACTGAGGGGGCCTGAAGAGTCAGGTGATAATCCCCTGTGGATTCATCACTATGAGCGACTGCTTTCATGTACTCATGTGATGTATTGTTAATATAAAAATACTGATCACAGCCACTGAAAAGTATCAAAGGTAAAAGTACTCAAAATGCAGAAAAAAGTTTCCCTGTATTAGCCGATTATTACTGTTCAGCAGACATGTAAGCAATGTTGAAGTTGTTTTGAACCATACCAAATTGGTAGTTTATGCTACAGCAGTGTATTGCGGACTATAAGGCCATCATATGTTTCTTATTTAAATTATTGAATAGCAAATTAACTACTGATTATAGCTAATGTAGAGAAGTAAAAGGTACAATAATTAGTTCTGAAATATGGTGAAAGTATAAAGTAACATAAAACAGAAATACTTCATTGCTACTGTGCAGTACTGGTTGTCATCTACAGCAGACATCAACAAGCTGAAACATAAAGGAAAAGTTTGATGGTGATGTTATTTTTAGCTAGTGATGCAAAGGGGGGAGGGTTATGCTCTTATCTGACAGCTGACAGAGAAGAGATGAGAGGAAGTGAGAGAATGATAGTTTGAGTTCCCTGGCTGGACTTAGTGTGGGGAAGCTGCAGTCTCATGGTCAGTGTCTCAGCTCCTTGTGCCAGAAGAACATTGAAGGATGTTGATCCTATTAAGATGCTAAAGATATCCTAATAGTACGTTAAGTATATGCTGGATGGTAGTTTAGAAGCGATATAGTTAATGTAAAATTTATAGCATTTCGGATGGAGGGAATGGTCATATTACTGCACAAAATAATATGACATAGGTTCACATCATGCAGATTTGAATATATAGATTCCACCAATTTTATTAATGAATGCACAGACAGCATTCAAATATATATATATATAAACCACACTGAAATACTGTATCTCCAATGTTTGGCCTTTTATTTCAGTTGGAGAACTACTTAAAATAACTGGATAATGCTCTAACATGAGTTATTAAGCAACAGTCCCTAACATTGACAGTGTTGGTCCAAGGATGTATGAGCCGCATTGCACAAAAGGTCAAGTTGAGCTGTTAAATGTGTCAGTTTAGCTTGATTCTCAGGCCACTGCGTTTGGCTCTGGGATGGTTTAGCCAAGCGGGCAGGCAGACAGAGGAAAGGCGGCCCTGTGTGTCTGCAGCAGCATGTGACTGCATGTGGGAGGTAGACCAAAGCATGATGGCCCTGTGTCTGCAACTTTCAAAAAGCCTCTCCTTGTTTTCCTATTCATGCCGACCTTGTTTTATCTCCACTGTTAATCTGTGTGGCTGATAGGTAAGAAATGGAATTTTTTACAGTGCACTATGAAGGTCTGCCGTCAGGAACTTTACTGTATCTATAACCACTAACTATTGGTTTGGAAGTGAATGGCTTAGCCATCTACAATATTACTTAGATGATCAAAGTATGCATAATTATGGCCAGAGTTATGAGGATCAGTGGACCATGTATAACCCATATTAATTACTGGAAATGCTGAGTATGAGAGTGACTTTGAGTAGTGAGATGGTAATTGAGACTGACTTAAGATGTATTAGAGGTAAGTTTACACTGAAAGACAAGGTTTTAAAGACACTGAAGACCTGGTTTCATAGTATTCCTGTAAAAAGATAACATTTATTAATAGATAAACAACAGTCGAAGTTAGTAAATTAAGTTAAACCTAGTTATATTTAATTTATGGTTTAACACACCCAAAACTGAGCTCAATGCTAACATCAGCATGCTAACTCACACAATGGCAATGCTAACATATTGACATTCACTGCATATAATGTTTACCATGTTCAGCATCTTAGTTTGGTGTGTTAGCATGCTAATATTTGCTATTTATAAAAAAACACAAAACACATCTCATGCAGACGGAATGAATAGTTTTGAGGTAATTGGTCATAAAACAAATAACCAAAAGAAACATTTGATCTGATGATGTCCCACGAGGAAAAGTCAGATAATTGCAAAAGAGCTATTTCACTGGATAAGTGAAAACTTTAACCTGCTGGTGGTGCTATAGATGGAAAGGCCAGAGTCATTAGTATCCATCATGTAGAAACCTGAGGCAGTCCATCCAACGCTCTCGATGCCGGCCAACGACACTCATGAAATTATTACACACATAAACGCTAGCAGCTGACACATAATCAAGGGCTGGTTCATGTTCTTAGGTGATCTGTTTTTTTGTTGGTTTGTTTTGAGGGAATGAAGCCCTACATCTATAAACGGTGGTTGAGTTGCCAGGAGGTGGTTGTGGTAGATGGTGGAAGTAAAAAGCGCATGACTGTCATACAAGAGACCAGGATTTCCATTCATGGCCCTGTCTAACCTTAAAATAAATGCTGCGAGTGCTTAGCCATAACAATAAAAAAAAGTGGGATAACGCTGTTGTCACTACAAGTGGATATTGTAGTGCGAGAATATGCTGTCTTTGAATATTTTACTGATACTTGTTAAGAGAAACAGTAAACCAGTCTCAATTACCAAATGTAGCTAGTGTGGATATAAACTCAGCTAACCTGCGTCATCAGGACCAAAGGGGTCAGGCATATTGGACATTACCATGGTAACTACAGGACCCCCCCCCCCCCCCCCATAACTTTTGTTGACAGGATATTTGGTTTTCATGCAGGACCACATTACTAATTGGGAAAATGTTATTTTCCCAATATATATATATGTATATACATTATGTATATATATATATGTACACACACACACACACACACACACGTGTATATATATATATATATATATATATATATATATATATATATATACACACACACACACACACACATATATATATATATATATATATACACAGTCACATTTTTTCCTATGGAGCTGCTAACTACTTTATGTAACACACTATATAACTATAATGGTGTAGACTAAGGAGACCGTTCATTCCCCTCCCTCCCTGCCTGGACTGTATTGAAAAGCACCTGACTCCCACCAGCATACTGTACTTTGTGATTATTACAGAAAAAGCACTAAGTCGACAAAGAATGCTAATGATGTTTAAGCCAAATCAAGGTTTCATAAAACAGAAGTTTTTTTTCTTCTACTCGTGTCTTTGAACTGCACAGAACTATGCATGAATTTGCGAGGTGGGATTGACGGCAATCACACACTCACTCACACACACAGTGGAGGGAGAGTACTACAGCCAGACACACTAACAGGAATGTGAGTGGAGTCTGTGCATGAGCGAGCAGGGGTGTCTAGATCCCCTTCATCACATCACCTTTTTCCCAGCACATGAGGGAGGCTCAGCTCCTCCTGTTGCTCCACACTGCTGACAACAGCCCACTACAGAGGTAATAATGGGAGATTTCTTTAATCCCAGAGCTACCGGGTCAACAGTGAGGTCCAGTATCAAGGTAGCACTTCACCGTTGTCCTGCCACAACATTTGTGCCATATATTAAAAGGGATTCTTAAAGAAATGAAAAAGAAAATCTGATTTAATTTTGACTAAAGCACCACCTGGTGAAAATAGGGAAGAAAACCCAAATGAACCTCTGACCTAGTTTTGAAAAATTCAATCCAGTGGTTTCAGGGGGAGATCAGGCTTTTAACCCTTTCCAAACGTATTACATTTACACAATAACCTTAATCCAGAATGGGATGTCTGATAAAGATTTATGGAGCTGAAAAAAAAATAAAATCCAGGAAATGGAAGTCATTTTGAAATTATTACAAACACTCCATGTATCAATTTGTTTTCCATTTGTTTCTCTAAAACGCTTTCACATCCTGCTGTTTGTTTGGTTGGTGTACAGAAAATATTGGATTTAAAAACACACACACACACACACACAAAATCGTTCTAGCTGAACACGTCACTCATCCAAATGTTCCATCATTTTAACATAACCATCGGGAAGTTACCAGTCTTTTTTCCTTTGTATTTATTAACAGAAATTTATTAACATTTAATATGCAGGAATGAGACCTTCTGTGAATACATGGCACAATCATATTATATACATTCTTTAAGGAGACAGTGCACAAACATGGTGGAGGGAGCGGTAAATACAGGAATCTTAAAATGACCCTTCTGTGGGCTCTGACTGACGCGAGCCGAGTGAGAAACACTGACTTTTTCAAGTTAAAAATGTTTTGTTTTTTCCTTATAAAGAAACATGGCTATTACCAAGAAACAAAAAGTAATACTACTGTTTTGTTGCACATCAATTTCTATATACAAACTAGGGGCAGGTAATTCACACAAACCAGAGGGAGAAATCTACCACAGTGCTAGGCTGGAGCCTTTTTTATTTTAAACTCTGTAACTGTAATAATATACATAATTCCCATCTAACACAACAATCACCTGTGCAGCTGATCACCCCACTTTATTTTAAAGAAACCAAATCAGAGCAAACCTGTGTTTGTTCCTCTCTTTAGCTTATAATGCTTTTAAAGCTCATTGCACATTTTTCCCCCACAGACGTTTGTGTCTTAGTAGAATGCCTGCATGAATGTGTGTATTAATAGCTGAGATTAACGCAGTCTCTCTCAATTAGCTCTTCTTTTCACTCGTCCCTCTGTAGAAGTCAGAGTTCAGTGTCCTGTTAGGTAGTCCTGGGTGGAGTCAGAAGCGAAGGAGTCAGCATCCTCATTATCCGAGTCTTCACTGCTGTCATCAGCGGCGGGCTCCCCGGACAGGGCGATGCGGGCATAGTCGTCCGTGTCAATGGACTTGCAGAAGTGGATGGCGTATTTCAGTTTCTCCTCAAGCACCTGTTTACATGAGTACCGGGGCAGCTTGAGCAGAAAGAAACAAGTGTAGGACTCTGGCAGGAAGTGGTCAGGAGGGTTGTACTTATCCAGAACCTAAAGAAAGTAAAGATTAAATTAGATTCAGGTGATATTAGATTGTCTAATGTCTACACAACAAAATAACTTCAAATTCAAATCCGTCGTTTGACATACTATTATAGTTAGTCATGAAGATTGATCCTGCTCTCACGTCTGTGCAGTAAGTATAAGTCTACAGCCAGTATCGGGTTAGCTTAGTTTAGCATAAAGCCAGGAAACGGGGAAACAGTTAGCCTTGCTCGGTCTAAAGCAGGGATCTTTATTCTTGCATTTCTCACAAATAAGCAGTAGTATGATATCCTTCTCCCAGACTGATGAAGAAATCTAGCGTATTGTTCTAAATATTACATATCTTCGATTATAAGAAATAAAAGTAAAACTAAATAATAAGTTGGATAATAAGTCGAACACTCGTCCCACATCTGTGTAACTTGTCTATGAGTCACAAACTTGCACACACTCCTGTCAGGCTCTTGAAGAGGTCAAAAGTATTTTCTCCACTGTCTTTTTGAGACAGTTCTTGATTTTTTGACAGACGATTCCCTGGTGTGTTTCAGCAGTAATTTAAAGATGCTAGAAGACACTTTTGACTCATTTTCACTCGTCAGGAATTTATTTCCTCCATAGCAGTGAAAACATTGTGTGAGAAATTCATGCAGGTTAAACTGTGTCACAGTAACATATTCAGGGCTGAATACTCCAAAAGACATAAAGATACTATACACAGACTTGTAGACACTCACTAGCCTAGCAACAAAAGGCTACAAACAACCCACAATGCAACACTCTTTGTAGGAATCTTTCCACTGAAAAAAAAAAAAATCTATTGTTATGAAAATGTGATGTATTGTCCCTAAATATAAGACAACCCACAATTAAAAATACAAATCATCTTATATCCTGGTCAGTACAGTATTTTCAGAAGGTAATCTTGGCCACATACTCACAATCTATAGATTGTTAGTGAAAAATATCAAATAGGGCAAAAAAAGATAAATCAGGTACATTTTGGATCAGTAACTGATACCGGAGTAAGTGATGATCTATTACGCGTACCCATCCCTACTTTAACATATGTAGCTTGTTTGTTTATTCCGGACAAAAGCTAAAGCGTAAAACAAGATGTTTTTTTATTGGGAGTTGCTTGCTGGACTATTTGATGCCTAGGAGCAGTAACTTTCTGGAGTCTTCTCTGGGTTTCCTGACATGCTCACGCCATTATGACGAAATGAGACTCCAGGAGGTCACTGCTCCCAGCCAAGAAATAGTCCAGCACATACTACCACCCCTGTAAAACCACACACTGTTGGTAAACGGCTAACTCCAGAGGTGTGGGTAGGCGACAGAGCCAGGCTAGATGTTTATTTCTAGTGTTTATGCTAAACTACGCTAACTGGCTTTTATTCTTAAATGAGTGAGGTATCAATCTTCTTTTTTGACTCTCATCAAGAGAACAAAAAAAAAAAACAACAAACCATACTTCTCAAAATGTCAAACATTTCTTTTAAGTTTCCACTTCTCACCTGTACAACAAAATCCCGCCCACGGAAGTCAGCAATGGTGCGAGGCAGACGTGTGCGACCCCAGACAAACCTAAGGAAGAGAGACCTCTCCGTGTTGGAGAAGGACTCCATCACTTCCCAGAACCATTGGATGAGTGGCGCTGTTGGCTCCACCCCCTTGTAGGTGGCCACTGATTTCAGCAGATGGAGAGGGATATCTGGGCTTCCACACACCTGAGAGGACAAAGTGTTTACAGGGAAAGGGAAAAAAAATAATAATCAGCCAACTGAGCAGGGCCAGAAGCAATTTCACAAACTAAAACTGCCCTCACCATAGTTTCAAGCTCGTAGCCGGTGAAAAGAGACAGCAAAGGAACAGGAACCACTCGAGCCATGCCCTCGCGCACTGCAGACACCTGCTCATCAAACTCATGGAGCCTTCAGGGTGGAAAAAACAGAGACAGCCACGTAAAAAAGAAAGAAAAAAACACACACACTCACACACATTAGATAATGTTCCTTTTATCATTCAGCAGGTTTTCACCTGTAGTTAATTGCCAGGCGGACATATTCTGCACGGTTCTCCAAGGTGATGTGGGAGTACTTGGAGCTGAGCTGGATGTCCTGGCCGCTGGCATTCGGCACTGTGAAGGGCAGGGTCATGGCCTCAAATTCCTCAGACGTGGCCTCGTTATCCCGGATGTACATCAAGCCGGGAATAAAATCCTTATCAACCTGAAAGGAACAGATCCGATAACCAGTGCATATTTGAACAAAAATATTACATCCATTTAGCTCTTAGTAAACTAAAATTTGGCTGGTACATTTGTAAATCCATTGGTTTGTGTATATTACTGTGTACATGAGAAGACTCATGCCCTTGTGCCCACAACACAGTTCCTGTGAGCTCCAAAGCGATCCACTCCTAAAGTCTTGTGCTGGATTCATTTCCCATCTAACCTTTCTAATATCTTAGGGGCAAAACCAGAGAACAAGACAAGCTTTGTGAGGGAAAAGGGCTTTTTCCAACCCCAGTAGTCTCCCAAAGATGTCTCAGGAGCTCATGATCACAGCGTGAGGACAGGAGTAGAATCAGGCCATCTCTAATACAAAGGTTTGTGGGTTATAATTTATTTTACCAAAATGAATGGTACTTGCATACGGTATGGGTTTACAGGAATGTTTTGTACTGTAGTATTCTGTTCAATTTGGAGAGCAGGAAGGTGATGGGCTTAGTAATGTTTAGAAATGTGTTCTTTTCGCAGGTTTAATGCAGGTCATGTGGGCTGGGAATGTTATATAATGTCTTACATAAAGAGGGGCATTCCTTAGCTGGAGGGGCGACATGTCAGGTTAGCAAGAAACAATTAGAGCCCCTGAGGAGTTGCGCAGGATTTCAAAAGGTATTATAACTTAAAATAATGTATGAAATTAAGCTGTTCACCATTAAAAAATGAGTGTCATGCAGGAACACTTTTGTATTCCTATCCTAAAAACCTTTTTCCATCACATGTGTTCATGTGAGTTTTAGATTAAGCAGCCTTTTTTCACTGCAGAAACCTGCACAATCCCAGTTTTGATCTGATAAATGCCACTTGTGCACAAGAAGGTTCCTAAGGTTCTTATTAGTGTCACTGACCCTTGCAAATTACAATCTGGGACCACCAGTCCCGCTCAGTTTGTGGGAATATTTCATTCACAAAAAGAGTAGAAGAATTTCAGGATCTGCAAAGCCTCAGGTCCAACAGTCAGAAATCAGCAGACAAAAACAGAAACATAGCAGTGCCAATCTCTGTATTAGACAGTAGACCACTGTCCACTGTAGACCACTCTGTAGTGGGCAGTAGACCACCCTGTAGACCACCGTTCTAGTCACCTGAGTCCCAAACAGCTCAACAGCCCAGAGTCAAAAATTAAGTCTAGGTTACAGGTTTATTTATTAATTTTTTTAAAAACATTATCATGTAAGGCACCCAGGTAATGGTACCCACATAATGATAGTGCTGGGACCAGAAGAGGCAATTATAATGATCTGTGATTCAGGGCTTTTGGACATCCAGTTCTTAATTTCAGCAAGGCAACACATAATGCACAACAATAACATGTGCATAACAATATACACTCAGTTCGCAGTTTATACAGAACACTTAACCTAATACAGTCAAATACAACAGTCCTGCAAAAAATCCTCCCCCATGAATGTTATAGTGTTCAGTTTATGTCAAACTGTGTTAAAGATGCACTGATCCACCTTTATGATCATTTTCGACGGTGTGGGTTGTGGTGTTCATATTATTTTGTCCAACTCATTCAAGTCAGTTACAGCAGGCTAAACACCACTCCTTCTTGCATAATGCAATCCAGTTCAATAGCACCATAGACTGCAGCCTCCACAATGACTGCACAGTTGAATCGAATCCTCTCTGAAACCATTTCAATAACAACTGAAAATCATAACCTTCATGAAGGTTAGATTTATTGCAGGACTGTTTTATTAGGCTGTATCAGTTTTAGCAGGGTGTATCTAATAAACTGACAACTGAGTAAGTCAACATCACGTGACAGCACAGAGACCCTTAGCTTCGTAGTTGCTGGAAAAAATTCTCATACTCCAACAGCTGCCTGTTTCCATTCAAAATACAACATTTGAAAAATGCTGTAAAACTTCTTCTGTAGTTTGCCACAATTATAGTAAAATGATTACAATATAGCAAATATTCAATTTGTAGTTAAGTTTTTCTTTGGTGTTTTTCATCATATAGATGATAATTGAACTTGATTCAAGTTTAATTTAAGTTTAATTAAACTTAAATTGAGTTTAAACAGTTCTGCGCCACGAGTGGATTTTTTTCGCACTTAACAGAAAATTCTGAAAATTTTTTTGAAAGTGACAAAGTCTTTTAAATCACTCATACATGCCATTTAGGAAAAATATTTTCGTACAACCGATTCTTGCATTAGGCCCAGTGTGATCGTAATATTAGTTATATTTTCACAATCAATCAGTCATCATCAGTGTATACCACACGTACACACACAGAGCCCCAATATTCACTGAAGAGCAGAACTGTGTACGTACCTCACTGAGGTCAGCGATGGTCAGGTTCATGCCTGCCAGCTGTTTCCATACGGGTTCTGCCAGATTCAGACTGAGAGGGCTTCCAGTTCGGATTGCAATACCCAGGAGCACTCCTGCAGACACAACAAGGCAGAGCACATTATCCACTGATAAAACCTGAAAAACCATGTGTCATTGTGTAGTAGGAAATGTTTGCAGCAATAAAACAGAAATATCTATATTAAATAACATATGCTCAGGATTTGAAGCCAGGTGTTTTATCAGTGAAATGCACATGAAGCTTTTTTGTTTTATAATAAATATGCCTATTGTCAGTTTTTGTTTATTTAGGATTAACACCCCAGAAGACCTAACTGGGAGATTAACAGGATTATACCCAGGAAGCGGAACATGCTCATGTGAAGAGAGGACTTGGCTGCCGGGTTGAGCAGGAAACAGTCCCTGTTGGCGCCTGACTCGTCGCGACCATTGGGGGTGACAATGAGCAGTGGAGTCAGGGCATTCTGCAGCTCCTCACACATTTCTGCGATGGACTCGCTGTAGCCTCCGCCACAGTCGTCCACAGACTCGCCTGAGAAAAAAAAAAAAAAAGCATCCAAACTTTAAATGACCAGGACGAGGAAAGGCAATCAGGCCCTGTTTCACTAATAATTTCACATTAATGTGAATGAAAATGTTACAGAGACATGTTGTGGACATCACATTGTGGATGAGGACACCTACCCACAAATTTGACCTTCCAGACACGATGAGGAAGCAGCAGACTGTCTGGGCTGAACGAACTCATTTTGGCACACATCTGACCAAACACAGACTTGGTTCCGTCGGGACCTGCCAGACCCCCTTTGCTACGGGAACGCTTCACCTGCAGGGCAAAGGGAAAAAAAAAAAAAAAAAAGATTATGGTTTGATTTGTTTCTGTTCAGTGCATAATAACTTCCTGCTAGATAGAGAGAGAGTACTGATGGGCATGAACTCCTGGATATGACAGCTCTTTGTACTGCAGCTACAACCGGAGCTACATGTGGGGAGAGGCAGTGGACCAAACCAAGACTCTAGCTGGAGCAGATTCTAAAACTCAGTCCAGGAACCCTTGCAGACAGGCTGGAGTTCAGATCACACATACACACCACAGAAAAATCCCCTTACGAAAGACATCACATGTAATGCTCAGGAGCCTGTCTGGAACATAGCCTCACAGTGAGAGTGAGGGGAGGGAGCTACAGCAGGAGGGTGGAGGAGACTTGGGGAAAGACAGAAGTCACTGTAAAAGAGATTATGAGTGAACAAATGTTTAACGTGTTATCTTTACATGTATTCCTACTATACCTGTATCCTGTTGAGCTCCACCACAGGTCCATGCTGTCTGTCCCTCACCATCGTGGCTTGAACCACCTTCCTGAAAGCTGCTTCCTATTTACAGACAAAAAATTAAAAATGATGTTTTAGTGCCAGTTAAAAATACCAAATGATTTCAGTTGGCCTGTATACAATGCTGTGTATGCTTTATATGCATGTTTCTGATTTCCGTGTATCGCACCTTGCCCTGTGAGATGAGGATGCCCCGAAGCGTGTCGAAGCCCACCGAGGGCCCGTGGCCTGTCTGTCCCAGCCGACCCTCCAGGTCAAACATGGGTATACATGGGCAGAAGAGCTCTGAGATGTGATGCAGGAGTAGCAGCCTGTTCCGCAGGGCCATGATGGGGATCTCTTGCAGGTGGTTGTACTCCATGGGCACCTTTTTACACAACGTAGAGACAGTCATAGACATTTGAGGGTCTGCAAGTGGCCTGCCCTAATGATGCTGCCGTCTACAAAGCTTTACTGCCATCTATTGGAAGCTGTAATTTCTGTCCAGGGATTAAAAAAATAAATAAAAAATGCTAGTTTAGTTTCCATGCAAGCCCTGGTAAGTGTAAGTAAATACAGTACCTGTGCAGGCAATTTCCCAGCATTGGTGGGCTTGCTTGTGGACCAGGCGAGGGTGTGAGCAGAACCACAAGCCACCCTGTTGATTTTCTTGCCCTGGAGCGCAGCCACCAGCCGCGGTCTTTGGATGGCATTAGTAGTCCCATCTCCAAGCTGGCCCTCATCGTTGTCACCCCATGTATACACTTCTCCTGTGCCGAACAGCAAAGCTTTTGGTCAAGATGCAATCTCACCCAACTCAGCTGAACTTGTGGGACTCATGATAACACATGGTAAGATGGCAAAGAGAACCTGCACCACAAAATGATCTTAAATAAAAAACTAAAGTATAAAAAGAGGTGATTAACGAGAATTATTAGCCAGGGTCCATCCTACCATCCTCTGTACAGCAAACACAGTGCAGTGACCCCGTGGCAATGGCGATGACCTTCTTCCCTTGTAGCCCCTGGACCTGTCTTGGCCGTCGAACATGGTCATCAGAGCCATGGCCCAGCCGATGATAGTCTCCTTTCCCCCTAAGAATTAGACCATATATATACACACAACTAAGTGACCCTCTCAAATTTAACACTCATTAAAAAAGAAGAAGAAGAAAAAAAAAAAGCCATGACAGATCTGTATTGCAGTATCATACTGTACATACCATGTGTACACCGCCCCTGACTTGGTAAGAGCCACGGAAAACTGAGACCCACACTCCACTTTGACAACTCCAAGGCCAGTGAGAGAGTCAATCTGAAAAGAATGAACAAATCAATAAAAAATAATGATTTAGAAAAACTGGAATCAGTTGTGAGCCTCTCATCTAACCACAGGCAAGAAAGCGCTGTTTAGCAGTGCTTAACAAAAAGTGAAAGTTTTGGCTACTAATCTTACAAGAAATTGAAAACTAAATTAAAGCATGATGCTCTTTTCCTTTGCTTGTAATTTCAACATACTCATGTTCCCTTTATATAAAATAACAAGAGAATGAAGACACAACTACCTCCAGCACACACTGCTGTGTCATCTATCATACCTTCATTGGGATTTTGCAGCCATCACTACCTCCTCGGCCCAGTTTGCCATAGTCCCCATCTCCCCAGGACCAGACCATGTCATCATCTGTTAGACAGAGTGTCTGGGCATCCCCACTGCCACAGGCTACATCAATGACCCTGTGACCCTGTAGTGCGTCTACCTGGATAAACCACACAGACACAAACATTTGCTTTACCTTCCCCTGATTACTTGGGAAACCTTGTCAGAGTAAGGCAGAGTGAACAGTTGGATTTCTGTCCAAACACTGACACAAATACCTGTGTCTGAAACAATGCAAGTTGACAACAGTTGTTTTTTCATATTAAGTGCACAATATTTGGACTTGTCTGAGAAAGTGGGCTATTTGTTGACTAACCAGCTTTGGTTTAAGTTGGTCCTCACTGTCTCCGTGGCCCAAGCGTCCGTAGCGACCCTTGCCCCAGGTGAAGAGTTCTCCGCTGGCAGTGATGCAGGCGCTATGAGCTCCTCCGGCTGCAATATCCACCACTTCAACTCCCCTCAGGGACTCAATTACACGAGGACGGTCACAGGGGCTAAAGTCAAGAGGACTCACAGTTACTATAACACCACAAGGTCAAAACCTAGTCTATGGTCAATGAGTGAAATGAGGACTTGGTTGAAAACTGTTTTGTTTGCATTCCATTCCTTTATCAGTTTGCTTTTCTCCTATTCTCTATGCTCACATGTACAGTAATTTAAAACACATGAATCCCCAATAAAGCTGTTCTCGTTCACATGTTTTTCATTCTGTTGACAACGAAACAATTATGAAATAGTGACTGAAACATGGCCCATTACCATTATATGTTAACCAGCAGTCACATCAAAGCCATTTCCAAGGTGCTGCTCTGCTGCTAAAAACCTAATTCTATAACCACGACGACTTGTGATAAAATCACCATAAACACTAGTTAAAGTTAGAAAATCATTAACAACTGTGCATCTGCCAAAAGTCAGTAAAACTAGTCACAAAGTCACTAAGTTGGCAACACTGTCTGTAAACCCACCCCCCCATGACAAAGTGAAACAAGCTCATTAATTTTGAAAGAGCAACAGCCAATGGGAAAAGTCCAACAATCTGACCAATGGTGACCAACTTCATCACTCAGTCACTCATTGACAGACATTCTCATTCATAGGACTGGCTCCGCTGTTGTCATCCAGACAAAAACGCTGTCTTAATCCCTCACTCCTGCAGTGACTTGGATTTATATTGACATTGTCTGTTATGAGCTGAAAATTGAAGGTGAAAGGTGACTAAACTGATTCGGTCTTAACCTTCTGTTCCCATGGCCAAGTTTTCCATCCTCAGCCTCTCCCCATGAGTAGACTTCTCCCTCAGAGGACAGTGCCAGGCAGTGCTTTCCTCCAGAGTTCACAGCCACCTTCCTGATGAAGACGTGTTGGATAGACTCCAGTAAAGTGGGGGTGGACACAGACTCAGTGCCACCAATACCCAATCTGCCCCCTGCTCCATATCCTGTAGCATACAGCTGAGGATCAAGACAAAATATATCAGTATAACATTATCAACAATTAGTGAGAAAGGTGCAGTGTGCACCCAACATAAGTTATGATGCACAGTGTCTGATAAAAGGAGACAGCTGAAAATGTGGGCAGACCTTTCCATCGGCAGTGACAGCAAACAGGGTCTGCTCTCCTCCAATAAGTTGCACCGGTCGCAGTGTCGCGAGGGCTTCAGTGGGAGTTGGCACTTTGACCTTTGCCCCCTCAATGCCTCCTAGCTGCCCTCTGTGGTTATGGCCCCATCCATAGATGGTGCCACTCCCCCCAGCAGAGAGGGTCCAGTCGTCCGGTCGCCGGTTCATCCACTGGACAAGCTGTTCGTCGTGTTCGCGCTTGAACAAGTCGTGACTCTCGTGGAGGCCGTTCATGCTCTCGTGATCGGCCATAAGCTCACGAATTTTCTTTGTAACCTTCAAAGGGATATGAATTATGGAGGAAAACGGATTAGGAACATTTTTGGGTCAAAGTGTGATCAAGAACATTTAAGGCCAGTACAGACAGCGTAGCCTGGCACACCCACCTCATCCAGGAAGGGTCTTGGTAGGGAGGTTCTCTTGTCTAGAGCAACAGCCACTCTAGAGGCAGTGCAGTATCGGCGGAACCAGGCCCACTTATGGGTCTCAGCACAGCAAGGTAAGGTGTCAAGTTCAAGATCACAGGCAAGAGCAACCAAGACCTGGACAAAATGTTAAAATTAGCCTCTGAGAGAAAACCGTGTTTAATAATCTATGGCGATCTCCTACACTCTCAACATACAATGCCACTTTCTGGAATAGGACAGAATTATCATCATACCTTGAAAAAGGGGCTATGAAGCAGCTGCTTCCCGCCCCTGACAATGGGGTCCTCATACTCATACTGCCTCTGCAGAGCCTCTGGTAGACCCTTTACAAGAGCTGCCAGTGCACTGCCAGTGAAAGTCTGAAAGAAAATAGGTTATTTATCAGTAAATTATTCTTAAAATGGCTGATTTCATTTTCCTAAAGAGGGATCTTTCTTCTACTAAATGGAAAGTTTTTGCGCACTTAAGTTTTTTCATTATATTCATTACTCCAAAAATTACATAACTATAATAGAAAATTGCACAACTGCAATAGATGGGGTGAGAGAGAAAGAAAATAAGGCTTAAATGGGGGTAAGTGGCAAATATGTCAAACAAATACTGAAAAAGCCACAAATCGTGTTGCATATGTATATTTATATGTTAAAGAGACAGGACAGCTACTTTATAGTACTTGTCACTCAGCAAAATACAAGCAAACAATACTAGTACCTCAGCATAACCTAATAAACTGAAAGTCACGTCAAAGGACAAGATGTACAATTAAGACTGAAAAGCCAATAATCAAACACAAGGATGCATCAAATTTGTTTGGGGTGACACGAGTGAGATATGTTCAACATTCTTTATGTAAAAAAAGAAATCGTACCAAATAGTATAATAGTAACCCAAACACCCACGTTGCAAGGAGCAATGTATTACTGCAATAGTCATTACATGTAGAATGGTATTAATGCAAAAAATTAATGTGTATATAATATATACACAGTAAATAACTAAGTTGAGCAGATTCTCCCATCTACACACCATAGAGCGAGCCTCGCCTTCACTGTCTCCCAGCAGCCTGTTTATGTTGATGGACTGACCATACTCAGTAGTCAGGAGCTTTCGTAATCTCTGCAGAGCCCACATCCTGTGTCCAGCAGCTGAATAAAAGAAAAGAAAATACACAATGACTATATGTTTCATATTTTCATTTTTTTTCACCTGCACTGACTACACTTGGACATTAATATTCTAATAAATTCGGCCATTATTCAGAATACAATAAAGCTTAATAATGATGAATCGGGACAATCATACTGTACCAAGTGCACTAAGCTGGGCACAAGCAGCAAGGGAAGCAGCTAGGCGAGGCACGATGCTCCTGTTGGAGGCAAAGTTGAGTCTGAAGTCCAAGAGACATGTGACCAAGTCCATGGAGGGGCAGGACAAGATACAGCGATCTGACAGCAAGTCTTTGGGACCTGAGAAAAGACATTAAAGAAGTCTCTGTGTAATAAGCCAGTGTGTGTGTTTATGTGCCAGTGTGGTTGTTCTATTATAGTTTGATTACAGAAACATACTGTAAAATGCATATGCATGAATATGTTAAAGGTACAAAATCTGGTGTATTTCTTTTGTGTGAAATACTGTGTGTGTTTGCTGCGACTCACCAGCAGCAGGCATGATGGGATAGACTGTGAAGCGCCAGCCCCAACCATTGACTGAGCCATCACTGGTGAATTTCCATTTGAGTTCATCTCCTGGGATCCTTAATTCACTGGACCAATCAGACCACTCTCGACCTGAAACATCCACACATCCACATGTCACTATATTTATTTTTGATCCCTGGGCCTCGCATGTGATTGATGACAATTAAGATTTATAGTCTTCTTATCATCACCTGATCTAACAGAGACAATCCTATTGGCTCCATCCATGATTGTTAACGGGTCATGGCGTCTCTCAGTTGAACACTGTCGGTCAAATTCTATCCTTAGACCCTCAGCACCTACAAAAACGACAAAGAGTTGTATATTCAAGAGGCCAGTCATAGTTTTCTTCTGTAACATCCTGGAAATTGTCTTGCTCATTCATCTTGCTCTACATAGGAACATTTACTCAATACATGACTAAAGTGTTAAATCAAGATTCCCCCTTGGGCTTGTACAAGGCTATCTTTTTACCTGGAATCTTCACGGTGCCACTTGTAGAGGTGTCGTCTGTGTACGGATGGCTGCTCTCTACAACAACTGGCTGGGAGGACAGACGGCCACTCTGTGAATCCGTGGCAACATCCTCCAACTCAGTGACACACAACTCCAGCAGCATGTCAGCAACCTGCACACCAACGAGAACCAAACATTAATAGCCGACTTCCTATCCATCAAAGGCCTACACACACGGGCTCTAAATAGAATACAGAATATTACCTGTGGATAAGCTGTACCCATGCCAGACAGCACAGCAGACAGCACCTCTTTGCCCTTTTCTCCAGAGCGACAAGACACTGCCAGTTTGAGCAGGTCCACCATTACTCGTGTGTCATCAGGCACAAGAAGGCTTGTGAACTCGTCTAGGTACTGAGGCTCTGGACCAACCACTTTGCTCTGACTCTCAGAGTCCTGAAGATGATTAGGAGAAAAGGCCTGAGTTAGGCACATCCGGCTGGTATTACTGGCTTCACCTAACACACAGTTTGTCATTAGACAGACTAACCTCTTTAGTCTTTGTCATGGTCTCGGCTATGATGCTGGCTGCTCCTGGATCGTCAGTGACAGGGATGAATGGACGTGAAGAAGCACCAGTGGCAGACGGAGTCACAGCTGAGGATGGGGTGCCGGCATCCTCTGATGAAGGAGCCTGTCCACACACAAAAACACACATATTCAATAAATCAATTTTTTGTTTATAAATTGCCTTTGATTTTTTTGTATTAACAAAGAATATTACATTAAGAATCTTACAGACTTTATAATGGTTTTAATATATTCTTTGCATCCATTCCAGTACTTCATTCAAACTAATATTAATTTAATTTTGAGTTCTATATTGAATGTATTATAGCAAGTACTCATTCTCAATAGCTGGAATATGAATTGATATATACTAAATGTCTTGCGCATCATATTACAGATATCCATGAAATTCAATAGGATAAGTGTGAACAGATATATCTGCAAATTATCTGCAGGGTTAACAAGGATAAAATAGTGGCAAGGAGAAATTTAAACAGTCACTTTGAACAAATTCATGATTCCGCTTTCCATTAAAAATCGTATATGTGCTAGAGTTGAGAAAAGCCTGAGTGTTTTTTGGAGCACTCAATAAAGGATCTTATGTGAAAAAGAAATATCATTTTACTGTGTCTGCAGGTAATAATTTCTAAAGTTATAAATCTCTAGGATTAATGACATCAACCCCTTTGTTTGACACTATTTTTGATATCTAGAAATTACCTCTCTACATTACAGTGTTTATCAATAGTGGCGGAGTTCACCATGCCTGCAATGGATTCAGATCACATTCACATACACGAGGGATTCTCTGTGCAGTTTTATCTCACTGATACCAGCCTTTTTACCCTTCTCTTTATACCATATCAGAGCTGTATTAGCTACTGCCATTTTATTCTAATTATCCTCCTGCCACTGGTTCACATTATAAATTATGAAAAAACTGGTCAAACTTGGGGTGGCTTTTATTGTACAGCAGCCACATGAAATTAAATATGTGTGGCAAATGCAGTTACTTTGATCAGTTATCAAAAATTAATCTACAAAATAAGGCAAAATTATTTTCAGCATTTTTTCTTTACAGTGGCACAAGTAATAGCAACCACAGTGAGCTGCATATCTCCAACTTCTCAGCATGGTAACCAACTTTATGTGTTCTGGCATTGTGTGGAAGAGAGCTTGCACCGTGTGCGGAATGAAAACATATTGTGGTTGCCCATGACATGATATAAAATTCTCAATTTTTTGACTGATTTATTTATTAAAATATCATAACTTTGTTTGGTTGCAGCTTAAACAGATAAATCCACTGCTTCTTTGTTACATTTATGATAAAGAGACTGCTAAAGGAGAATTTCCTGTTGTATTAAACTGCACTTATTGTTACCGCCACTAACCACAAGTGAGGGACAGAACTCTTAAGGGTGACAACTTCGACACCAAGAATAAAAAAATGAAGAAATTTGTGATTAAAATTTAGTTAGAGTTGTGATTACAATTAAAATTTTGTTAGTTTCTGGTGTTTCTGAGTTGGATTCAAATATAGGGAAATAATGACTGCATTTGAACACCTGGAGATAGGGGATAAAAATGTGCACAGCATGGCCCACTGTTTTACAGTAGTTCAGCACATAATAAAGTGAAGGCAGTATTTTATTGACAAAACAGACCCAAACAAACAGCATCGGAACAACATCATTTATCAAATGAATTTTTTCCTGAGACAAAGCTTAGTGTTGAAAATTAGAGCTATACTAAATAAAGCACCAGTGTATGTTTTGTTCTTTACCTCGCCCTTCTTGTCTTGCCAGGGATTTGGGCTGACTCGCTCCTCAGTTTCAGGTGGGACTGGTGGACCTTCCTCATCACTCACGCTGGATGAGGATGAGGAGTCTGATGGTGGAACAGGCGAGCTGGAAGGACACTCTGCTGGCAGAATCATGCTGGCTGGCATCAGAGCACCAACCACTGCATCCCTAGGGAAACACACAACACGTCCTGTAAACAGTAATAACAACTAATGATAATTGATGGTACCAGTCAGCAGATTAATTCATTTAGAGGTCATACACACTTTTATCTCACCCTGTTTAGAACTCTAGCCTCAGGTGGCCATCATTTATTTCTAGTTTGTTGATGTAAATAGGATTTTAACTGGTGCTAAACAAACAAGACGGCAATCCTTTGTACGTCTCTAATGGTTACAGGTAATTTTTTTACATGATTTTACATGTTTACTGATTATAAACGAAGTCCAGCTACATATATGTATGAGCTCTAGCTACATTGCAGACTTCTTTATCCTGTATCCCAGCAAAGGTTCCTCTGACTGTCCCAAACTAAAAATTTAAGGAACTGTACTTTTGTCATGATAGTCTCAGTGCTTCCCCCAGAATCAGATGCTATTTGTGGTGGCATCTATATTATACCTTGTTTGCAGTATTATTAAATAATACCACACATAAGGTTCTCTACTGCAATTATTTCAATTGCCAAGTACTTTGTGACACATAAATAGCAGAAAAATATACTGGTTTATCTCTGGCTGGGGGCTGAGAAAATCGATGTGCTGTGCACAACTGTCCAATGAGTCACAATAAATCAATGGATGGGTAACACTGTAGTCTTCTTGGCTATCAGGAGAGGATATTTTAAACCCTGCGGATACAACTTACCTTGCATACATTATTTGGAGGGCTGACAGCACATGAGACAGAGCCTGCTGTTTGGCCAAGTTGCCATCCAGACTGAGGAGTATCTTGGCCAGCGAGGGTCGATTGGGCTTCACGCTGCCTTGCCCACTCATCTTGTTGTTGACTGCTGACGAGTCACTGTCTGACTGGACACCTATGGTGTACAACACCCATACAATGAGACACTATGTCATCATATGAGGCCCCCTTTATCAGCTCCAACCATCATCAGCCACTTGCAAAGCTGTCGGAGCAGCAGATTCAGCCCTGCAGTTCTGGCCTTGTAGTTCCAGTCTGACCGATGCCACCTCTTGATTAAAAAGCAATTGCTTCAGATGGCTACGCCAGCAGGTGTTGACACAGTGAGACTCATACAACTCATAGCACTTGGTACAACAATGTCAAGTGCAAACAATGAAGGTGCCTGGAAAGTGACTGCAAACAAGATTACTGCCAGCTTTAACTATGCTGATATATACAAAGATAAAAATGAAACAAACACACACACACACACATATATACATATACATAAACCTAAATTGATACACACACACCTATTTTTAATTTTAAAAATTGTAGTAAATTTGTTAAATTTGTATTTTTACTTGAATCTACAATTTCACTACTAGCAGTTTCATATATACAAGACCTGAACTGACAATGACTGAACAGCTACCCCTTGTGGACAATCTGCAGTCTGCTAAACATTTATGTTTATAATTTTGTGAGTAATTTACAAATGGTTCCAACAGCTACTTGACAGCTAAAGAACAATCATTAAAACTATTAGGACTAAGGTCACTAAGGTGAGGGAGGATTACCTAAATAGGAAGCTCCAAGTGAGTCTCTGGCTGTCTGGAAAAGGACCGGCTCATGAACAGAGGGTGTGGTCACATCAACAGTGGTCCAGGCCACGCTGTGGGATGAGCCACAGGCCACTCGAGTGATCTTCTGTCCCTCCAGTCCCTGAACCAGGGTGGGCTTCCTGTTGACTGTGGTGGTGCCGTTCCCCTGCTGCCCATGGTCATTGTCACCCCATGCATACACCTGAGGGAGAAACACAACACCTTGATTAGATTTCATGTTGGTCACTGCTCAGTTTACAGGCTTCTGTAAGTATGTGTCTCAGAATTAACATTAACAATTAAAAAAATTAAGATTTTTTTGTCACTGTGAGGTTTTAAAATAGGAAATGATCACATTAATATCCCGTACTTTTAGATGGTACTGAAACCCACAGCGATTGGGATACAGAAAATCCACACTAGAAAAAAATAAAAAGGCACCCATCCAAGTACTCACACTTGCCAACCTCTTAAAGCGGTCAAATGTTGAGCAGCTGCCTCTCATCATAGGAAGTGATATGCTAACTTTATTAAATTTGTTCTGAAGGGGGGGTATTATTGAAGGTGAAATAAGATGTATAATGGAAAAGGTCAGTGGTGCCTGAGAAGCAGAGTCGATATATTAACTACTCGTACAGGAGGAGAAACTCACACAGCTGGAACAGTGCCATGCATTAAATGGGCAGAGTGCCTAAAATATGTGCTGTGTACTGTAATACTCAGGTGGTGGAAGTCAGTGCCTACCTGTCCTGTGTCTGTGACAGCCAGACAGTGTAGTGCTCCAACAGCAACATGGACGATCTTTTTCCCTCTCAGTCCCTCCACCATCTGGGGCTTCCGCACATGGACATCGGTGCCATGGCCCAGTCGGAAATAGTCCCCTTTTCCCCTGTTTGGTCATAAAAACATTATACAGTCATAGGAAAGCCAAAGGACAGATAATGCATGATCTAGTATTTATATCATTCATCTATCCTACCAGGTCCACACCACTCCAGATTTGGTGAGAGCCAGGGAGAACTGTGCACCACATTCAATTTGGCAGACACCCTGTCCGTTGAGCCTCTCTATATTCTGTGGGATGTTGCAGCCCTCACTGCCTCCACGACCAAGCTTGCCAAAGTCTCCATCACCCCAGGAGAACACCAACCCTGACAAACATAGAAAAATATATTAACAACCAGAAACCGAAACATATTTATCCATGTCAAAAGAAAATTCATTCTAAGGAATAGCCGGGATTAGCTCCACCCCCCACAGCCCTCAGAGGATTGGCGGTATAGCTAATAGATAGATGAATGACTCCCCACAGTTGACATGCATGTGTATCATTTCACCACCGTGATCAAGATATGAAAATGAATCCTTTTGGACATGCTGGTACAATGTGATATACAAACTACACTGGTGCTCTTGAAAACACTAACTCTAAAGTATATCTTAAAGTGCATTAACAGAAATACCTTCATCAGTGAGTGCTAGAGTTTGAGCATCCCTGCTCCCACAAGCCACCTGGATAACACGGTGCCCCAGAAGCACTTTTACCTAGATCAGGAAGACAGAGCAACCAGGAGTGACTACATGGTAAATTACACACTTCATAGTATACATGGATTTATAGCTGCATAACATTATTAAAAAAAAGAATTCCTACATACTGCACGATAAGTTATTGGGTGTAAATACCTATCTTTCTCTAGTGCAGTTGATGATAGCACAACAGCTGTGAAATTACATTCTCAGTGCTGTATAGCTCTGTGATAAAGTCTACCCCAGTCTTTCTACTAATCTTAATCCCATCAACATTCCTGTGAATTGGACATAAAGAAATGGGTGAGGTAAGGGATACAGACATACCAGTTTAGGCCTCAGCTGAGTGGTGTTGTCCCCATGTCCAAGGCGGCCATATTCCCCCAGACCCCAGCTGTATAACTCCCCACTTGAGGTGATTGCTGCGCTGTGAGAGCTGCCGCAGGCAATGTCACGGATTCGCTTGGTTTTCAGTGCCTCAATTAACCGAGGTTTGTCACAGTTCCTGTTAGGAGAATCATTGTTTTCTTTTAGATGCTGAACACAAACATTTAGGAAATTACATTTCAGCCAACTTGATGTAAAATATGAAGAGCAGGAGTGTTATCTGTAAAGTGAAAATGTTAAAGAGCCTGGAGCAGGGAATTTAACTTGAAATCATGACGAATGTAGCCACTGAAAAAATATCCAAAAAGGAATAGAGTATTTCCTGTTCCTGTTTATATTGAATATTTGTTGACGAAAAGAAATCTTCTCTCAAACACAGCAATGATCCGTTACGAATATGTTCTGCTCTAGGAGTTGTTCTGTGTCTGTGCAGAATAACATACATTCTGCTGAAGTGTCCCAGTTTGCCGTCATCTCCCTCTCCCCAGGAGAACACCTTCCCATCCACAGTCAGCGCCATGGCGTGGCGTCCTCCAGAATGCACGGCGACCTTCTTCACCACGTAGTTACTGAGTGCAGTGATCTGACGGGGAATCGGAATGGTCCCACTGGACAGACCAAGGCCTAACCTGCCATTGGTGGCCTCTCCACAAGCATAAATCTTCCCTTCAACTGTCACTGCAACATTGACAGATACAGAGTTACATACACCATATTTGTAATTTAATACAAGAGCATAAACTCCAAAACTCCAAAAGTATTTCTTACTCACCTGCAAAGAGGCTTTTGGAACCACCGGCCACTTGTACCACATTGAGTGCAGAGAGGGTTTCAGAGAATGAAGGCACCTTGATCTATGATGAACAAATAATTGCAATTAGTGATTGCAGTAGCTTCTGAGTCTCTGGCACAGGCTCACCCCAGTGATTAACCTCAAATACTGTACTTAAGTAATGTATTTGAGGACTTGTACTGTACTAGAATATTTCCATATACGTGCTACTTTACTATTTTTTAAAAGGGAAATACTCCTCATTTAGCAGGTGAAGATTTTACAATTAAAATATTCTGATCAGATTATAAAGATATATGGTTGTAGATTAATCTACCAAGCAGCAGTATACATAGTTAGAATTTCCCCTGCCATAACCAGCTACAATATCGAAATGCTCCCTACATGTTAATGAAGCAGTGATATTATGCCATTTAATTGGTAAAGAATAGTACACCAAACTGAATGGCCCATTGTGCTGCTTGAGTACTTTTACCAAGTGTGATACCAAGTGGATTTTGCTGTTAATACTTTCCTTCTGATACATTTATTGTTATAATACACAGAGACAGCCCTATAAGATTATAAAAATGTGGCATTTGAACATAGTAAAGAATAAAAGGTTATTAAAATTTCCGAACATAACACCTGGCACTTTGCTAGAAAAGTGCTTGTCAATCCCTCTCTAAAATAAAAAAGCTTAAACTCCCAATGTAACCTTTTACTGAGAATATGTAAACCATGTGCTTAATAAAACAAAAAACTGTATTTTGCAAGCTACCTACAGTCTCTCCACCTCATGCTACAGAGTTTCTACTTTGGGACAAATACACACAAGCTTTGAACTTGAATTATCATTTCATTATGTGGGGAGCTGCACCTTAGAACCCTTGAGTCCTCCCAGCTGGTCCTTATCATTCAGCCCCCAGACAAACACTTTGGTCCTAATGGTGGCTGCCGACTCTAGTCCTGATGACTTCTTTCGAGCGAGACTGAAGGACAAAACCGTAACGAACAGGAAATGAATTCATTTCATCTCTATTCAAATTTTCTTATCTTGATTATTTGAAGAAAAAAAAACAAAAACAAAACAAAAAAACAGCTGCATTCTGGTAAACACACTGCAGGATGCTTCTTGCTGTGGATAAAATACAGCATCACACACATTCTTTCAAATATGGAAAGCATTAGACGATCCACTCTTAAAATATTTATTTCTTTGCTTGCCATACCTTCCAGTGGCAGTTTTGTCATCATCCTCTTCCTCATTGTCAGATGCCAGGAAAGGAACCGTGGCCAGATCTTCATCCTCCGCTCTGATGCGGCCCACAATGCCAAGTCCATGAATCTTGCAGTCTATACCAGAACTGCGGCACTGCTTGATTGCAATCTCAATGTACCTGTGATACTGTTAAATACATCATTCAAGTTATTACAGCACTAATATTATGGCAGTAAAAAACAATTGGAAGTTGATTTCAATTGCTAAGCCAACCAACCTCAGTGCAGTCACTCAGGAGGAGAACAGTAGTGTCTGTGGGATTGATGTTAATTGTCTTCAGCTCTATCAAGTTGTTCAAAGAGCTTCCACCTGCATATTAGGGAAAAAAAATTACTTATGATGATTACAAAATATTAAAAACATCTTTCAATTTTTAACAAATGTCAAAATCCTCATTATCTATGCATTAAGAACTGCTTGAGAAGCAAACAGATTACATCTGTCTAATGGCAAAAAAAGCAAACTATTTTCCGAACTTGATGGTAGCAAAGTACCCATGTTGCTACATATCTAAAATAAACCCCCCCCAAAAAAACAACACATTATTTAACTCACCTGACACCACTACTAGTGACGGCATGTAGCTGCTGTCTGCTGGGTCTACAATCATCTTCAGCCTGTGTACAAGAACATCTGGGAAGAGCTCTAGACGAATCCAGTGCTGCGGGGTAAAGAATGACAAATCCTGTCAGATAATGCATTACACCTTAATGAGGGAAACTATATGTCATCCAGCTTATCACCTCCAGCTAGGAGGTTATGTTTTCACCTGTGTTTGTTTTTTTGTCAGCGAAATTATGCAAAAAAGGACAAAACTGATAAGCACTAAATTTGGGATGTAGAATTGGCCAGGGAAGAACGTGTTCAATTTTGGTGCGGTGCCCCAGTTAAAAGGGCGGATCCAGGATTTTTTTGTTTCCCCCCCCCAATTTGCTTAGCGCTGCAAAGGAAGGCATTTTTCAACTTTTTGTTAATATTTGCCCTTGGCGGAGATATGTGCTCTACTGAGTGCCATTTTATTTAGGCGTATGGAATTCGATCTCCTACCTTTCCCTGCGAGCCAGAGGACTGCCAACACTGATCACTGCAGTCAATGAGGCGAGAGGCCTGGTTAACGGAGGATGAGACATTTAGGCTCTTGACAGCCCGAGACCAATCATCAATCAACATCCCACGCTGGCTGCTGTGATGCTTCTTAAGCTGTTTTCCTGAGCGGCCACAGAATGCTGGAGACTGGCCTAATTGTAGGGATAATGAACAATAGGTTCACACACATACACAAACAAACACACAAACAGAAACACCATAATATCTGAGGGAATGTGTGACTGACCAGGCTCGTTGATTCTGCCAAAGGAATGTCTGGTGTTGTGTTTGCGGGTCTTGAAGCAGTTTTCACAGAAGTCAAAGTCGTCACAATTCCTACATTTGAACCTAGGGCCATTTATAGGGAACATCTGACAGCCATCACACCTACAGACAGTACAGGGCTTGAGTTTGAGCAGCATGTTGGGATGCATCGACACTGTAACTCAGTAGAGAGAACCCTTTAACATACCCATACCTCACTCCAGGGTGAACACTGGGCACCAGTTCCATCTCAGACAACAAGCCAGTCCAGTGGGACTGCTGAGGGAAGTCAACTATAACATCCTTTCCATTGGCACTGAAAGCTAAAAACAAACCATTTCACTCCATTAGTACAGAAAACAGGGGATTCTCAGCACATTGATGGAGCTGCTTAAAGGCTGAAATAATGGTCTTACCCTTCACAACTCCCACACTCCTGTGAGTTACAGAGCCCCATTTGTATTTTGGGGTTGTGACTGTGGGTTTCACCCTCACTTTGTCACCGATCTTTATGTGGGATGGAGAACTTTGTGGTGGGAATCCTGGTAAGGATAAAATGACCCGAAACATGTTAAAGGGTGAGAAAAAAAACATGCTGCCAATGTTTCCCCAAAGCAAGTCACTTGTCATTATCATTATGAGCATAATGTCACATTGAAATCATATATCAACTTACCAAGTAGTTCGATGTGGATGTAGCGGACCCAGTACGTTCCTCCTTTTTGCTGCCAGTCACACTGCACATTTAAGTCATGAAGTCCATCTCTGTCCAGTTTAATCACTTTCCCCACATCTCCATCATACACTTCCTCGTACGTTCTGCAGCACTTCACCATCATCCCCACCTGCACAGATGCCAGTGATCATTCAGACTTAAGTCACATTTCCCTCAGGTAATTTTAGTAAAATGCCACTGCTCTTACCTGAATGTTCTCTCTAACATACACAGCATAATCATCATTGGTTTGGAAATCTGATCTCTTCTTAAATGTCTGGCTTTCTGTCACCACTGCACCTGGAGGCTAGTGTAAAATACAAGGAATATTACATTGGCTCAGTCCGTTATTCAGTGGTTTATGGCAGAAATAAAAGATGAAGTAATGTACCACAGGGAATGTCGGCTCTGCCTCCTCCAGCTCCTCCAGAACCTCCTCATCAGAGTATTCATCTGACACAGTGTCGGCATCTGACAGCTCAGTGACGTGAATGTCTGGATGGTCTAGCAGCCAGCTCACCAGAGCCTCCACACCTGATGATTGCTCAATTATTCTCCAGAAGTATATCTCAAAACATTACAAATTTTGCAGACACAAATATAGCAGATACGCTGCTGCAGGGAAAGCTTTAGCTATACATCCATTTACAAATTCATGTTTATGTCATATGCTAATATACCTGGCACACCAGAGGCACTGCTTGTAGTTCCAGACAGCGACTTCAATGCAAACTCTATGTTCTTCCGTGGGAAGCCCATCTCCATGAGCTGGAGAACTATGGGTAAGGGAGGGGCAGGGGACGTTTTTTGTTTCTTCTGTTTAGGCGGTCTGACATGTTGTATGGTGATGGGCGTGGTGGCCTCACTGGAGCTGCTGTCCTCAAACAGGGGAGAGGATGGGTGGGCGGATTCCACAGCCAGGTACTGACACACTGCAAGAGCTGCCGCCTACACATCCAGCCAAACAAAGATAATGCTGAGGTCCAACTACATACACTGACAGAAATTATGCAGCATTACAAGTGGACTTACTTAACACTGAATTACTAGAGAAAGGTCTATTGGCTCACCTCCATCTCTTGCCTGTCAAAAATGGCTTTGATCGGGGAGGGCTGAGTGGCAGCGGACAACAGCTGCTGCAGGAGGATCAATGGAGGCAGGGGACCCTCAGGAGACAAGTCACCAACATCAGGAGATGACACCACTGGATCCTCTGCAAACAAAAGGAGATAACAGAGAAGTGTGTTAGGACAGAATTTAATATCTACATCAAATTTAATATTTCTCACAAAGTTATACAATGTCTGTTAATGTAAAAAGGTTTGTCAAAAGTCTGAGACCCAAAAAAACAGTGTATAAAATGCAGAATTCGCTTCATTTGCTTAGGTCTTACCAGTGGGGTTTGGTCCTATGTCCACAACTGCTGGCTGGGAGAGGATCTGCCTGAGTTTGTCCTGATGAGAGAGCAGGGCCCGTGCTGCCTTCAGAATATATAGCCTCAGCTGCTGGCACCTTAGCAAATGGATGTCCACCTGGTCAGCTGGAGACATAAGAGGTATAATTGCACTCTCCTGGCTAGACCTTAGGTTGTCAACACTAAATCAAAGCTTCCCCTACAACTTCAATGATTTTGTCCTGGTCATTTTGTTGTATAGACTGAATGAGACAAGTGACCATTTATCACAAGACCAGAGCCTTGCATACTGCCAAGGCAACCAACTACACATTAATCTAAACAGAGTTAATAATATATACATTTTTTGGTAATATATAATATGCAGTTTCTGTACCTGTAAGCCCCCGGCTAAGGGACTTCTTCATGCGCTGTTTCTCCAGTTTGCTTCCAGCCAGGCTGACCAGCTGGGCCCAAACCCCCAACATTGCCTCGGTGAACGGCAGGTTCTGCACACTGAACGATACTGCAGGGAGCTGAGGTAAATAACCATTAAATCAAGTAAGTATTTTAGTGTATAACAAATTTATTTTAGGTGAAAATAGTGCTCAAGTGCTAGTGTTACATATATAAACAAGCATCAAAACACTTTAATACCGGTCTGAGATGGCTGAGCAAGCAAACCCTACAGATCCTCATCTCATGAAACTGAACAGTGATTCGTCCTTTAGGGGTGATGCGTGTAACTGTTCCCTCTCCATACTCCTCATGAATGACTTGGCCACCTAGCCTGAGGCGCCCATCGATCCCTCCTATCACTGCCATCACTGCCATCAGGCTGCCCACTCTAGGACCCTCTGAATCAGGAAAATATTCCTCCAGGAAACACTGAAAAAATTACAAGATGGATTAGGGGAAATTTATACTGACAATTATCATAGGACTGATTTTATAAATGAACTCAGATCATTCAGAGCTGACGTTTTAACACAGACACTACTTAAATCCATAATAATGCGGCAATTCTTACTGCTTCAGACTGGCAGCCAGCCATAACGTCTCCAATGGAGGTGAGCTGGGTGTTGATGTAATCATTTATCAGGCTATTCCACTGGCCAAGAGAGTGCAGAGTCCGCAAAACAGCAACAATCTCCTCAGCCAAGGTGCTGCTGTGAGTGGCTGTAAGGGATGCCTGAGGGCGGGACTTCCTCCTTCGCAGGGAACCCTCTGTTGGGGGAGGAAATAGCAATTTTAAAAACATATTAAAAGCAAATCAGAGCACAAACATCAGATTTTTACTTAAAGTATGATTATTGGCCGCACCTCTGAGAAGTGGTAGGTCTGATGAGCAGGTGCTCAATAGACTTCCCAAGAAGCAGAACAACTTCTCCACAAGGAACTTCATGTCCTGAGAGCGTTCTGTCTTGTCCCATGAGGGCAGGACTGCCTGCAGGAGACGTAGTGCCAGGATCTGGAGACATGTAAGGGGCGCAAGATAAGGGGTCTTACCTCCAGAGGGATATTGTTTGTGAAAGCAGTCTCTTCTCTGTCTCTGTTGTGCACTACAACCTCTTAAAGGAATCCAAACTGGATTATAGGGATAATACAATCAAAGTCTCAGAAAATCTATATAAAAGCCTCCTCCAACTATATAATATTAGATTACTGTGTATTATTCTAGTCTTCACACTTCCCTACAGAAACTCTGTAATAAACAAAAAGATACAAATGGCACCATTAAGCAGTGTGGGAAGCACATCTCGCACACAATTATAGTAACCCACCTGTCGCTGCAGAGTAAGGGCATTGAAGGACTGGTGTCCCTCAACAATTCTGATGAGTAAGCTAATCCATGCAGAGGTGCTAAGCGTGCTGCACATCTGGGGCATGAGAGCGATGCTGCGTATGAAGCCCAGTGTGCACCAGCTCCTGTGCTGCTCCCGAGACACCAACCTGTGGGATTGACAGCCTGACAGCAAAGGTGGGTCAAGTTAGGACGAGATGGTACCAAAAACCTTGACGTGCAAAAAGATAAAAAAAATTCCCTTTATATACATGGCAGTTAAGCTACCTGTCTTGTCACTAGCTCCACTTTCCACAAGCATCCTCAGTAGTCCACACAGGGTCCGTGTAGCATCTGTCTGCAGCACCTCCGCATAGATCCCCGCTGATAGAGACAGTGTCTTCAACAGGTTGACTGTGCTGGTTAGCATCATAGCTGTCGGGTGGCTGCCCTTCTCCATCAGCTCACCTTCTGTGACAAAGAGTGGAGATTATAGAGATGAAGAGCTGAAGCTCATGTTTTGCTTGCAGTTGTGGTCTTCAATGAGACTGTAATGTAAAATTACCTGTATCATCCTCTGTGTCTGAGTCCTCAGCGGGGGGCTGAGCAGTTGGTGGTGGCTCTGCCAGTTTAAGATCATACTTCCCCTCTTTGCCCATCCTGTAGGAGTTGGTGCTGCTTGTATCCCACTGGACCCTGATCCAGCCATCCTCACCTAGCTCTCCAATGACCCTGCCCAGTCCTGGTGCTGGACCATCCTAAACAGAGCATGCACATGGTCAGATACTAAACAGCTGGCCTTTTTTCCTGTTTTTTTTTTAGCCTGAAATGACGAAGCAATAATCAATCAGCTGACAAAATCACTATAAAAGGTACCTGATCTCCCCATTTCCAGTCAACTCCCCTCATGACCCTGGTGCCTATCTTCATCATGGCAGCCAGCTCAGGGCCAGAGGCAGGCAGGGGGGCAGGGGCAGCCTCTTTTCTGGACTCCTCCAGTACTGTGGCTGAGCCTCCATGTGCACATAAACTGAGATCCTCCTCACTGCTGTCTGTGCTGGGTCCTGGGAATACCAAGAATAAAAGGACATCAAACACCTCAATCCATAAATTTGGACAGGTGCCCCTGCTTCTGCTGTGGCTAGGCTGAGTTTTAAAATATTTAACTGGACAGTACTCACCAATGAGTCTGAGGATACTCTGTGTAAGAGCAAGTATCCCAGAATTTAGCAAGAGACTGAGGCTGTTGGACCCATGTTTCAGGGACAGCATGTGTATCATGGCTAGAAGGAAGCGCGCTTGGGGAATGGTACCAAGGCTTGGTCCCGCTGGGTTCTCATTGGTGATGGTCTGCAAGGGAACAAGCTGCACACCTGCTTACCGGAAAAACAAACGGTCAGTAAGTTAATTTGTTTGTATAACAGGTGCAAAAATTAAATCATACTAGTACCAGTTTAGAGATCTGAAATGAACCACTCACCAAGCTCTTTGAAGCGGGCGCCAGCCTCAAGCAGGATGTTGCGAACATTCTGGATGGCCCAGGAATACAACTTGCCAAAGGTCACCTCCAAAAGCATGCGGTTGAAGGGAGGGATCAGGTCCACGTCCTTCAGGCAGTCAGACAGGGGCTCTCTAACAAGGAGAGTAGAACAGTAGAAACTTGTTGAACAGAAAGAAGCTTGTTGATCAAAAAAAACAACATGGTCCGAAACACGTGAACTGTGTGCATAACGTCCATTGAACAAGTAGAATTCAATACAATAACAATGATACTCTAGCTTAAGGGAAATACCTGAATGTTTTATACCATAGATCTATGACTGCTGACTTACCCGATGTTGGTCCCTTCCGGTATGACCCTTTGCCAACCACAGAGCATTGCGTATTGCACAGAGGGCAGCAAGAAGCTTTTGGAGGCCAACTTCAGCATGGTGTCAATGCCCTCTAGCCTCACCTCAGCCCTCTCAAGCTATGATGAGATAGAGTTCACATCTGTAATGCTTTGACTTTTTTTGTTTTGAACAGTGTTACACTGACAGTTTATGAAACTACTGGTGATCTGTAACCTCAATGTCACCTGTTTGAGAAGACATTTCCTCATCTTCTCTACATCCAGGGGCTCTTCTTTCAGCACAAACTCCACTATGGTAGCCATAAGGCTGGATTGAGAAAAGATACCCTGAACACTGTGTTTCAGCCACCGGTACTTCTGGACATTGGCCACACTGTTTAAGAGCGGCTGCCACTTGTCCTGCTGTAAAGTAAAAAAAGATATAAGAATTTCAGACTATACTAACGTAGCCACTGTGTTGCCCATTCCTGTGGTAAATTTTGACTAGACTTGCAAGGATGTTAAGTGCAATGTGAGAAAACCAGAATACAAATTCAGGCTACCAAACACGTACTTTGACTAAGCCCTTGATCCTTAAAGAGAAACAGTTTTATTGTGTGGATGTGATTCAATACCAGTCTGCAATCCCATGAGGCTTAATTTATGAGTATATCGTCAAAATTGGCCAACAGCTTATTGAGAAGAAATGACATTTCTAAGATAATTCTGAGATGATCACACAAAACAAGACACTTGGATTGCCTCATGTCCTTCCATGACTCAAATGCTCACAGTAACAGTAATTTGTCATCAATAGTGCTAACAAAAGTTGCTGAAAAAAATATTTTACATCATTATTAATAAAATTCATGCAGCAAGGCACACCAAAATCTAATCAGATTATCTGGTCAATATTATGTACCTTATAAGTATGAAGTTTCTATAATTGTTTTGTTCTTGAGTTCTCGTTTACAAAAATAATTTCTGTGTCACAGAGTCACAGATGGCAGCATGGCATCATATCCCACATACAATATACCATGTGAGTGACAAATAAAAATAGATTTTTAAAAAGGAAGGCTCTTTGAAACTTCTGTATTCTGAGTTACATTTTTTTATAATCTAGCCTCATTGAACCACCTTAGATGTCTTGCTAGGGGGTGACTTCCTATCAGCAGGTGCGGGGCTGATATGAACATTAAGTTCCTCTTCATTGGTCCCTTCATTCTCCAGCTTTGGCTCTTCTATGTCAGCAGACTCTGACTTCTTAGGCACTAAAAAACAGCATATATGGAAATTCAAAAATTTTTTATATGTGAAGAAAACCCCTTACATTCTGGAGTGGGGTTTGTATAACCCACCTCTTTTTTTCCTGCGGTCCCTGATGAGTTTCTGGGTGATCCTCCTCCAGCGGGGCTGAGAGCTCAGCAGCTTCAGTTTGGACACTATGGACAGGTCGTTGCTTACAGCTGGACGCAGCTCATTGAACAGAAAGCGCAGACGCTCAATGACAGGGGCACACACCTCCTTATAAGAGCGACCTTGCTCCTGATGGGTCTAAAATAAGTTGGACAAAGCCAACATGTCATTTAAAAACCTGTTCTTTCTCTTTTCTTCCCTCTATCACAAAGTAAGGGCAAAACATTTTCCACTGGGACAAGTCCCTGCAAAGTATTTTATGATCATGACGTTACAAGCAGGAATCATACCTTGATTAAAGAACATTTTGCCTGGTAGACCATGCGGCACACATCAATCACAGATTTAGGGAGGGACCTCTGTTTCCCTTGGTCCACACCCAAGGCACATTGACTGACAAGTGTAAGAGCAATGTGACCTGCGTCAGGAAGAGATTTACACTTAACTGTTATACAAGTGCAAATCGCTTCAGATGTGATGAGTTGATTTTTAAAGGGTTGGATATGGTGCAAGTGCAGAAAGGAAAGATGTGCATCAGTGCATCTTAGCATTACTATTAACAATGTAAAAAACATTTCAGTGACAAAGTGAGCTAAAATTAGCTCTTAATTCCTCCTCAAACAGCCAGTCTGGGCCCAGTTGCTAGGTTACCGAGGTCTTGATGTTTGAGCAGGCAGCAGAGCAGCAGGCGGCCAACTTCCTCCACAGGGTGTTCCGGAGGGAAGGTGATGGGTGTAATCAGATGGTACTGCTTACAGCAACGCTCTATTTGGCATAGGAAGTCCTATAATATCACAAACAAAAATAAAAAAATGATAGCATGACACATCTTTTAACTTCATGTTCACTGAGCAGCTTCACTGGTCAGACATTTTTGTCATGCTTGTACCTTCACAGTGTGGTCCTGAGTGTTGTTGTCAGCAATGGCCTGCAGGAAAGGCTGTGCGTGGTCACTGAGGGTTAATCTTCGGGAGTATAGTTTGGCCTTGTCTGGGGTGGTTGTTCCCAGGGAGCTGCAGTGATCTTCATCCTTCTCTTCATTGTAGTTATAGTGGATCTGACTGGTCTGTAGACCCCCAGAGAATATGGAGGACTGGAGCCATTCTGTGAAAAGAGATCCAGAATTTGAGTTAAAAATTAAATCTATTCAAATACAGTTTTTGTTGTTTTTTGAAAACATGAACATCTGGAATTCAAACCAGGTTGTTTTAAAATCATCAAACCCACTGGCACATTCAATTTCCATGGGGGAGAGGGGGGTGCTCTTGGCCAGGTAGGAGGCATGGAGACCCAGTAGCAGCCCCAGGTTCCTCTCTGTGTCAATAAGCGGGGAGGAAAGACTGCTGAGGTCTGGAGTGGTGACTGTCTCTTGATTAGGCTGTTAATGGTAAAACGTCACAATATCAAAGTCTAGAACCAATGATAAAGTCAGAAATTACCAACAGGAAAATGTATACATGACTAGCAGGTACCTCCATATATTGGCCAACACAGAAGGCCTGCATGGACTCCCTGGTGTCCTCAAACTGCAGAGCAGCTTCCAAAGCAACAACAGGGTCCTCTCCTGCAAACTGGGCTGTAAAAGGAAAACATGATGGATACAACATATATAATCTGTAAAAACTGGGATCTTACACAACGTAAAGTATTTTTTATCATTACCCAGGATACTGTTTCCTGTTAATGATTGGGACTGAGCCTGGAAGTCCTTGATGTCATAGACCTTTCCGTCAATTACTGTCCAGAAACCCCCGTCTTTGTTATGATTCTCCAGGTCAGCCTTGCGAATGAGGGAAACCTCCTCATTGTTCTTAGAACTTTGGCCTGTGAAGAAGGACCCTGCCACAGCAGAATCAAAGCTAGTTACAGTCTACAAAAAATGCAGTAAATAACCCAGAGATTTAGGATTTTGATTCTAATAAATTTCCTTTAGGGATATATATGATACAGTCAGTGTTATACCCATAATGCCCGGCCATGCCAGATCCTCATTATCATCCCTCTCATGTCCTGGAGCCAGGTGATTGAAGCGGTCCAGGTGCTCCAAGAGTCCAGCAAGGAGAGGGATAGAACCAGTCTCCTGCATCAGACCTGCATCCATCGTGAGGAGGAGGACAATGGACACCACCAACTCAGGCAAAAGAACTCCTAATGCAGAAAAGACAACAAGGCATCCATAACTGTCAAACAAGCTCTTGTAAAGATGTACTTAGAATTTACGCTGCACACATTTTTGGAAGAAGGAATTACCAGTTAGATCTCCTTCAATAACACGAGAGACTTCAGCAAAGTGGCGACGACCAGTAGAGGCGATGCTTGTTGCCACTGGGAGGATGTCTCCGATGTGAGTACACAGCAGGGCAATGTACTTCTTTAACAATGAACCAACACCCAGAAGCTCTGGATCTGTATACACAACAGAGGAATCAAACACTGCCCATCTAGAGCTAATTTTCAAACTTGATAAACCTGGATGAGTTGAGAAAACATTTGGGTGGATAGAAAGACTTACTGTATCCATTTACATTCTCCGTGCCATTGACGCCCAGGTAGAGCTTGCTAACAAGCAGCCTCTGAAAGCGCAGCAGCAGGTCCAGAGATGCGGAGCGTTCCTTGCTGACATGCTCTGCCTCTAAATAGCTGGAGATGCGACGAGCAACATCCTTCAGCCTCGCAATGGTCTGAGAAGCGATGTTCCTGAAGAAAAGAATATGTAAATCTGCTAAGAGACAGCGGGGGTTTCACAGTACAGGAGGTGAATTTAAATTTAGCATGATTTAGGCAAAGTGCACTTACCTCAACAATTGTTGTACAAGCTGCACGAGAGGCAGGCTTTGTTTCCCTGCAGACTCGTAGATGCCTGTGTTGATGAGATCTTTGTCCAGCATGGTGCGACAACGGTGCATGGTGGAGGCATTGGCCTCCTGCTCATCAATCTCCTTCTCTTTCTGAGCCTCCTTCTTGGCTTCAATATCCTGTCGATCAAAAAAACATATCTCATTTGAGGTATTATCAATTTCAAATATCCATATCAAATATCAACTTCTTATATTTTGTTTTGGGTACAGGAATCCAATTGTGCACTAAGTAGGGTCTTGGAATTGCTGAAAGGGAATCAAATTCAGTCTGACAAAGTTTAGTGTGAGACCTATGCAGCACTTTTCAGGGGGACAAAAAACTTTAATGTCTAAAAATATTTAAGAGAGCCAGTCAAAAGTAGTTTTTATGAACCAAAGGCCTAAACAGAGCTAGCTGAAAAATAACACTGAAACAGACATAAATGTTGGTCTACAATTTTTTACACAAATAAATTAAGCATTGATGCAACGAATACATTGGGTGAAAAAGGAGAGCAGAGTGATGACTCATGTTAAACACACTGACCTGTATCTCAGCAGTGATGGCTGCATTCAGTGCAGATTCCAACCCTCCGTCAGCCATTAGGCTGCTGACGAGTAGGTCAATCATGAAACGACGTCCAGGACTAACACTCATCTCATTTCCGGATGCTGGGAAAAAAAAAATTAATAAAGGAATCAATCTCCCCAGTCCTAACAATATCTTCAGTTAATATGAAAATTAACTGCAAATTAACTACTAAATGTGTATTATAGTGTTTAATCAATGTTAGCAAACTGTGATTTGCATTCACCAGCATTTGGCAGAAGTGAGGATAATGCCCTCGCCCTTTCTTCAGCAGTGGGCAGCAGCACTGACCAGCCACTCTGGAGGACAGCTTGAGCAGCTGCTTGCACAGTATTGAGCACCCCAGCATTGCTAGCTAGTACTACCACCGTTTGTTTCAGGTTGTTAAGCAGCACACTGCCAAGCCCCAATCCCAGCTCCTCTGGGTCCACCTGGTTACTGATGGCTGCATGGAGCTAAGAATTGAGAGGGAATGTTTTAGAAATGTTATCTGTTGTCGTTGTGAGAAACTATAATGTTAGAAACTACTGGGCACTGTTGTGAGATGTAAACTAGGAATTAGAGAAGATGTGGAGCGGTTGCTAAAAGGACACAAATGAAAAGATTTTCTTAATGAAACATCTGTTGACAAATTGCTGCCTACCTGGAGCCGGAGCAGGTTCAGTGTGGCAACTACCATACACTCCTTCTCCTGTGGGGGAGGCCAGTCTGAGCTGCCGTCCATTCCCTCACTGACCTGCCGAAGGAGCAGGTCCAGCTGCTCAAAGGTCATGGGGCACACATCTACCACAAAGGGCACACGCTGCCCAACAGACCACTCTGAGCATGACGACCAGGCGAAGCTCTGAAAATAAACAACCAACCAAGTTCTGAATCTATTTTCAATAATTATAAGTAGATAAAAATCAGCAATGACGGTTTTGTATTTTACCTGTCCAGGGCCACAGGAGATCCCCACTATGTGTTTGGAGTTGAGCCCTGGGAGTGCCTTAGGCTGCTTCTTGTTAGAAAAGAGTGTATCAAAGTGCTGTAGTTTATCATTGCTTCCCCAACTGTGCACCTCTCCATCATCAGTGAGGGCAAGGCAGTGGGTAGATCCCACAGCAACATCCACAACTTTCTTCCCTGATTGCAGACATAGAAGACAGAGATTAGTTTTTTTATTTTAAAAGCCTTTGAAGAAATTTTTTTATATAGTCAACTCACCTTGTAGACTGTCAAGCAACTTTGGGTAGCGAACATGCTCATCAGTGCCATGACCCAGACGTTGATTGTCTCCTTTTCCCCAGGTGTACACTTGGCCATCTTTGGTGAGCGCCACTGAGAACTGGCTGCCGCAGCACACCTTCACTATGTCCAGGTCCTGCAGTTTCTCCACAAGTTTTGGTGTCTTGCATCCGTCACTGCCTCCTCGGCCAAGTTTACCATAGTCACCATCCCCCCAGGACCAAACCTGACCTATGGAGACACACAGAGAAGATGGATAAAAACACTACTGCTACAGTTTAGGTGATGCTGATATTTTCTATGGTAAGATTGTGGTCCAGAAATTACTGTTCTTACCATTCTCTGTAACAGCAAGTGTTTGTGCATCACCACTTCCACATGCCACATCCACCACCTTCAGTCCCTTCAGTGCGGTCACAAGCATTGGTGTAGTCTGATCTTCGCTAGAGCCTAAAACCCAGTCAAAAACCCAGACAAATCATTTTCAGTTACTAACAGACATAGATGTTATTATTCAAGCTAAGACTGTGTGCAGTAAGTTCAGTGCAGATGGAGCTCACCGTGGCCCAATCGACCGTAGTTCCCTCTGCCCCACGTATAGAGCTCGCCATCAGCTGTGATGGCAGCGCTGTATGTGCTCCCGCAAGCAATATGGACCACATGCTTTCCTGTCTGTTTCCCATTGAAGGCTGCAATCATTGTAGGCTCTTCAAGATACCTGAAAGAAAGTAGGAATGATATAACATTGGAACTCCATTCCTGATGGTTGCAGGATTTGGGATAAGCCTTTCAGGTACCTTCCTGATAGTGAAAAGTAATCATTTATTCATTCATTTTTTCTAACATTTTTACAATGTATTAATAACTCTAATTCTGTGTAATGGAACTATAAGGTTTTGATGTTTTTATTCTTCCTTAAAATACAGCCAGGGTTTCTGAGGATGCTGTTTGTAATATACAAGCATAAAACATTAATAGGAATGTCCTAGATTGGGGACATAATGTCTAGATTTTCACCATCTGCTTGATCAATAATTTAATTCAGCCAAATCCCCAGAAATTGTATTTAGTGCCCCATATACCCAAAATCAACAGCTTTACTGTTGTATGTGCATGTCACAGTTACAAAAGCCCTTTCAAATGTGACAAGATGAAAATACCAAACCAGGGAACCTTTGAGGAACTTAAATATCAACCGGGGTTTTTTCGAGTTGCTTACGTGGTGTCCCCATGTCCAAGGCGTCCACCATCCCCGCAGCCCCAGGAGAACACCTCCCCGTTGGACGACAGGGCCAGGTAGTGCTGCCCATCCGGATGAGCTGCAAGCTTCACGATCTTTCTGGAGCTCAGACCGTGGATTAGCATTGGAGCCTGCAACAAAATAATTCAAGTGACTCAATCTGCAGCAGGCATGGAGATGAAACAATCAGTTCCTTCCTTTTTTCAGAATAAAACTAGATTATTAGGCAGGTGTACATTGGTGAACAGAAAATAACTGCACAACACGACTGACCAGGGTTGTGCTCTTGTAGTTCTGGGTGTAAACAGCACTACTGCTGGACAGGATGAGAAAGCCCTTTTCTGAACAGACAATTTGCGTGACTCCAAGGCTGGAAAGGGCTTTACACTGAATGGGTCCATTGACATTGGCATAAAGCTTCCAGCCCAACAGGCCCCAAGCAATCACCTCCTGCAAGGTTCCCTGGAACAAAAAGAGATACAGAGGGTCAGTAAGTCCCCTGGCAACTGTTTGCCATTTTGGCTGTAATTTCTCCTTTGGCAAAAATACATAACTATAAATAAGACACGGTCAAACTTGTATTTGGCGGGGCTGCATTTGGTCAACATGAAAAATTGAGGACGTAGCTGAAGACTTTTGCTGAACCGCTTTTGACAACTACTTTCAATGGAAAGTAGTTAAGTGCCTAGTGTCAACCAGGTTCAGCCCTACATCTGTCTGCTTTTCTCCATTTCGGTCAAGTCAAAAAATTAATTCTTTTTATGGCGAAGTATTTTACATAACCATTACATTTGGTTAATGGCAGTTCCACATTTTTCCAAAGGAGGATTCTTACTTGTGTTGATGGCCATGCTAATCATACCAGTAAACAGGGCACAGCGTCCAAAAAGACATAAACTATATAGCACAAAGGTAATAAAATACGCATGTAATACAAGCAATGATTAAGGAAGTAGCAACATTGACCTAAAAAAATAAACAAATCACCTAAGCTTAGCCACTTAACAAAAGTCATCACCTTATGTGATGATGGGGAGTTGCAGTGTGGAGGGCTGCAAGGAGAAGCCAAGCGGTCCAGGTGGGCCATGATCACCACAGCTGTTTGCCGAAGGTCAATGGCGAGGTCATTATCCTGGGGCAAGGTCAGGTAGCGCAGGAAACTCTCATTTGGACTCAAAGGAGCTGTGAGTATCTGAAAATCACAGCAATCAACCACAAGAGGAACAGAGGTATTTTAAGACAGGCGTTCCCAAGCAACACACGAGCCATTAGACCTTCATTTGGTAACATTTTGTTTGAGAGGATTCTTGTTCTCTCATTGTCTTATCTTAAAATTATATATAAAAGAGTACTGTTCCATTTCTCATATAAATTTGGTGTAGGTTTGAACCACTGGTGAGATATAGAGAAAAATTTTCACCTCAGGTTCCTCTTCGGGAACGGGCTCTTCTTTACTGCTGTGTATGTTCTGAAAGCGCTGTAGCAGGGGTAGCAGAGGAGCGCTGGTTCCCTGGGTTGAGCGCTCATTGTCCATCTCTCTAGTGCCACTTTCCCACAGACGCAGCAGTAAAAGAACAGCAGACAGCAGCTGACTGGAATGACAAAAGGATGAGAACACCAGGTGAGAAGTGAGGAAAAATGCATTTCAACCGCAGCAGAATATCAGCACAAGCAAATAAGCAGTTGTGAAGGGTATCTGGTTACCTGAGGGTGCCCCTCTGTACAGCCAGCTCCAGCAGGATGGCCAGGACTAGGTGCTGGTCTTGTAGAGGAATGTTGCCTTTGGTAGTTGCACTACCATGTACATCACTAGTTCAAAAAAAGAGACAAGAACTGTGAATCATCATTTGCTTACTTTTTACTTCATAAGATACATAAAATCTCCTTGATCAGCAAATGACAAACCTAAGGAACTTAGTGGCCCTCTCAACAACCTCCAGCCACACCGATGACACAGTTCCCTCATCAAATAGTGTGGCCTCTGGTAAAGCACGCAGGGCATCCAGAGACTCCTGGAGAAGCTCACTGCAAAGATCTGCATCATCCCCTGTAGCAAAGCACACATGTCTTTTGCTTTATAAATGGACTGCAAAGTATCTTGATTGAACTACACAGATGTTACAGTTAAATAAAAGAGTTACAGTTTACCAAGTCCAGCAACAGAACAAATGGGGCATTTGTAATATTCCTAAATCTAAAACTAAAATGCACTTAATGCACATATGCATAAAATTTCACAGACATTAAAAAGTGACCAAAATTTGGTCCAAAACAGACTCACTTAGTATCCAGCTAATGGCAAAAAAAAACTAACAAAAAAAACCCCAACAAAAAAAACACATTTTTACATCACTAATTCAACCGGAGATGCTTGATGAATTTTAGCCCTCTCAAGCTTGCATGGATTAACAGGAAATAACCTTAAAGAAGCCAATTTAATTAGTAACCAATCAGAGTCAATTAATGCCTATTAATGTCTGGTCTCGACTGTTACAGTCCCAGTAAAATGATCTTGCTCTTTATCCTTCCAGAATTTAGACATGTACTAATTCAGCAGGTGATGAAGGAAAGATTACACTGTTACACCTCTGTTGTTCTTACATTGTATTCTAGGAACACAGCTAGGACTGAGGATGAGAGGCTTATCTGTCTGTGTGGGGTGTGTGTGTGTGTGTGTGTTGCTCATTTTACAGGAAGGTTACAGAAGAGAGGCCTCTTTTTGTTCCCACCCAGTCCCTGTGGACAGCAAGCTCTCAACCCAACAGCAGCACATGTTACAAAAACAGCATCTCTACTTGCAAAATTGACAATGAACTGCCACAGCCAAAGCTGTTACTTATTAGAGTTAATCAGGCTGTGTGACTGATTTACACCAACATACAGGATATCAATTGTATATTACTTGTACAATGACATTCAAATTCAACTCTATGGTCTTTTTGAAGTCACAGTTTGTGGTGGTGTGGTACTGGAGTGTTTTTCTAGAATAAATTATAATAAAACACATTAACCTAAAAGATAAAAATGAAAAATATATATATTCAACTTCTCTGTCACATAGAGACTGATCATTGATTTCTCCTAATGTATCTGCATTTTCATTTCCTGTAAATGCATGAAGATTCAGAGATGCTGGTAACCAGTTTTTTTATGCTATATATATATCTCTCTATATATATATATCTCTATATATCGATATCTCTCTCTCTCTCTCTATGTATATATGTATATATATATATATATATATATATATATATATATAGAGATATATATATATATATATAGATATATATATATATATAGATATATATATATATATATATATATATATATATATATATATATATATATATATATATATATATATATATATATATATATATATATATATATATATATATATATATATATATATATATATATATATATATATATATATATATATCTATATCTATATATATATATATATCTATATATATATATATCTATATATATATATATATATATATATATATATATATATATATATATATATATATATATATATATATATATATATATATATATATATATATAGATAGATATATATCTATCTATAGATATATATATCTATATAGATATATAGATATATATATCTATATCGATATAGATATAGATATATAGATATATAGATATAGATATAGATATATATAGATATATAAAAAAGCTTAACACAAAGCATTATGAATGTTACCAAAAAGTCACCCTGGCCCTATCATGCATAAACTCCTACAGTCCTACATTTCGTGGCCAACACATGCTGATGCTAAAAACATAGCTTTGCGCAATATGTAAGTTTGTTTACTATCAGCAGCTTGTAAAATGGTGCAACACAGTCATCAACAGCTGTCAGTATGTCAGCACATTCTTACCTGACCTCCAGGCCCGACGCAGGAAAGCAAAGGCAAAAGAGAGAGCTGCCCTGGAGCCGACTCTGGCCAAACCTTCCACACCTTTACTGACTGGGCGAGGGCTGAAATAACACAACCAGCACAACACAGGGATCAACTCAAACTGTATATGTAGTCTTCAGTGATATTGTGAATTCACCGTAAATTCACATATCTTAAATGCTTGGAGACACATAGCCATCTGTCTGGGTAATAAAGTAGATTTTTTTTGAAACAATATCTCAGGGATACACAGTATAAAAATTGTAGCAAACACAAAACATTAATGCCTGGGAAGAAATTGTGCAATCTAATAAATCAGCTGAAAAATCTTTGGGATTGATTTTCATAACATCAGAGCACTAGCTAAAACATACTTGAGCAAGTTGGGGAACGTAATTATAAAGTACAGTAGACTAAGTGCTACATATGCTATACACACAACATGCATACTGGAGTGTGCCTACAAGCCCTACAAAAGGAAAACGCAGTCATGTTTTCATACACTAAGATGTAGGGTTGAACTGAAATTAGCTTGAACTACCAATAACTCAGTGTTCTGTACATACCAGGTAAAAGCTGCACTTTACTTTGTAATCGTTTTTTGCTGAATCAATGCATGTACAAAACATTTGTCAAGCGGCTTTCCTAAATTACAATTCTATTCAAAGAAAAGTAGTTTAGTAATGACAATTCACGATTTAAATTTACCATTCTGTACAGTTTCACTCACTCCTCTAAAGTATCCCTCCACATAGGAAAAACCAGCACATTTATTTGGTTTGTGCGTGTTGAACCCTCCAGTTATTTGTCACAGTTTGAGTAAATTTCAAGTAATTAATTTACCATAACTGGTTAGTGAACACAAGATCTTTGAGGGATCACTCTCCATTTATTCTCTAAAGTAGCTTATCATGTGCATGCTCATGTGGGGCTATGGGACTTTCCTGGAGAACATGAGAGTGAAGAGCTGGGTGAGCCCTAGACAGATCACTGGTCATCATATGAGCAACATGATGCAGGCTCAAATTAATACATACGGGCAATGAAATCTCTGCATAAGAAATGACTGCTGCAAGGTAACAGCACTAACCATTCATCCAACATGTAATATCTCGCTAAATTATTTTTACCTCTTATTGTCAGCAGCAGGCAGTGGTGGGCTGGGGGGTGTCTTCCAGCGGACCTTGTACTTCTCCTCCATCATGCTATGGCTGAGAGAGATGAGGTAGCGCTCCAGGATGACCAGACGCTGGCGCAGGCGTTGGGCAGACAGTGTGCTTTTGGCCATCTGTGCTGAGAGCTTCTGCTGATCGTCAACCAGGACCATCAGACAGTCTTTCAGCTCAATTTCATCTAGACACACGAGGAATGGGCAAATAAATAAATAAATAAATAAATAAATAAATATCGCCATCCACAACATAATGGAACATACTTGTCAATCAAAATTACTTCTCACAAGAAAATGTGAACATTAAACTTTTAAAATTGACAAATTGACAAATGATTTAACATAAAAACCTATGTAAATTACGACCAGACACATCTAATGCATTTTCAATCTATTGTAAAGCTAGTTATTTCCCTTTAAGCTTATCTTCCTCAATTGGAAACCAATTTGTGGCAGCAAGACTTTTCTTAAAATATATGTAAAAGCACGTGTCATTACACCACCAAACTTTATTATACAAAGATCTACCACAGTATGTCAAGAAAGGATTCTGTGACACTTGAGTATATTTCTTGTGGCCTTCTCTGTAATTTAATACACAACATTAAAAATTTTTCCCCACTGGCTTCTATCACAATCAGTTCTTTGTTGAAATCTGGTTCTAGAGAAAATGCTTTGTATAGTGTCTACACAGCAGGGCTGCAGAGAAGACAAGATGGGCCAAAATAGCAGGTCTGAAATCCACTTAAGCTTTATGTAAGCCAGGCTGGCCTGAGGTAGTATGGGGCACACAACAGTCAGCTGTGCTTGGTTGTCAGGACAGATATGTATCCCAGTCAGACAATGTCTCTTACTATTTATTATACATTACCATAGCTACTAACTAACTCTATCTAAAGAATTGTCAAATTCAGAGGTGTTGATTATTCAGAAGGGTTGATGTAAAAAGAGGAAACACACTGCTAGCAATCAAAGCAAATTTGTCATGTGTCCGTGCACCATCCTGATTTCAAAACAATAGCTTGGGTCTGGGTTGTAACTGCTGAGATCAACATGTTTCAGATATTTGACCGCTCAATGGAAAGCAGGAAGTATGCTGTTTGAACTTTAAGCATCGATGACTTGTTCATGTAGTGATCCAGTTACACTCACTGTACAATCACACCAGTGTGGTTTCATGGCTCAGTTGATAAAGTAAGAGAGAAGCAGCCAAGCACATACTAGCAAAGCCTAAATTCACAAGGCCCGCCCTCGCAATGCTTATCTCCCACCACCATGACATCGTCACACCCAGTCCTACCAGTAAACACAGCTCGGGTGAGAGACGCTACCCGATGCTGGACTGCATTATAACACCTACCAAGATTACACTGCAGAGGGGTAAAAATAACCACTCAGACGTGCAGACTGCAAGTTGTCATTTCACAGTTTCAAAACCTCACGTGCCAGCAAAACATGTGTGAATCAGCAGAGCCTGATAGACAAGAGGCTGATCAACAGAGAGGTTGATCATGTGTTGAAATGGTCAGTATCAATTTATCTAGTCAACATTTAGGCGTTTTGAAACCATGTGGTGTCAGCATGGTATTAATTCACCTACTGGGAAACAGAAAGGCATAAAATAACAAGACCTAACCGGAGACAAGGAACGAATCACAGTTGGACAAAGCAGGATACATTTTAACCTGGCTGAGGTAGCACTCCCACCTGGTTGCCGCCCCCAGTCCCACGTCTCAATGATAGAGTGATGTACGGATGTTGATGTGTCCTCCTCTTCTTTCTTTTCTTTGTCATTGGGTTCATCCTTCTTCTGAGCTCCAAAGCAGTCACAATCTTCTAAACGAGTCAAAAAAATTTCTTTTAAATCTGACATTAATCTTCATTTCCTTTATCAAGGTTAATATACCCTGGTTGAAAGATCATCCTCCCCAGACAGTGTGTATAAATGTACTACATTGTCATGAACAGATTTCCAGCAACATCTAAGGAACATGGAGAGTAAATGAATGCTGGAAACTTAATGTGCCATACCTGGGTGAGCTGATTCTTCTCCATTGAATGTTATCTCCTCATCTTTCACCATTTCATTCCACATCTCACTCAGCCCCTCTGGAGAGAATGCCCGCTGCCAAAGGAAGCAGGAAACTGAAAATCAATCTGCACTTACCTAAAATTTTAAAATTTCAACTTATATTCACATCTTCATGTATTTGTATGCTTTATAAATTTGGTATATGTATGTCACAAAAACAATTCCAATGTGACCCATGATTTAGTATGTGTTATTTGCTTGTATTTCATTCCTATCTGAATTTTCAATAATTTGCAGCCAATATCAATTCTCTTTTCAGTTTAATTTGTGGAAGAAAATCTGTTCTGCAGTCATCACAACCCAGCTGAGAAAAATGAACACTAAAACTTATAACAAATAACATGAAAAAGTGTACAAAACAGTTGCATCACCTCCATGTTCCAAATGATTTAAGGATACACCTGCAGTAAAAATCTGTGTCGTCGCAATCAGTGTTAGACCATTCATCCAAAGGTTTGCTTTACTGAGAAATTCTCACGAGTGTAAAGCAAGCTCTTGCTTTCAAAGAACTGATGTCTTAAATTTCAAAAACATGTTAGCTCACCAATGACACCAGACCAGATACATAACACTATGGCTGCCTTCAGCACTGCAGAGAGCTCTAATGATGTGAAAACACGACACCCTTCCTTAATGTTAGTCCTCATTTGGTAAGTGAAAACTAATTTTCCAGTTAAGGGTGAGTCCAGACAGGCTGCAGTTTGTAGAGGTGAAAGCAGACGGCTCGTTGCCCAGTAATATGAGAGAGTCAATTCAGTCTCTTGACTCCCCGTCTACTCTCATCCATGATTTATTACTCATGACTTCTGATATTACAACCAACATGTTTGTTTTCACAACATAGATCTTTATAAAAAAAATGCTCTGTTCATCGACCTATTGTGTAATTATAGGCTATAGCTCTTTTCACAAACACATGAACAAAACATGAAAAACAATAATAATTTGTGCAAGAAGCTTCTTGCAGTTTGCAGGCCAGAGGTTGCAGATATGTCTAAAGTGGTCAGTTGGGTCAATTCCAACAATAAATGTAGCTATTTTAGTTCAACTCACTGACTCCTACAGTGTAAAAATTGCAGAATTTTTGATGTTTATGGCAACTAGTTCTGATCAAGCAGCACAAGTAACTCTTGTAATATGCATTGGCTTTTTGGCATCATAGAAAAAGTGTTTTGAGAAAAAAAGGATAAGACAGACATTCACGATCAGTAATAATCAGTTTTGAACTTCGTCCCCAACATAATGCAACACAGTCTAACTGACATTATTTGAGGAAAATAAAATTTCATGTTGTCCTCTTAATCTGAAAAAGCACTAATTTGCAGTATGTTTCCCTCTTTTCATTGGGTACACGTACCTGTAGGTCTATCTTCAGCCATTTGTCATGAAATCTCAGCTGAGCCTCGAGGGTAAACGATGGGGAAGGCATCTTCCCCTCTCCTCTCCTGGCTGCAAGCGCAGCCAACCTGTAAGATAAAGAGATGAAAAGCTGTGTTATAACACCAATTTTAAAAGTCACAGTTAGATGACAATCACCTAGTGATGACTGAAATTATAAATGCCTGTGAATCAGTGATGGTTAACCCTCTTGCCCGTGACATATTAATAAAGCGAGGTTTAGTAACATGTTCAATTTCCGGTCTCTTTCCAGTTTCCCTTGAATTAAATAAATATGTAGTTTAACCATTTCTGTTTATTGTGATAAAAACTCCAACTAATATTAAACCAACCGATGTTATCATCTACATGTAAACAAGATGGAAACCCAGCAAAAATTTTCAAAACACAAGACTAAGTCATTTCAAACTTCAGTGAGGGTTACTTGTGATTTTTTCATCATGAATATTTCTGATAAAGCAGCAAACACAAAATGCTACTATAGCCCATCCTTTACAATTTATATATATGTGTGTGTGTGTGTGTGTGTGTGTGAGCATATCTATTATTTATATAACAATTTAGAAAGCATCATTGTGATGTGCAAGTTGTACCTTGCAGCTTCATTTTGATAATCATCACTAGGGTTTAAGGCCAAAGTTGTATCCATAACTATAACGTTTCATGGGACTTTGGAGGAAAAACGAGACTATCGTAGCATCGAAGGCTAGGAAGGGCACAGTCCCTGTTAGCCTTCGTGCCGTGGTTTCAACCTGGTTACCACATACAACAACATACACACATCTCTGGCGTTAATAGCAAACACTGACATAGAAGCACTACGCTCATAATGCAACGCCTAATGCCAAGTAACGTTCACATTAGCTATGGGCTAGGGCTAACTACTTAGCTTGCTAGACAGCTAATACCAACACATCGCTAGCTAGCTAAACCAGCTCTCGTCATTCAGGCAGCGATGTGCAACTTTAACCGACGTGACACCGAACCGAATGAGATGCAATGTTCCACAGAGTTCAGAACCACAACGGGTAACGTGTCGCGTTAGACAACGATTTACCTGCGGTCTCTTCTCGGGCTATTCTCGTCCCCTCAGCTGCTTTGCTGCATTAACTAGACGTTCATAATGGACTTGATTGACAGGTCGCGGACTGGGGCACGAGGCATGGAAACAAATTACGTAGACGTAGCCGGGCGTTTCAATGCGACCTATCTTCACCGCAACAGCCCGCCGAGGCGGGGGCTCTAACCGGCGGTGGGTCCGTAAGGCCGCACAGTCTACTCCGCCCACTCGTACTGGCCGGTGTCCTAAAGTGTGAGCTACTTTGGGATTGGAGGAGGGACGTAGGAGGGGCGGGGTTGGTCTGGAATCAGGGCGAAACCTTCCGCCAGGAGGCGCTGCGACCCAAGGAAAGGGAGGATGCTCCTCTCAGCTGAGGAGTTATTTTATATATATATATATATATATATATATATATATATATATATATATATATATATATATATATATATTTCATACAGTTCAGATGTTTAATTATAGAAATCCTTTAGCATTTGTTGTCTTGCTCAAAGACATTTGGCTGCAAGTCCAACAAAATGATTTATGAAGCAGACAGTATGTGGGCGCCTCTCCTTCTTACATGGCACAGTGGAACAGTAGCTCCGGTAGGTATTGCGTTGTTGCTGTCCTCTCGAATCGAATTGGGGGTAAGCTGAAATTCCACTGTTGCAGGATGAACATACAGGGAAAGGCCTGAACTACATAACCATGAAGCTTCATGACATAAAGAAACTTGCATATCTGTACTACACTGACCTACACATTAACATATACAAATATTAGGAACTCCTACAGAGCCATTCCCCTTCCTGTCAGAAGCAACCCGACCTCCGTACTGTAATGCTCATACCTGCATACAGACCCAGGGTGAAACAAGAACAACCAGTTCTAAAGGAGGTCAGCGTGTGGCTTCAGGAGTACACCCCAGCACTGCAAGACTTCCACAGTTGGACATTTTTAAAGATTCCTGGACATTTTCTCAAGAACTGAAGGATGTCTGCACCGACATTTTTAACACCTCACTGAGCCAGGCTTTGGTGCCCACGTGCCTCCAGGGCATCACTGTTGTCCCTGTACCCAAGAGGTCAGGCCCTGCCTGCCTGAACAACCTCCGTCCTGTGGCCCTAACACCCATTGTAACAAAATGCTCAGGGCAGCTCATCATTCAGCACATCAAAGCTCACCTCCCTGCAAACCCAGATCCCCTTCAGTTTGCATACAGACTCAACTCCAGAGGATGCAATATACACCCTACTCCCTTTTACCCTGAATCACTTGGAATATAAGAACATCCATGCCAGAGTCCTCACTCTTCATTGACTTCAGTAACTGGATATATTGTAATTGTTGTTGTAAATCTTATTGTAACTCAATTGCATCTGACCTCTTGACACTGAGCGTTCCTTCTACCTTATGTTTTCTTGTATACATATTATTCTAGACATATCGTCTACTTTTTTGTTTTTTTAACTTTATTATCTTTAGAAATTAACATTACAAAACAAAATCACCTGGAGGCTGGGCTTCACTTGACATACACGGACATATAGATGAAACCTCACATTCCATCATGTGAAAAACATTTTTAGAGGGTTTAGGCATCATCTAATTATTAGTATTTTTTTCTTGCAACTATAAAATAAGGTTGTTGGTAGAAATGTTTTTTAAGGAAACAAGCTGTCAGTGGCATCCCACAGAGCCAGTTTCAACTTCCAATCAAATCATCCCTATAGCTGGCCTCCAACCCCCATGTGATATCTAGAACAGTTGTTTTCCCAGGCCTCATCGGCTACAATTGTACTCAGCCCCAGTTAGCATTGTCCTTCAATGTGTAGACTGTTCTCTGACGTGTCATCATTACCTTTTTGTAAAGAAGTCTATTTTTGCTTTTTTTTTTTTTTTGAAGCAGTGTTCAAACATATGTATAACATGGGTTTCTACCTAGATCGGTTCTCTTTTTGTTTTTGCTCTGCTTTGGCCCGGTAGGAAGAACATTCTTAACGTATGCAGGTACAGGGAGCTCGAATCTTGAATTTTCAATGAACTGTAATAATCTGGGAGGCCTTTTTCTTCGACTTCGGTAATCAAGCTAAAGAAACCGACACGTTGCTTGTGTGAGTCTTAATCTCAGTGCAGGTTGTAGGTAGCTGTTGAGGCATCTCGTAGCACATCTGGATGGAGACGTCCATCACGGTCACTCGACGAGAGGGAAGCCGAGAGGAACCCTGGGACGGTGCGGCCGGGTGCCGGAGGAGCCGCACATGCGCACTGGGTCATTTCCAGGAGACGTTCAGTGACTCTTCCGCTGAGTTAAACCCGACGAAAAAACGGCCTCGGTAAAATGGCTGTTGACTCGGGACCGAGTGGCACATCCCCTCCAGTTGCCGGGATAGTAATAGCTGTAATATCCAGTTTCATCAATGGGTCGACATTTGTGCTTCAGAAAAAGGGGATATTACGCTCCCGCGACAGAGGTAGACTGACACAGGAGACGAGCAGACGAAGTTGACCTTGTCTTTTAAGAGTTTACCCACGTGGGCGGATCTCGCAGGCCTTGAACCTAACTGTTGCCCGTGTTCCCTGTAGGAGCCTCGTACCTCAGAGACGCGGTGTGGTGGAGTGGCACAGTGTCCAGTGAGTACAGCGACACCTAGCGACCGTGGAAGGACGGTTCAGTTTGAAAAGCCCGTCCTGAGATTCACGCTGTGTCTCCTGCTCCCTCATTTGAAAACATATCGTTTTACATGAACACTGAGGCTAAATGTTCTGATATCATGTTTTTTTTTTTTTTCCCATCAACTTCACTAGTGATTGTTGGTCAAGTTGGGAATTTCCTGGCCTACAATGTGGCCCCTGCAGTGATAGTTACCCCACTAGGAGCTCTTGGAGTGTTATTCGGGTAAGTCCAAGACGCAGTTGGATTCTTTACTTTTTATTCTAAAATATTTAGCTTGACATTGGCCTGAATAGAAGCAAACAGTTTACACAACAACAAACTGTAGCTATGCTCCTTTTCACTGCACTTTACATGTGCTTAGGCCTTACACGGTGCATACAAAGCTCACCTCAGTGGGTTATAAGAGTTAAAAGTAATGGTGTTGTTTTCGTTAACTAAGAATTAGAACCTGACAGTGGCTCTCGCCGTATCTCAGAGTTATGGCAGGCAGTTGCTGACTGTGCAGGAATCACTACCTTAGGTGCTGTAAAGTTGCGTAAGGCTACAACTGAGGGTTATTTTTTTATCATCACATAGTGCAATTTAACTTCCAAGGGCCAAATGTGACACATTCATATTGCTAGCTTTATCCAACCAACAATCCATAACTCAAAAATAAACAAACCAGTAGGCATAAACAAATATTTGGCATTTTTGCTTGGAAAGTGACTCCTACAATTAATCGATTAACAAAATAGTTGCAAACGGCAAATAGTTGCATTTCGATTACCATTTGCAGTTTGATTAGTTGACCAATTGTTTCAAGTCGACTCAAACGTCTTGATTAAAAAGATTAAAGATTCTTAAAAATTACTCAGTCTAGTTTCTTCAAAAAAGGCCTCAAAAGGCATTACAACAATATTTGATTCACAAGAGTTTTAAATATTTTCTCTTGCCTCTAGTCAGTATTGTTAGTTATAAAATGTTTGCATGTGATTGCAGGCTTTCAAGAGACATTATACATCCCTAAACTGAAAGTGAGATAGTGTGGACAGTGGGTTGTACATACCAGAGGCACTTTCAGTCCTTTTTTTTTTTTTCTTTTGTGGTGGCAGTATCTCGGAAGCCATCTGTCTCATAATTGTAAGGTGACGATTTTAGCAAAAACGTACATGAATTTGTACAAAATATTTTTTTAATTGGCAATCCATCCAATTACTCCAGTCCAATTCGCATTAACTAATTATATAATTTGAAATTATTCTTATATACATTTAGAAGTACTGACAAAAATATTGATAAATGCATGTATTATTAAATAAATTTAAACCTTATTATGCCTACTGGTTTGGTGTTATACTTTGATGGGTTTGATGGTGAAAAAAAAGTATTAAAATGTATTCTACAAGACAATAAAACAGTCTTCAAAAGTCTTGATTTAATACTGCGAAAACTGCAGGAGCCCTGTACTAAAATGATTAATTTTTAGTATAATTTCAGGTTGCATAAATATCTCTGATGCCAGGATCGTAAGTCATCATAAAGTACACTGTGTAAGTACTTTAAGGATTCTCTGAAGTTTTTTGTGTATATGTAACAGGATGCTTTGTTTGTGTGATGCAGGGCTGTGCTGGCTTCTTGGATCCTGGAGGAGCATTTAAATATCATGGGGAGGCTCGGTTGTGTGCTGTGTTGCTGTGGCTCTGTTGTGCTTATCATTCATGCCCCTAAAGCAGAGGCTGTAACGTCGAGACTAGAGCTAGAGGAGAGGCTGTCAGACCCAGGTGACTTCTAAATTCAAGTTTGTTTGTAATTTTAATTTACTCTCATAATTGATAAATGTTCCTCCTGCATTGTTAACGATGTTTTACTGTTTAGAGGTGACAGCAGGCCAGTAGAGGGCCAACTACTAGCAATTCCTTCATATAAATTCAAACTAAACATTTTTTCTGACCTATTACTTCTCAAGAATATAAATTATAATGACATTACAAATGAAGACTACTAAAATGTACTTTGTCACCCTGCAGTGTTTGTAGTGTATGTCCTCCTCGTGGTCCTCCTTCTGATCACTCTAATCGTATGGATTGCTCCAAATCACGGCACATCAAACATCATGGTGTACGTTGCCATATGTTCCCTTTTGGGAAGCTTCACTGTTCCAAGCAGCAAAGGACTGGGCCTGGTCGCCCAAGACATCTTCAGTGAAGAGCCATCGAAAAGTGGTGGAGCTCTGGCTCTCTTCCTGGGCTTGCTGGGGACGCTGGCCGTCAGCATCCTCATACAGTTCCTCTTCATCAGTAAGGCCTTGGAGTGTTACAGCTCCAGCATGTTTGAAGCCATTTACTATGTGACGTTCACATCCACCGTGATCCTCGCTTCTGCCCTTCTCTTCAAAGAGTGGACTGCACTAACTTTAATTGACAGCCTCGCCATGCTTTGTGGTTTAACAACAGTGTGCGTTGGTGTCGTTTTACTCCGCATTTCCAATGAGGCTTCGATTACCTGGAGGAAGAAGGAGGCACAGGACTGATTGAGATGTTTTTATATTCATGTAACTTTTGTGCTATACTACATTTCTAACAAACAGTCTTTGCTTGTTTTGTACAACACTGACTCCTGTTTGAAATAACAAAACCACAGCTTTACTCTATTCATAAGCTGAATTAACATTATACTTGAACGTCCTTGCAGCCTCATATGAAGCCATTCTTAAGTACTGTGTAATAAACAAATATCAACAACAGTTAAATGTATTGACTTTTCTCTATATGATCATTCCTGCTGTGACTTTAATTATTACAAATGTAGGTCTCCTGTTCACAGAGAAGTTTCATTTCACTTCAGGGAATTTTGCTTTTTAATAGCAAAGTCAAATATGGCCTGAGGACTAACAGTTGATTTGTTAACTTGTTTTTACTCATTTCAAATGTTTAGATAAAAGCTTAAAAAACACCCTAGAATTACATATGATTGTTTACTTGCATCCAGACTGTTCCCCTCAAGGTTTTAAGAGGTCCCTGAAAGGTTCTCCCTTTCTCCCCAAGCTAAACTGTCTCAGCGTAGGATCACCTACTCTTGTTAATTATTGAGTGGAATTTCAGAGGGAGTGTCTTTAGTGCAGGAGTTGTATAGAAGATGAGCATAGACAATGACTAAATGTTTTGTCTAATGGATAGATTTTTAAAGCTGATATACCAAATATAAACTATAATAGATCTTATATTATAAACTGTGTTCTGGCATTGGCAAAGATTTTCCCTACCGTTCATTTCATCGATGCGTTTTTGGTTAATTTGCTTGATTTCAAAAGAATAAAACTATATCAAACCAGTTTCATGTCAGCATCACCTGTAAAATATCTTTGCTTTTTCCATCCTCATATAATCTTTGCTTGGATTCTTTAATACACTGTCAGTTTTCTGGGGTAATAAACAGACCTTTAGTGCCATTCCTCTCTAAAGATGTTGAAGATTGGCGCTGTAACTTTTTTATATTGTAATTTTATCTGCTAGTTATTTTCCTCATTTGATTAATGATTTTGGCTAAAAATGAATGTCCAATGTAACTTCACAGAGCCCATTTGGACATCTTTAGATGTCATTTTATTGGACCAACAGCCAACATATATTCAATTTACTATCATAGAGGAAAATAAGAAAATCTTCAATTTGGAAAAGCTGAGATCCAAGAATTTTTTTGCTTGGATATAAAGATTTGGTGGATCCGTAGGAATTAATTTCCTGTAAGACAAGTAATCGGTTAATTTGTCGGATCATTTCAGTTCTTTTTCAGACTGAATTATTCATGATGGCTCCATGGATAAATGATGACTCTGAATCTCCAGTTCCTTCTCGGTGATACCTGCAGAATTTAAACTGACAGATTAGGAAACTTCCATCGCGATCCCATCCGAAACGCCCTGACAAATACTATCAGGTGTGCAACGCTATCGCTGTGGTTGTGGACTTCAGCCTGCGGAGGGCACACGGTTCACTGGCCGCGTCTCCAGTGACAAGCAGAGGAAGAGCCTCGCAGTGCGGCAGTCGTCAGGCGGCGTCGGTGCTGGCTGAGTGTGGCGAGGGCGAACTATGTGATGGTTTCCCGCGGAGCCAGCCGAGCAGGCTAGCCGTCAGCCGACCTCCAGCCCCTGCCTCTCTTCTCGTCGGGGGGGAAACCAGCCAGCGCAGACCAGGTATTTAACTCCCATTTTGACTGCTCAGAGCAAACGAGCGATTCATACCCAGATTCTCGGTTATCGCTGGCTGCCTTCGCTAGCCAACCAGCTAGCCCACGTCGCCAGCGCAAGCTAACGTGGCCAGTGTGGCTTTAAAAAAAAAAGGGGGGGGGCGATTCGCTATTAATTACTTGTATAATAGTGTGAATACAAGGCAAGGCTGCCGCGCCCGCTGCCGTCGAAGCGGTGTCCCAGAATAGCCTGGTAATTATCAAACCACTGCTGTGAATGGGGCACTTCTCGCTAGCCCATTAACGAGCGGCGCTTAGCCCGTCCGGGTTAACGTTGACCAGAGCGGTGTGACAATCCCCCAGTTCCCGTTTCTCGAAACGAGGATGTTTGCTATTCAACTTTTGTTGACAGCATCCGGATAAGAGCCGGGCTACCCAGCAGTCGCCCCTGTGTGCTTTTGTATGGGATCAGCTAACAGTAATAGTGGATTGTCTTAAATGTGCTGTTTCGCTGATGGATCCTTCCGCACATTGAATTATGGGTTTCCCGTGTGTCATATCGAAATGGTAGGTCACCACTGCTGTACTGATGATGATGACGACGACGATGATGATGATGATGATGATGATGATGATGATGATCTCACTTTGTGGTGCTCTCACAGCAGCTTGTTGATGCATGGTTGTCTTCCATGTGCTCTGCTCTCAGGTGTCCGGACTGGCCAGGACTGTACTTTTGGTCACCAGCTCCACTGTTTGGTCGTAAATGTGACAGAACACATCAACGCATCCAGCCTCACTATGGGTCAGGACAGGGGGAAGTACGATTTTTACATTGGGCTGGGATTGGCCATTAGCTCCAGCATTTTCATTGGGGGCAGTTTTATCCTCAAGAAGAAAGGACTTCTGAGGCTGGCCAGGAAGGGATCGATGCGAGCAGGTGGGAACTCTCTGTGTCTAATGCACGTCAATGTCAACCTAACACCAGCAAACAAATAGTATAACCTTGTCAGCTGGGTTCAGGCACTCGCTGATCTAGTTGTGCAACACAACTAGTCAGCTAAGAAGTCAAACCAGTGGGGTCAGCCCATCAACATACCTGAAAACCGTTTTGTACCTTTCAGGCTTGCCTGGTCCTGCTCACCTGTGTAGGGTGTGAGTTTTTGTTTTGTTTGTGTGTTTGCATGAGCCAGCGAGGCTTGCTTAACCCCTAGTAATCATTAACTTAATTATTTCACTTGATAATGCAAACGCCTGACTTGTATTCAGGATTACATTATTCAGGGTTTGCTTAGATCCAAGTGCTACTTCAATGATTCGGATCACTTGTTCTAAAATATTTATTTTTTCCGCTTTAGGCCAAGGTGGTCATGCATATCTGAAAGAATGGCTATGGTGGGCTGGTTTACTATCAAGTAAGTGATGACACTTTCGTCAGAAATTAGATACAAGCCCATTTAGCATGGACCTGGTGATTCACAGCTTAAATTATGTGTTTATGTCAAGATTAAAACTGGATTAATGTTGATTTGAGAACTTGTTTCAGACCTGTAGGTTACATGTAGCTGTGTAAATCGGGATCTTTTAAACTACTGTGTCAACGCGTAGAAGATGTAACTGTCACTGAAATGTTGTCAAAATAAGAATTACCTAACCTAGATGTCAAAATACATTTTCAGTCAACTACCACTGGTTTAACCTGGACTGCAATTTCCTGGAAATGTCCAAAGCACTGCTTATGTGCAAAGTTATCCTTCTACTAAATTTTTTGCAACACAAGTATGAGTGTAGAGCACAGTGAACCTCTGCCTTCATTATAACATACTTATCCTTTTCATATTTAACTTGATGTGTTTTGACCCTTTGTAGTGGGTGCTGGTGAGGCAGCCAATTTTGCAGCATATGCCTTTGCTCCAGCGACTCTGGTCACCCCGCTTGGAGCCCTCAGTGTGCTCGTGAGGTACAGACAATCCACTATATGAATCGTGTACAGTTAAACCTTGTCCAATTTGACTTATGTTTGTAAATGGATTTTTGGAGTGGTGTCCCACCGACTGACCGTAAATATTGCATTGCAGTGCGGTGCTGTCGTCATACTTCCTGACAGAGCGACTAAACCTGCATGGGAAGCTAGGCTGCCTGCTCAGCATCCTAGGTTCTACCACCATGGTGATTCATGCGCCGCAAGAGGAAGAGATCAGCAGCTTAGAGCACATGGCCAGGAAGCTGGTTGACCCAGGTACAGAACAAATTGTGTTTCAGAGATCCTGTCCAAGTGGTTTCCGGCACCAAGATTTATCTCTTACCCTCACTTCAACATAACAATAGTAAAGGACTAAACCAAAATACATGTAAACGTAGAAGTGCTAGTGTTTTATTTTCTATAGTAAAATAGGTGTTTGGGGTTCATGCTTAACCTGTATCAATGCTCCCTTTTACTCTCGGAATAGCGTGTAATTTTTCTTGATTTAAGAGTAAAGTTTACCACTTTGTCCATATTTTATTTTTTTTTGATTAGTATTAAATCAAACATCCCCTTCCTCCCTTTTCTCTAGGGTTTTTTGTCTTTGCCACTCTTGTCATCATTGTGGCCTTCATCTTCATATTTGGGGTTGGTCCCCGCCACGGCCAGACCAATATTCTTGTCTACATCACTATCTGCTCAGTAATTGGAGCACTATCAGTATCCTGTGTCAAAGGACTGGGCATTGCCATAAAAGAAGCTATCGCTGGGAAAAATGTTGTGAGAACCCCACTGGCATGGTTCTTGCTTCTGGGTCTGGTGGCCTGTGTGAGCACACAGATCAACTACTTGAACAAGGCTCTGGACATTTTCAACACCTCCCTGGTGACTCCCATCTATTATGTGTTCTTTACCACATCTGTGCTCACCTGCTCTGCCATTCTCTTCAAAGAGTGGGAGCACATGGGCACGGACGATGTGATCGGCACCCTCAGTGGCTTCTTCACAATCATTGTGGGCATCTTCCTGCTCCACGCCTTCAAAGACATTAGCGTGAGCTTGGCTACTCTCGCTGTGTCCATGAGGAAGGAGGAACGGGCCTTTCCAGCAGCCAATGGCATGGCTTCCTCCAGCACCTATGAACTGCTGCATAATGAGTCAACTGAGGACATGGAGGACAGAGAAATGGGCTTGCCTTTTGATAGCGTCTCTAGAAGAAACGGGGCAATGACTTCCTCGTTGGATCATTAAAGAACCTTTTTCCAGCCCCCTACTAACTGACCAACTGTGGCATTGTAGTGGTGTCCGAGAACAATAAGACAATCAGCTGTGTGGGAAAAGTGACTTGGATAGACCAGTGGATTGTATTTAATGTTTTAATTTGCCTTACGTTTATGAGAATATGACCAGTCATATTCAGTTACAGTTAGAACTAAATTTCATTCCTCTGTAGCGCTGTAAATGAGGTTTTGTTTTGTTTTTTTAAAGAAATGTTTTTGTTATGTACATGCATATTCATGCACTGATTTAACTTTTTGATTTATAGAATAAGTTTTAATATCTTCTATATGAGGTCCTGCTGATAATGACAACATTTAAAAGGACATTCACTATGATTTCAGTTTTCATGACAATTGAAAGTAACAATGGTTTTTGGTGGGAGTCATTCTGAACTTGTTTTGTAGTTTACATGAAACACTCTCAAGACGAACCAACAGATTTGTTACATATTTATTGAATTAAAATGATTAAAACATTTGAAACACAAGGCACAATGAATAAATGCTTAATGAGTATGAGCTTTGTTACTTTTCGAATGACTTTAAACTTTTTAGCATGCATGTTCAACAGTATAGAAAATACAAATTTACTGTCACCACCACTTAAAAAAGGTTACTGTTCACCCTTAATAATCCACCACCGCAAACCCTTAAATATTCTTCTGATAAAACTAATTTCCCTTCCCTGATCTATAGCTTTCTGCAAGTATAAAACAAAGAATAGTTCATCCATAAAAGGGGAAATATTTCTGATAAGGCACAAGTGAATACAAAAAAAAATATTTAATGGTCCTTTGCTACTAAAGGCCTAAAGTAAATTTAGAGGAATAATTGAATAGTCTGGTAATGCTGACAGTGTTCACAACTTTCTGCTGGTCCAGAGTAGTGGCAGAAGCAGGAGCAGCACCTCAGCTGCTGGCAAGTGACTGGTGTATCGGTGGTTGGAAGCATCGGACGTGTTCAACCGGCATGTTCTCTCCGTCTCCAGACTTCAGGTACTTGTTCAGGATGGCAAATATCTCATTGTTGAGGACTTGGAATTTGCGGATTCTGTCAACCATTTTCTTCAGTGGCTAAAGGGAAGCAGAAAATACGAATGCGCTGAGTGTCCTGTGATTAAAGAAAAAATTTTCTACTCATTCCATCTTTCGGTGATATTTTGGGAAATTAATTTTGAACAGAGAGCTTTCTCTCAGATTGTTGATGCACTATGATCAATTTAATATCAAGATACAAGCAACAGCAGCTTGCCATAGCATAAAGAGGAAGCTCTGGAAAACTTCTAGCCTGGCTGTGTCCAAGTAACAAAATCTGCCTAACAGCACATTTAAAACTCACTAACACGTTCTATCTTGTTTGTTTCAGCTGAGAAGAAAAGTGTAAAACTGAAAATGTGTGGTTTTACAAGGACGCTACATGCTGGACTATTTTTTTGGCTCCATAGCTTCATATTAAGCATTCAAACATTAGTGGTATTGTTCTTATCTAAATCTCTGCAACAAAGCGAATAAGCATATTTTACAAATTAATGAAATCGTCATATCTATATAATTTTTGGGTTTTCCTACAGGTTTTCACAGTGACTTTCGATGAGCTCTTTATTTTGACAGCCAACTTGAGCCTAGTTGATATGAAGGGATATATTACTCTAGCTGCACTTCACAAGGTGACAAAGTCACAGAGGGAGTTATTTGCCACATGAATGAACATAGTAAACTGAGGTATATAGCTACTTGTTCAAAGCAAGGACAGCTTGTCAGCCACACAGTAAAAAAAAAAAAATCTCTGGTACATCTCTTCTAAGAATAAATCATTCCACAATTGAAACAACTGAAAGAGTATGGTTGATTATCATCATTATGGAGAACACTGAAATATGAGATTGCTGCTGGTCGATTTCCAGCCAGTCAGGATGAACTGCCACTTTATTGTTGTCATTGTATATGGCAGAGTTGCTGATCCTTATCTCCCCAACTTACCACACTCTTGATGACCTCATCTTTCCCATCATGTTTCTGCACCTTGAGTAGGTGGTAGCTGAAGTCGAGGATGTCAAAGCGTCGCTGCTGACCTAGGAGGGCAATGATCATGCAGCCTGCCCAGTGGAGGCCGTCTCCGAAGCACTGCCTGAAAAACAGGAATGGGGTGTAAAAGATGTGGTGCTTTAAATTGCAAGGTTGTGGTACAGATGTGTGCACTGCTGCACTCACTCTACTGTGAACTCATGGGCTCCAACAGGGATGCAGTACACAAACTGCATGGCACTCCAGAGGCGGTGGAATTCCACACACTCATCCACGTGCATCACGCCGTTGCTGGGCAGCGGTCCGCGCCAGATGGGGTCATCCAGGAAGCCTCGCACACGTGTGAGGATGACTTCAAACATGGACAAACCGCAGCACAGCCTCTCTTTGGTCAGAAGGTCGCCCTCGCGAGCAATGGCTATTTGCTGAAAGTGCCATGACGCAGGATTTGTGTCACAACAAAACTAGCATATTCAACAACAGATAAGCATCTCAGGTAGTGTGGACAGCTTCCCGTCCTGCCTTTTTTGAACTAGCTGTACCTGTGGGGTTCCAAGGCGCTCTATCAGTGGAACCATATGCAGTGCTGTGTATTTGGCCTCCAGGCGTTTCATCTTGGCATCCAGGCGTTCCCCCTCTGTACCGTGAGGAAAAGTAAAGCTTAAGTCTTTTGAATTTTTTTGTCAAAAAATTCCATGAAAACACCAAAACCACCAATGAATTGATCCTACTAACAATTACTACATTGTTTCCAGAAAACTATGACTAAGATAAAATATGACACACTCAGTCCCACATACACCGTCATGCTGCTGTAAATACCCACTGTAGGACCCAATGTGTATTAATCCACAGCTGAAAATAGCACCTACTGGCCCCTTGTGTGCTAAAAACTACAGTGCCCACAAACCAACAATCATCCACTTCATGCAGTGACTGGCCAGGTGTGCAGAGGTGAGAAAGTAAGCAGGGTTTTTATTTTCTTTTTTTTCCCATTTTTACACACAGCTATTTCTGTGGCTGTGGAATGGTATATAGAGGTAAAGCTCCATAGAGGCCTTGCAGGAAAGACTCTGAAGGTGTGCGCCCCTACCTCCATGTTTTAACCATTATCACCGCCCTGCTTTTTCACTCAGTCTTCAAGTGTAGCCATTCAGAAAAGGTATAAACACTCTTGCTTTCTGGCAGACAACAGGTCATACAGTTCACTAACGCCAGCGTCATTCTTCAACTCGAACCAAAAGAAAGACCTTTCCACTTGTAAACAAACTACATGTTCTTTCTTGTATTTACCTTTAACGTGGACTCTGGGGAGAATGTTTTGGAAAGGTGCAGCATGCAGCAAATCACAGACTTCTTCTTGTGACTGGAAGAATGATACAATAGGTGTCAAAATAATGGCATGTACATATAAGGGAGTGAAAAAAAACGGAATTGCTTTCGAAATTAGCAGTAAAAAAAAAAAAAAACTTTCCTGATCATATTATCATTCATACCAGACTCTGCTCACTCAGCAGACAGAACAGGATGGCGTTGCCCACTTCCCTCAGGTTCTGGAAACACACCGTTTTCAGCTCAGCATACTCAACAATGTCCTTCAGCTGATGGTGGAAGAATTCCAGGATACCTGAAAAGAGGTACAGCCTAATTATCTCATCTCCCACCTTATTACATATTCACCACATAGTTAAATTGCCTTCAACCATCCATCGCAGCAGCGGGTACACAGTATTCGTTATAAGTACATGCTGGAAGGCTTTTGCACTGCTGGAGTGGCAGCATGTTTAATTTTCTCAGATATCTAAAGCATAGAGGTCTCGGAAATGAGGGTACTGGGGGTGATTTCTTTCCCACTCTGTTCTGCTGCTTCCCCAACTGCACTGTAAAGCTACAAAAAGGAGAAAATAATTTGGACTAAACATGTAAAAAACCCTGCTATTCGCTCTATTACTTCATGTAGATTTAATGTACTGTTATTTGCTCAAGAAGTAAGTGTAACTAGTTTTCCTCATATTTGAAAGCTTCAATCAAAGCTGTAAAATAGCTCATTGTTAGTAGCTGCACAGCTTAGTTCTTTCAGCTTGAGGGGATCAATTCACTCAAGGTGAATGAACAATTCTTTTGCAGATACAGACTGTGGATTTATTTAAAATAGTACACTTCAGTTGAATAAAAAAAAAAAAAAAACAACCAAATGTCACTGGTATTTTCATTTTATCATTTTATTGCAGTTCACAGAAATATGTAAAGATCAGATCTAACAATTTATATTAAAATTTATGGTCATTCAATAATAGATTCAATAAAGTACAACTGTGTGTTCGGCAGTAAACTAAGAATGTTTTAAAAATCTTAAAAAAAACAAATCTTACAATAAGAAGAGGGTTCATTTTCACCTACCTGGGGAGCCATACTCATGGCGGGGAAGTCGGCAGATCTTGGGCATCACTTCCATCAGGGTCTTAACATACTGCATTATGGTGCCCTGGAGCTATACAAAAAATGGAGAGTATTAAGCTGCAGCATTTATAGTCAAATTATTTATTCAAAAGGAAATGCTGATGAATAGTCACACATACTATCTGAACCAACGGTTAACCCCCCCCCCAATTATCAATTACATTTCACAGCTAGTAAGGAAAGCAACCTCCTTTGATCCCTCACCACAGTCATGTCCTCTGCTCTGTCAGAGCATGATGTTTCAGCAATGACGTTATGTCTGCCATGCACTGCTTAGTGTTCTACTCACCAGACTTTTGACAACCTTCAGGAGTTCCTCCATCACCACAGCGATGCCCTGGTAGCCCAGCAGTCTACACATGACCTTGATGTGTGGCGGACCCAGAAAGTTCCTGTAGGAGCTAAATATGCTGCTGTACGCCAGATTCAAGGTCTACATTTAGAGGAAAAACAAAATAGACGGTTAGAATTTTAAGTTAACATTTACATATTCACCGACCAGCAACAACATTAAAACCTGTACAAACGTTTACATATTTTATAGGGGATTTTATCCATGTTCAACTTCTTAGTTTAGTATGTAGCATGCTGACATTTGCAAATTACTGAACGCAAAGTACAGCAGAGGCTAAGAGTGAAATCTCTTGGCTTATTATCGAGCTAGATGAAAAGTGAGGGGATTACATAAATCAAAAGGATTCATCTTCCTGGGACCATGACTGTCTATAAAATATTTTCTACCAATCCATCCAACAGTTTTTGAGACATGTAAAAACAAACAAACAAAGAAACAAAACAAACATTAATAAAACTCAAGGTGATACTAGATGAAGTCATAGGATCACCACAGTCATTGGGATTCATTCTCTGGGCACCATGCAAGCCTGAACAGCTGTCATATATATCTCAAGTCTGTATCAAAGTGGTGGACCAAGTTGCAGCCTTCCTTGGAGCTACACTGCTATCACGGACAAAAAAAATTGTTTATCAATACTAGCAATCTGTCTGGTGGATTATGAGAAATATTGTATGCAGATTTTGCAATTTTGGCCTGAAGGCACTAGATGAAAAGAACGCTGAGTGTTAATGTTGCAAAGGATAAAGGTCACAGAAATCTGCCCATGGTATATTGATATATTTGTAGATTTGGAAATACTGTATGTACTTGATGGAATCAGTGGGGGGGGTGTCAGGGGATCACATGTAGCAGGCATTAAGAATCATCCTCTGGGTCCATGAATATCCACAGTAAATTTCATGGAAATCTGGCCAGCAGCTGTTGAGAGGCTTTGTTCTAGACCAAATGGTTGGACAGATGGATCAACCTACCGAACAGCATTTTAGCCCCCTTTCCCCATTCCGCTCTCAAGATCCCGCCATTCGATTTTCAAAAAAACCACGGCATGGACCAAAGTGCTGGTCAAGGGGGAATCAATGATTTATATTTCTACAGTTTCCCTAGATAAATCAGCAAGGAAAAATGGGGGAAACAGATACCAATATCTGAGTAGTCCAATTTACAAGTATTTTTTCCTTTTTTTCCAATTTTTTTTTTTTAACTGTACATTTACTGACCCTTTTCTAGCATCAACCACAAGATATTCCAGCTCCCTCTCTCCCCTGTCCGCAGAGAGTTGAAGCTAGTGCTCTAATCCAGCAGCACTCTCACTAGTTTGGCAGCAGCAGAGACAAGGACACCAGTCTCAGATCCACCCGAGGCTGGAAATCTACACCGCAACACCCAGCGTAACAGCGAGTCGGATACGGTGACAGTGGAAGAGATGCTATTATGACTGAACAGCAAGAGCAAAGGATAATCTAAACCAGTACCTCATGCACTACAAATTGTTACCTTCATTCTGGTACTGTTTTCCAAGTAAGTCTGTTCTTTTTTCATTCTTTGAATGAATCACCACTAACAATTCTTTTGACATGGCTCTTTATAATATATCACAAGTATGCTTTTCTACAAAGGGTTAGAGCTAATGTACCAGAAAAAAACAAATTCTAAAAGATTAAAAAAGATTTTAAAACTACTATTCTTGTGAAATTACATGTGTCTGAGAATTTTACTGCGTTTGTGTTTGCATGATGGTTTATTAAGAAAATTCCATGGAAAAATAAGGAGTAATGGGAAAAAATAACATACAGCAAGTACACCGTGTACTTGAATGTGTATACGTAACACAGCCACATAGCACCGGTTTAAATGGTTAAGGGTTTTAAATTGTAGAGCAGTTGGTCACACTGCATTTGAACCATGTGAATTAAAAGTAATTCATGACTGAAAATTTAATTTGGGCTTTTCTATGAATTGTGCTTCCATGTCCTTTCCATTCTGACCAAATTCTAACAACTGAAAGGCTTATTTTGCAACCACGTGACATCAGTTTTAGGTCAAGACCATGTTATTACTTTGTACTCTATAAACGAAAAAGCTAAGTTTTATTAATATAACAAATAATAGTCAAATCAAAGCTTAAACCATTGTTTTAGATCTGCTCAAGGTTGGCAGATTATCATCTCTCATCTGTTCTGTAAGAGGTAACTAACAGCATAGGTGAGACTCTTCACATATCATTCTGCATTGTGTAATTTTTGATAAGTAGTTGGACATTCATTAACAGCTTTTTTTATTATGTTTAACACTATTCACTGTGAGTGGGATTTATAGGAAGAGAGTACTTGCATGTTTTATTGAACCTGCTTTAAATGTAATCTGGCCATAGGTGAGTCAGGATCCTTATATTTTTGCCATTTGTGTCGAATCACCAACAAACCCGCTGACTTAACGATGATTTAATGACTTGCCAGAGGTGGAAAGCAAAACAAAAAATATATCATCTGAATTTCTTCTTGTCAGTGTTTTACTGTGCTTATGTCATCTCTCTTTTCCAGTTTGGTTTTATATTGAGAGCTTTCAAAAGACTGTTATAACTGAGGTAGGGCTTCACTCATACCAACGTGACTCTACACCACCTCCTCATGGGGATTGCAGTCTACAACATCTCTGCCACCTCAGCCAGGGTGAGCTGGCCATCATCCCCCAGCTGCCTGGACACCTTCTACAGTGTCATGTACGACCCCAACTGGAACAGCCTGCTCATGGGCTACAAGCGCAAGAGTTTCATGCATGAGGAACGCATCCCCGTCAGTAAGACCAGCACACACCTGGCCAACCTCCTCCCCCAGACCGCCTACTTCTTGTGCGTGACATGTCAGGCCACCAATCCAGTGCGAGACCAGTGCCAGGTGTTCAGCACTCTGAGTGAGAACAGCGAAGGTCATGACGGAGCGGGCTGGGAGCTCGCCAAGGGCGTCTGGCTGACCTGCTGCATCTTGCTCCTGGTCATCGCCAGCTTCCTGTTGTGGGGATGTCTTCACACCATCTGCTCCCTCCCGAGCCAGGCCACTGACGGCTGCCCGGTGGTGACCAACATAACCCTCCAAGACATGTCTGGATCTGGACGCCTTTACAATCCCCGAAGCAGCGAGGACAGCACCAAACGTGCCACCATCATGAACGGCCCCCTCCTCTCGCCGCAGACCACTGGCCACATAATTACCCAAGACCATGAGCTGAGGACACACGCTAAGCTGTCTGGCAGCGAGCCAGCATGAAACATCTGGATTGAGGTCATCATAGCATTGTTCTGCCCTGACTCATTGTCACTGAGTATTTTCATCCACTGATAAAATCCTATTTGGGTTTAGAAGAATTAAAAATGTTTTCACACAAACCATTTTAAATTAAATATTACTGCACTACCCCAAACTTTTCAATGATCATTATTTGCAAGCACATTAAATAATCATTTATCCAGTCTATAAAATTTGTTCTACTGAGTGTTTCTCTTTTGAAAGCTTTTGAAATTTGCATTAAACATCTACAACTTTTTCCATCCATTTTGAATATTTTAAGACATTTCCCACATTTTCAAATATTACCTGTATGCTTTCCCACTTATATTCTATAAATGAATCTTACAAACAAGTAGTGAATGTTTGACCTCAACATGTGGACTAGAGAAGTCAGTCAAGTCAAGCCAGAAATCAATTAAAAAAAAACAAAAAAAAATAATCCTCCACTCATGGAATGCACTGACCTTTGATCCGTACAGATACTGAGGCTGAGCGTTGGGTGGCTTGTCCCTCTGGAACTCTTGAGAGAAGGGCAGGATGGTGCGGACAAACCTGACCACACAGATAGAGATTTTTCAAACCATCAGGATTAATGTACACAATAGGTGATGCACACAAGTGGGCTAAAAGGAAAAAACACCCACACCCAAACCCCCACACACTCTTGTATAGGTTCTTTTCTCACACAACCTGAAGATAACCTTGGATCAGTATTATGCTGCAGAAACATGTTGCTTTATCATCTGAGATATTAGTATCAAAATAAAATATGGATAAACCAAACATTAAAAAATAAACATTTGTGGCTTATACAACACCGAACATGTTCAAAATGTGTGTTTATTTGCAGACCAGATGGAGGCTGTAACTGCTTATTTTAAAGACCAACGCTGAGCATTAACTTAGATTTATGGAAAGTTGTTTAGCTGATCAACGGAAAATTAACAGGCAAAAATATTGTTATTCAAATACTCTTGTACGCATAAGTATTCATTAAGTAAATGCGGCAAAAAATTTCCCTGGTTCTAGCTTCTCGAGTGAATATTTCCTGGTTTTCTTAGTTTTCTATGATCTTAAAAACTAGATTTTAGCATTTTAGCATTTCTGTAGTTTGTTATTCCGACCTTTCACTGATATTGATCATATTTTACATTTATTTTCATTTAGAAATGTTTATCTGAACAAAAGCAGGTGATTCCCAGCTGACAATGCCACTGTGTGCAACCTGTGTTTTAAGTTATTAATCATCAATATAACTACCCCCTAACCATTAATTATGATTGCAGCATGTTGCCAGGAATTGATGTTTAAAAAGTACTTGGCTTGATGGCTATTTTTGTTGGATATCTCTTTTAAATAAATTTCAGATTTAAGTAGCTAAGTAGTTTACTACCAGTACACTCAAACTCCAGAAAGGACAGACACAGTATTGACCGCAACAGTGGATTCTGACTCAGGACAGAGACCAAAACTAACGCACCTGTTGGTAGAACCGTTGTAGCAATAGTTGGGCAGGAAGTCATAGTTGAGCTCCCAGAAGACATGTAGTGTTATTCGGCCGTAGGGGGCCGACACATTGTGGTTGGCCTCGCGGAACATGGCATCCAAGCTGTCCAGAGTCAGAAACTTACTGAGGAGCTTGTGGGTCATGCGGTTGATCTCCAAAAGACCTTCCAGTTCCTTTAACCAATTAATACACAGAAAACCAGTCCATAACTGCACACCGATGCACGGTTGCTACTCTCACTGCAGTCCAAGGACAAACTTTAAATCATGAAAAGCTCAGGTGTGCCTCCACAAAAGACACAGAAAAGATGCATACAATAGGAGCAAACACAAAAATACTCATAGAAAGAAAAAGGAGGATGTTATTAATGTACAAAGATTAAAATGAACTTACCATGATTGAGGTGAGATCCTCACTCTCAAAGCGATTGATGGCCAACTCCAGAGACTTTGAAAGGGCAGCTGAAACCCTCTGAGTGATCAGTCTGTTCAGATCAATGGAGCGGCCTAGGAGCTGAGGTTTACAACCAGTTAGTAAGACAGGCACAACATGAAGGCAGAGTAATGAGGGTGGCAGTACAGAGGGATGAAAACGCAATGTTGGCACAGTAGATACCTGGACGTGGCGTTGCTTCAGTAGAGTCTCGTAGCGGTTGGAGGCAGGCCAGGGGATATTGGCCCCTTGATTCTTGCAGTCAGCTCTCAACCGTTTGTCAAGGAGAAGACTGAGGGATTTAAAGGGAAAAGCAAAGTCAAATGTACAGGGTGCTTTCATTAAGTGTTGACCCACATCTTTAAAACAATTTCTGTTTTGGAAACCAGTGCAGTACAACAGTGGCTCCCTATCAGAGGAAATCAAGTACCCTTCGTCAATCCCACCCATCATGATTTTGAAATGAATGTGAACTATAAAATGAACCATAAAAATACTGGTGTGTGTGTGTAAAGCCCCAGTGGTGTAAAGTGTTTTGAGTGGTCCATAAGACTAGAGAAGCACTATATAAATGCAGTCCATTTACCATAAAAAGGGAATATTGTCATAATTTTTCATGCAACTGAATCCTTTAAAAAATTATTTATTTTAACTCATTATTTGATCTGTTTATCCTTTACTTTAAGCTAAAGCTATCTATCTTTTTCAGCAATTTATCCACTTCTTTTAACTAACTCTGCTCACTTACTGACTAGTTTTAATGCACTCTCAGTGCTGAGGTGTTACAAAGTTGGTTTGGAGGTACAGTAAGTACTTTGTGGTAACTCACTAAAGGTTGTACCTCACTGGTCAGCGTCACACCAGTCTGGATGGTTCTATAAGGATAGTTATTTTTCACCTAAAAACAAGTAAATAACTATATATAGTAAGTTAATAAAATCATCATTTCTATTCAAATTAGCTGAGCTGCTCCAAAATCTTCCCCAATTCTCCCTGACAACTTCTGAAGTACCCATTTGCTGGAAATTATGGCATTAGAACCCAGGTAAAACTGCTCCGTCCTTGCTAATGATATGGAATAAATGTTGCACCTACCTTCCTGCTAAAATCTTGTAGTAGGCAAATATCTGATCAGCCAACTTGTAGACAAACTGATCAAAGCACAAGTTCACCTGAAATAATACGAGAGGCTCAAATTAACATGTATTTTTGAGAAGATATGTTTAATTCTATGACGACCATCTTAACAGGGAAGAAACACTATTTTTTCCACATTTTTGAAATGTTACTCTCACATACCATTTTAAAATACTTTTACAAGGTAATGAAATTAACTAAACTCGTATTTAAGCACTGGCTTGGTAAGAACGATAGTCATTTACAGTGAAATTTCTTTACTTAGATTTTCTAACTCCATTTTTAATGATGGAAGTTGACATGATTTGACATGAACAATTCTTCTGAATAGGCAGTCCTTTTTTCTTGCCTTTTTTTGTCTAGTTCCAACTACACATACATACACATTAACAAAGCTTTTTATAGCAGCATTAGTTGCATTTATATAAGCTGTTACATAAATGCAGGGAATGCAGTGTAATTAAAGCTAACTGGATGGACACGTGAGAATGATGAGCAAAATAGATGCATAGAATGTATATTTTAGACAGCATGGTGACAAATAATATATTTAGAGAGGCGAAATTCTGCAGTGCAGCTTCATTGTATATGAAAAGGAAATCATCTCATGTATACACAAAATATTTATATCTGTTACCTCAGCCTCTATTTCATCATAGAGGAACTGCTTCTTGAATTTGGTCAGGGCATAGTGTGCACTGTCATTGTACAAATCCAAGGGATACAGCACGTACCTGGGGGGATGGAAGAAAAAAAAAAGAGAAAAAAAAAGTTAAATACCTTCAGTTGGATTCAAGGGTGAAGAAAATGTCCCTGCAAGTGTTACACAATAAATTTATTAAACAGTATGAATACAGGCTAAGACCGGAATATGGCAATATGCTAAAAAGAAGGAAACCCGGTAGAAAGAGACAGCAAAGCCTCCATATTAGTTCATATAGTCCTTAAAATGTGGTGGGATATAGAAAGCACAGACAGTATCTGTCAAATCAGATATACCCATTTATGTCTCATTTCAGTTGTTCCGGACAGAATTCCAGGAAAATATATAAAGCATTTCAATTTTTAGCATTTCAACATGTCACATAAACATAAGTAAATGTGCAGCACAGCTTGCCCACCAATGTCCTGCACAGTATTACTGTCTCCATACACTGCACAGTCAGCTCCAGAAAATTTTTTGGGGTTCGATACAAACAATTACTTTCAATAATAAAAATCTATATGGTTAATACGAAGACTGTTTAGCAGTTTCTGGTGAATGTATGAAGAATTACAGCACTTCCACTACGTGCCACTTGATGTACTTAATGGCTTATGTAAAAGGCTGCCTCATATCAACATAATCCTGCGGCAAAGATTTAAAACAAACATTCATAGTTAATCCCAATTTTTAGGATTTTACCCATGATCCTTTTTGAAAATGTAAGATAAGAAGAAACAACCATTGAAGTTGCTGAATGCCTCTGGCAATAATCTCCCACAGCCAGACCTCTGTCTTGTCAAATTCAAAGCACAAAATTTGGTTAGAAAAGGTCAAAGTCACAGCTTGTTGTCTTTATCCTTCCAACTATCAAATTACAACATGGAGAACTTTCCACTGCTAGAGGGACGCTTCACATTCAATATTTAGACAGTTGTGAAAAGCTATTATAAAAGAAAGGCTCCAGAAAATAAACAGCTAAATTGTTGGCTGTCTAAAAGACAATGGTATTTTTTTAGGGGTTGGGAAGCAGTAGGAGAGGAATGATTCACCACAGTCCCCACATTATCTCTGTCACAAGAAGCAAAAAAAAAAACATATTTTACTCCATCATGGAAGCTTCCTTGGTTTCCAGGATGTGGTCGGTGAGGATCCAGGGCATGGACATCTCAATGGGGAACTGGATCCTGCGACCCATAGTGAGCTCCAGGAAGAATTCTCTGAACCAAAGCTGGGAGAGGTCACAACACTGCTGCAAGGTTTCTGCATGGAAGAGAAAACAGCCTCTAGTAAAACAGCTTTAATAAGAGAGGCTCCATCCAACAGCAGTTTTGCAGCATTTGATGGGCTCTCAGCAGTTTGATCCTGTAGCTGCCGTTTCTTCTTACCACTAAAATTCAGCAGATGGGTGTAAAAGAAGGACTCGCGGTGAAACTTCTCAATGTCCAGGATGGTTGGGCCTTCCAGACCACTGCGCAAGGTCTTCTTAGAGCCACTTTTGTCAGCAATGAGAGACTCCAGCATGGTCCTCACCATGTAAAGCTACACACACACACAAATACATTTATACTTGAGAAAGAGATACAACGTAAGTGAATCTCATTACTGTCTTTTCCTGGTGGTTTTACCTGCCTTATCACCTGCAAACACTACATCTCTTGTTACAGGTGGCTGACTAGTAGAAAAGCTCCTATGTGTTGCCTCCTAAATGTACCATAATATTATCTTATTAAAAAACTGCACCAATCATTTACCTGAAGACTACTAGTAATGTGGATTTTCTTTTTTTTTCCCTGGTTGCTCCACCACAGTCTACATGCATCAGCAGGGAGGCTGCAGAACATTTTCCTTTCAATTATCACTTGGTGAACTCAAATAGGGAATATTCTCTGAGGCCCCTATTCAAAGTATCCATAATTTACAATTCAAACGAGTGGAAGTCTGTTGATTCATGGTAGATAAACTTAGAAGGTGATTGTTCAGGGCTTTATAGTCCTGCACCTGGAAAAAAGATTACTTCTTGGAATTTAGCACTAAGCTCATAAATCTGTGTGGTTTATGCAACACGAGGGATGCTACTTATTGATGACAATGTGTGTGATATGTAACATGGCTGTACAAATGGTTGAATCAAACAGAGCTGCACAAGGTCCCTTTAGAAGGTTAGGCTTATTATTTGTAATTCAGAAATAAAGTGAAGAGAGAACAGTATATAATACACAAAAAGCAGGTTTATAAGACCTTTTGAGCTCAATATGTCCCTTATTCAGAAGTGATTCAACACAGACACAACATGTTGCAGCCCTGATCTCAAATCTTATGTCCTATAGGGGCAATGCAAGCTTCTTAAGCCTGATTAATGTGGATAGGATCCAGACTGGGTCATCGCATGCAAGTATGTTGGAGGTATGGAAAAGGAGAAGAAGAGGAGAGATTAAAGCAAGGTGAGGTAAATAATGGGTTTATCAGCTGAGGTCGGGAGGCAAGACCTGTGTACTTGAGGGCCCAACAGCACGGCGAGGAACTTTAATGTCAAAGCCACCCTTTGGGTCTTTTTCTCCACGAAGGGCTGGATCGTTGTGAGGCTCCCGGCCAGTTTCCCAGTCGCAGACCGTCTTCCGGATGGCCTGGAGGACACTGCGATAAGAGGAAGATTCAGAAACTAATGAGTTGTCTGGTTAAATGTTGCCTTAAGAGTCTATGAACGAGCACAAATAGTTGCACACGCTGTTGTAGCTGTTAACAGTTTCCCTCGTGAATTATGAATGTGAAGAAAGCAAGAAATATTGTTTCTTGGGACATATTTGCAGGAGGGCCTTAGCAACTCATTATGATTCATTTTTTATACAGTACAGGAGCAGCTGTACAGAGCAGCATAGCTTTATTTCTTAAAACAGTTACCTGTAACAGCCAAAAACTACACCATTAGAGTGAGATGGAACCAAAACAGTAAAGTGTTGGGTTGGAAAATTAAGGCATTGAGTGGTAAAACGCTATAGTCCTGTCCAGTCATTGTTCAGTTCATGTATGCATGATAACTGGTGGGTGATATTATTGACAAGAATATATGCATGGGTGTTGTGTGACAATATGCAGCTGAGAAGTCAATGTGATCAGTTAATTTCAACTGTAGTGTTCTCTACACCTTTGGATGACATTTTTCTTCTTCTTGATAGCCTGTCGCAGTGGGTCACGCAGAGTGACTTGAGCGAAGTCCTGCAGAGCTGTGTAGATGGTGTGACGGATGGCGTGATTGAACACGCTCTCCATGCGTCCCATCAGCACCTGCAGTCCCTTTATCATAGCAATCACCTGCCAAAAGCACAACATTCAATCAGCGATAACTCTAGCAGTAGGTCAAAATATATATATGTATGTATGTGTGTGATAAGGTGGTAACTGACCTCTACGAGGGCAAACTTCTCCTCGCTCGTGTAGTTGTATCTGGTGGCTCTCTCATACTCCTCAGCGTTGTCAGGGCACTCCTTGTTGGAGTACTTGTCTGTTGGATGGACCAGTTTCCAGGAGTACTGTGGGCAAAGTCAGAAAGTTAAAAAAAAAAAAAAAAACAAATTTGACCAGACAAATAAATCAATAAATTAACAAACAAAGATTAAGAGTTATAAAGTGATGCGCCATTCTTACTACCAATTTAATATTTTACTTTCATAACTATGGTCATTCCTGCACATAATAATTATATAAATGATAATTTCATTGTGATTATTGTGCTACAATCTATGTTTTCTCACCACTTCCATGACATGGGCGCTCCACTGGGAGAGCAGCTGCATGCCCTGCAGGGCCAAGTCAAACAGCTTCCTGTACTCAGAATCTGTCTTTTGGGCTTCCTGACGTCCTGATCCGGTCACCACCTACATGGACACAAAGTTACGCAAAATCCGGATTTTTTCTTAGTTTGGGTTCTTGAAAAGGATAAGCATAACTGCCAAGTAGGGCCAGACTATCCAGAGTGCAGAATCCAGGAATAAAATGTCGCTGTTCAGGATGTGATCAACATGTCTCAACATTTTTGTCCTCGGTGCATCAGCAATTCTGATCCACAAGACTGTAAGTATAATTTTCATAATAGTCCTTTGGGGTGAGACATCTGCTCAAAAGCAGACACATCACTACGGAGATTTCAAGTATCCCTCGTATAAGAAAGAGCTCCTAAAGCCTTCTTGTACAGAAGATTATCAGCTGTTATAGCCAGGTGGCAGATGTATTTTATGTTTCTTCATTTATTGGTCTCTGGTGTCAAGTTAAAAATACAGTATATGCACGTAAAGTACTGATCCACTCTTCAGCATTAAATGAGCACATTTTCGCCTCGAAGACAATCCAACACCTTCCTGAGGACCAGTTTATGCAGCAGCATACCTCAGTGTCTCACTTTAAGCCCTATGGAATTTCATACTAACCTCACTGTTGCTATAGCGAGCCAGCTCCGAGATGAAGCGCATATGATCCTCACGAATCTGAATCATCTGCTCACAGATGTTGTACTGGGGGCTGCTTGATATAGATGTGCAAGTCCACCTGGGGGAAGAGAGAGGAAAACGCAGAGTGAATAATACATGCATTCTTGTTAACAAAAGAAAAGAAATACCAACATGGGGGAAGAAAAGCCACTCAAAGACTAGAGAAGTGAAAACATTTAACAACACACTAAACACTGCTTTTTATTTCTTCATGTCCAACATCTCATTAGTTTTACCATGGGTAACACGTTTATCTATCAGTGACCTTACCTCACAGAAACCTCCTGGCCAACAAAAAAGTTTTTTCACATCTCACCTGGATTTGTTCTCTTCGAAGTGAGCGCTGGTCTTGATGTACCGGGACAACTCAATCTGCATGTCACCAAACAGAGGCACCACCTGGAGTTGCTGTGAGCACCAAGAACACACAGATTTGCATCATTAATATCATATCAAACAGAGGAAACACACTAAATGAGTCTGTCTAACTGAAAAAGCAAAATAAATGAGAGGAAGCATGTAAACAAGCCATTGTGAGGGAAAAATGTCATATTGTTTGCCTAAAGCGACAAATTCACGGACTGATTAAGTGAAAAAAAAAAAAAAAGGGAATTACTCAGAAAATATAACCCATCAATCCCCAATGAGAATATGTAAAGATGTTCATTTAAGTCATTTTCTCTTCTGTAAATTTACAATAACTACAGTGGAATACAGCATTTAGGATAACATTATAACATTATATTATCAGAGTAGAAAAGATGCGGATTATTTAAATCAACAATTTTACATTTTTTAAAGCAAAAACAGATAAGCTCTTGTTTCAGCTTCTTAAATGTGAGGCTTTGCTGCTTTTCTCCGCTTTACATCATTTTGAACTTTCTTGGGTTTTGAACTTTTGATAGGACAAACCACAGACTTTGAAAATGTCACTTTACACTCCAAGGAATTCTAAGACATTGTCCACTACTTTCTCCCATTTGAATGAATCGCTTTATCAAGAAAATACACAGCAGATTAGGTGATCATGAAAATTATTATTATATCTTATTATATCTTATTATTTACCGACCAGTTTTGAAGAGGTAGAAAAACAAAAAACAAAAAACAAACTCACTACCAAAAACTGAGAACCCAGTGGGGTTACTATAGATTCATATAACATAAGCAGTAACTGTAATCAAAGAGTCCATTACCTGGAAATTATTATACAAAAGTGACCAAATGTATCTCATTGCACTTGAGACACATTTGGTGTGGAGGGGATATTTTTTTAAATTCTTTTTGTTTTCTGTTGTGTACCTTCTTTTGTATTGTTTCACTTTATGAATCATGACAGCTTTGTGGTTGACTTACTTTTTTCAAAAAATGTAAATAAAATGCAAATAAAAATGTTTTAGAGTTTGTTGGGAAATTATATTGTAATAAACTGCAGTGTGGTGAATTATAGGAGAACTTGGCAGAGTATGTTCTTGTGTTTACATCTCCTACATATGTATACATCCATACCTTGAAAAACTTGTCAATTTTGGTGAGGTTAATTCTCTTCTTGGCATCTAGTTTGTAGATGTTGCTGCTGTTTCCATCCATGAGGTACAAGCCAAAACCCATTACCTGGGGAAGTGGAGCAGTTGTTATATATAGGATGTCCACTGCTGTTGTCAACAATGCTACAGTAATTTGTTTAGAATGAGTGGGTCAGTTGCAGGTGCAGGGCTTCACTTACTTTGAGCAGCATGTGTTTCTCACTGGGAGTAAGATACATCTTGTTCTCATAGTAATCGACACACAGGTTGACAATGTCTGCCAGCAGCTCTTCGTATCCGTTAATCACTTCCAACTGCTGCTGCAAAGACTGGTAAACCATGCACGATCGATCATTAACTATCATATCATTAAGCTAAAAATCATAGAATAGGCTTCATTTAACTGTTAACACATTAAAATGAGCTATATATTTTCCTGACTGTATTTCACCTCAGCTTAACATTTTTCAAATCAATATTTCAATATTCTTTTATCAAATGCTTGTGTAAATAGCCAAATAAAATTACAGTTTAAGAATCACAAAGTTAATGCTATATATTTTTGCAGATGTTCATCTTCTGCTTGGTAACCCTGCTAGGAAAACAGCACTGACATAGCTGTTGAGACGTCCTTTCATATCAAAACTATTGAATCATAAGAATATTTTGTACAATATGATGCACAAGTGACAAACCTGAGTGATTTTGTTGTGGTTTGCCAGGAACATGGACAAATTCTGAGACTCCTGAATGGATGAGGGCTCAGACATCTTTCTGAGAAACTGGGCAGCTCTAGACAAATAAGAAATACAGATTTTGTCATCATTAACAGGGGAAAAAATTTTAAAAAATTAATAAATCACACCAAACAGACATTAAGCATCTTTTGTCTGTTAATAAAACACAGAGGTTTTCTAACTGTGGAGAGATGTGAGGGGTGAGCTGTAATTTGTGTATTTATTAGGGTTATAATTCAACTAAATTTATTTATTTTCTTTTGTTTTTGTTTTTTTTCATTACTTCAGAGATTGCTTAAGAGTCGTCCTGTTTTTACATCTTCAGTATCAAAGTAATCCAGTGATAGTGGTCTGAATTTTCATGGGTTCATTGTAAACAGGAACTGCTGTCCCATTCATGTGGTTATTATATTGGTTACACTCTATCAACTAATACACAGATATTTTTCTCATATTTCCCGTCTTGAAAAAGTGTTGAAAAAAACATAAAATGGTGGGGCAGTTGTCTCAGTTTTGTGGGATGCCCACAGTGTCAGAGTTTGAACAACCCTTTGCATAACACATATTGTTCTAATAGCCATAGAAGACAACACAGAAAGTAGTTTTCAGGGTTGCTGACAGATGTTGCCACCTAGTGTTTGTTGGGGAAATCAACAGTGTGAACACAGGCATTATACCGTATCATAACTCAATGTTTCTTATTACCGTTTGTAGGCGGAGTGGTCGTTCTTGACGCTGCATTTCATGTTCTTCAATTCATCCAGCACAGCGAACATGTTGATGAACTTTCCGAGGGTCATCAGGTAAGCCTCGGAGACAAAGTCCTTTCTGCGCTCGGTGTGACAGAGACGACGGACCTCCCCACAGAAACGGTCGATTGCTGTGCGCTGAAAAAGAAAGAGGGGAGAAAAGACTTCAATTTATACAACTTGGCCAGGCCTCATAGAGCAGAGAGTCAAGGAGAGTCTCTGCTGATACTTAATACTTAATAGATATATTTACCTGGAAGTACATGAAATTCATCAGCTTGGTAACTTCAGGCTCCAGGACCTCCACTGTCTTCTCATAGATCTCAACTCTGTTGGGCTGTTCATTGCATTTTACCTATAAGAGAAAAAAAGGACAAAAACCCATCTAGAACTGCAAGAGAGCATAAAGGAAACCTCACACAGCTTTGGTTCACCAAGATGTAATCGTATAAGATTAGGGCTGCAAGTAACAATTATTTTCATTATCTTTTAATCTCCAGAGATTTTTCCTGATCCATTGTTTTCTCTATAACATGGCAGGAAGTAGATTAAAATGACTATCACAAATTCCCAGGATCTAAAAGTGATATCTTCACTTTGATTTATTTGTTCAACCAACAATTATAAAGCAGAAGATATTCAATTTACTATTATATGAGACAAGGAAGAGCAGCAACATCTCGGAATCTAGACATTGGAACCAACAAATATTTGTCATTTTTACTTGGAAAATAACCCAAATGATTAACAGATTATCAAAATAGTTGCATTATTAATTTTCTGACAATTGATTAATTGACTAATCATTTCAGCTTTAAACACAGTGATATAGAAATGTCATGGGAATGCACAGTGTTACCAGAAACACACTGGTTACCTGTGGTATTGCACGTGAACAGCTCCTCCAGGTGTAGAGCATGATGGCATAGTCCTGCCCCTCCTCTAACATCTCATTCTGATTAAAAAAACAAAATCAATCAATCAGACCAATCATTAACAAAGCGGCTCACATTTTCAAAACGAAACAAAACACAAAACAACGCACATACAGTACTTAAGGACTAAAACATGCATGCACCAGTGCTTCTTTTGTAAGTTATTTATTCCCTGCGGGTGACATGAAAGTCCATTAGTGCTTTCAGGGCCACCCCTGCCTCCATACAAAGTGTGGTTTGATTCCAAACCCAAGCAATTAGTCCCTCGCTAATTAGACACAAAGCCCCACTATTCCTGTTAAGCCTTCGTTTGTCCCCGGGCCATTTGCCTCTGGGCCTGGATCATGTGAGATGCCTGCTAGACAATACCAAATGCTCTGGTGGGACAGGGAGGTCCGCTTGCCAGATCCTGTTCCTATCAAGCCCTTGACCTCATTCTGGTGAATTTGTTTTTCCCACCAAGTCATTAATGAGGTGAGAGAGAAGACTTACAGACCAATAAGTAATTTCACATACCATGCTAGAGTGGACGGTGGCTTGCTCTATGTATCTGGCGATGCCGGTGACAAAAGCATTTCGGTCCTCAAAGTTGGTGTTGAAGTTGGGCTGTGGGAGAGATGGGGAAATTATGTTGACAGAGAAATAACACGGGTACAGATGTCAGGTGTTATACAGTAAAAAAACGTGAGCAGTGAGTGTGTAAGCTGCAAGTAACCAATGCAAAGCAATTTGATTTGTGTTTTTTTACAATCAGGATTCTCAATGTTCTCCATGAATTTAATTTACTTGAGCAGACTACCCAAATAGATTTGCGTTACCTAAAACATTTCATCTCTCTGCATTTATTACTTCTTCATTTCTACATTTTGAACGGAAAAGCATCTGAAAGTGTTAGATAATTAAACAGATGGCCAAAATGGTGCAGTCTATACTTAGCCAGCTTCTGCATTTAATTCCATTTCACAGCCACTCACTAATAAATCCTTATCCTGTTAGAAACAATAGATTTTCCATCTTTTATAACACAGAAAACTGGATTATCAGTTTATAACATTTCCAAATACACTGCAACTTAATGAGCCTGTTTCTGTTTTAGGTGTTTTTTTTGCCCTTTTTTGGCCCTGGTTCTCATAGCAGTTCTGCATCAACCATAACATTTTTTTTCCTGTTAATTTTTCTCATTTGAGGACAACAAACTGTGTCTTTTACTGAGCAATCTATAAAGGATCTTACAGTCTGGGGAAGTACTGATACACTGAATACTGAAAGCTTTCATGGTTGATGAATGGCTCTGGTCAATCCATGTCCAGAGATGGACAATTTGTACTCATTTTCCTGTTCACTGTGTTTTTTTATAACTATATCAGAGAGTTAAGGTAACTGTAATGATTACTGAAAAATATTTGTTTGTGCTTCTTTGTGAAATGGAAGGGATTAGGTCTGTGTGTTTTTGAATGGGTAAAAAAGGAAGAGGGAAGTTGTACATCTTAATATAGCCTCTGTTGTGACAGTGCTGAATTTCTTCAGAAAAGGAACAACCCTTTCTACAGAGCATTCAGAAAGTATTCCGATTCTTCATTTTTTACATTTTGTTATGTTGCAACTTTATGCTAAAATTGTTTAAATTAATTTTCCCTCACCAGTTTACAGTCAATCACCGTCGAATGACAAAATGAAAGTGCAAATGTATTAAAAAGGAAAAACTGAAATATCACAGTGACATAAGTATTCAGACCATTTTCTCAGTACTTGGTTGAAGCACCTTTGGCAGTAGTTACAGCCTCGAGTCTTCTTGGGTTTGACGGGACAAGATTTGCAGACCCGACCATGGGATTCTCTAGAGATCTTCTGAAGCTCTGTCAGACTGAGTGAGGACTGGTGGCGGACGGCCATTTCCAGCTCTCTCCAGATGTGTTTGACTGGCTCAAGTCAGGGCTCAGACTGGGTCACTCAAGGACATTCACAGAGTTGTCCCAAGGACGCCCCTGTATTGTCTTGGCTGTTTGTTGAGGGTCACTGTTATGTTGGAAGACGAACCTTCAGACTATTCTGAGACCCAGAGCTCTCTGGACCAGGTTTTCATTAAGGATCTCCCTCTACTTTGCCTCATTCAGCGATCCCTCAACCCTGCCTACACAGTCCGCACGGTCCCTGCCACCACAGCTTGATGCTGCCACCGTTGGCATGGTGATGAGCAGGTGATGAGCGGAGCCTGGTTTCCTCCAGACATGATGCTTAGAATTGAGGAATAACAGTTAGATGTTGGTTTCATCAGACCAGAGGACCTTGTTTCTCACAGTCTGACAGTCCTTTGATGCTTTCATGCATCTTTCACTGAGGAGAGGTTTCCGCTGTAAGGCCCAGATCGGTGGAGTGCTGCAGTGATGGTTGTCCTTCTGGAAGCTTCTCCCATCTCCACACAGGATCCCTGGAGCCCAGCCAGAATGATCGAGTTCCAGGTCACTTCTCTGGTTGTTCCAAACTTCTTCCATTTAGGAATCACGGAGGCCACTTTGCTCTTGGAAATCTTCAATGCAGTAGAAATTTTTTGTCCCTCAACACAATCCTCTCTCTTAGCTCTGCAGGCAGTTCCTTCAACCTCGTGGCTTTGTTTTACTCTGGTATACATCGTCAGCTGTGAGACCTCATAGAGAGACGGGTGTGTCTTTCCAAATCATGTCGAATCAATTAAATTTACCACAGGTGGACTCCAGTCAAGGTGAAGGATCATGTTAAAGATGATGCAGAGAAATTGGTGAAGTGTCATAGTAAAGAGTCTGAATTCCTAAGTCAATGTGATATTTCAGTTCTTCCTTTTTAATAAATTTGCTTTTTTTGTCATCATGAATTTCATCAATTTGAGCATAGGGCTACAATATAGAAAAAACAGTGGGAAAAGTGAAGGGATCTGAATATTTTCTGAATGCACTGTAAATTTGCTATTTGTAAATTTGCTGTATATACTGTAGAAATGCCTGCAATTGTATGTGTTTGTGGGCTAATGCTTGATTTTTATCAACAATATTAATGCTATTTACTTTTGTTTGTTTATTGATAAATTAATTTATTTTTCTCTTATTCTTTGTAACTGCAGCATATGAGATACTTTGGTGTCTGTCCACCCTCCACAAGAGAAATCATCCAATAAACACATGGTCACAGAAATAAAATATGTTCAGAGTGGCCATAAAAAATGAGAAACCATTGTATCTAAAGTAAGTTAATAAGAAAAAAAGTGTCTCTGACTATAACAAACATTATCATGAAATAACTGCAAGCCCCAGAGGAAGTGTCTAATCAGACTGCTCAGATAATGAGTGGTTGGCAATGGCAAAGCACAGCCGCCAGCCCTGACCTGATACATGACCGAGGAGGGAAGGGGCTCGATGCATGGCTGCTGGTCCGGGAGCGGAAGCTCCTCCAGCAGGTCCACGTTGGAGAGAGCATCTTCTAAAGTCACCGTGGACGTCATGCTGCTGAAAAGAACAAAAGAATCATTGTTACAACCTTTATCCGAAAATGAAGGACATATACCCCAAATGACAACAAAGCACGTCAGCCTTAAACACAAGCTTTATCTAACTGATGCAAACTTAAATTACAGCAAAGTAGCTTGATTTTGGAGGACAACCTGAGACACCAGCAGTGTAGGAGGGGGATGAGTTGGTAAAACCAAACAAAACTTCATCCTAAAAATCTACATTACCAGCAGACAGCACATTTAGCTTTGAATAAAATCTTCAAAAGGAGATTAATGTGGGACTTTAGGTTCACCTTTGTGCAGCTATCAGGCTATGCAGTGCTTCCTGCTCAAATAGCCTCTGACCAAACAACAAGGTCAGCGCTGAATCATGACCTCTGCACTGTTGAAAACAAAATGACCTCATCTATCTGGCATTACCTTGCCACCTTTTTTCTTGTATATGCTTCCTCCATCTGGCCATAGTTTTGCCAAATCTGAAAATTTTTGCACTTCGATCATGCCCCCCCGTCCAAAAAGAGTTCTGGCTATCGATGGTGTTATGAAATTGGATGAGATACGTGAAAATTGACAACAGGCTATCTTAGATGTGTAGTGATGTATTTCAGAATGTGAAAGCAGGGAGTCATTATTTCTTTTTTTTTTTAGGGAAATCCCTGATATCAGGGAATTATTGTATATCAGTGTAATTCCGCAACTGCATTTAATGTACTAATTCTCTTTTCTGTATCGTATTACTATAATGCTACTTCACTGACATATTATGTGATCAATTTCAGCAAAAACAATTAAACACAAATGCCTTTTTTATAATTTATCAGACCAAAAATACTTAATTAACACACACACTCCGATTTCTCAAATGCTACCAAGATCATAATCAATGTAACCAACAAAAATCAAATGAAATGCTAATAGATCAGCACTGTATCAGTGAGTGGCGTGGTATGCTTTGGATTGCATTCTCCTGCTGCTGCTGTTGCTGCTGCTGACTGCCGATTTTCAGACGTCACTGACACTGAACAATCAAAAAACCTATTGCAATCAGAACTGACAGTGCGTCAAACAATCCCCAGCGACTGACCACCAACACAAAAGCCTGGCAGTCACCGCGTGCACAGGCTCAGGGTCAGACAAGGTCACTGACCTCCTCCACTGCAGATGGAAGTATGGCACTGGGAACAAAGAGGAGAGGGTCCATATAATTTAAGGGCTGCTGCAGGACAGTGAGTGTTTAAATGGCTAAAATTACACACTTGAACACAGTAACTTTAATGTCTTTGGAAGCCATTACAAAAAATATGTCCAGTGACTGGATGATTGATACATGTAATGAAATCACCTTGGCCAGATTACTTTTTTTGGAATATCATTTGAGAAAAAAAAAATAGCAGTTGCCATAGCACTTTAAGTTTAGAAATTGTTATTGCAAATGCAGAGCCAATCTTCAACTCCTCTTACTCATGAAAATGTTGTTTTTGAATACTAACAATATAATCAACATTTTTCTTGGTTAAAAGGACTAGATATTCAAATGGTGCTATCCAAGAGTGCAGCAGAGCGGCAGATATCCATTTATCTTTATATGGAAAGAAAACATCACAAATCATTTTTCAGCTTTTCAGGAAGGGCGAACTCTCCCTCAAAAACAAATTAAATTAGAGATGATAGTGGACCAGGGGCAATCAAGGAGAGGATGTACAACTTCACTGCTCTATACTATAAGCTCATGTTTTTCATTAAAATATATTTTTTTATTAATCATGTAGGTATTATATAAAGCATACAAAGGACCAGCACATGATGCATGTTCAGGCATGCACTCCACAAAGAATTCTACAAAGCATTAGCACCATGAACACTGTCAAAGGCATCAGATTACAAAACGCAGCTGCTCTTTTGATGATGACGCTGTAGCATGAACAGAATGTTGGTTAGCTAGTTAGTATAGTACCTTTGAGACTAAATTTTCTTCATAGGCTAAAAATACCAATATATTGTCTGGCCATTCATTTTTGAGGTATCTGAATGGCACTTGGAACAACAACAGAAGACCATTTTATCTTTTTTTTTTTTTTTTTTTTAGAGCATTGACCTGTTGGAAGATGTTTGATTACACTTCAGTTCATGTGCTAATGCTCTTAAAAGCAACGCTGCAGCCCTGACAAACTGATTTGTCAGCTTATAGTTATATAAACACTGCAAGTCACTTCCTAAGTTTTGACTTTGGCATATTTCAAATTAATTTGACTCTTTACTCCAACACAATGAACTCAGGATTACACGGTGACTTCAAGGTTCAAGTGTTGACTTTCAGCTTTAATTTGAGTGCTTTGACATCTAATGTGTGGCGGTAACAGAGCCAGCATAACTACAAATATGCCCCCTCCCATAGACAGACTGCACTGTAAATAAGATATCAGTGAGTGAAATTTTTGTTGTTGTTGTTGTTGTTGTTGTTGATGGAAGTAGAGTCTAAACTGCAAGCCTTAAGTAAATAACACAATAGGCAGTCATGACACTATATGATAAGTAAAAATAGGTTTGGTTAGTTGCAAAACAGTTTTTGAAATAGAGTAGGAAGCCGGATGGAAAGAACTATGTAAAGCAGTTTTCAGAACATGCCTTATTAGACAAAAAATATATATTCTCAGCTTGTCAAACCAAACTGAAAACAGTAATGTGAGAAGCCTCACAGACTAAAGATCATTCATCTTTGTGAAAAAAAAGGAGAAGTATTTTTTACAGACGATGACACCATTCGATGCAGGGTCCATTTCAAGACAGGGAGGGCCTGACACTGAACAATTATGCTGAAGTGCAAGAAACTGAAAGTAACAGATAAAAAAGGACACACACACAAACACAAATTTCTGCGTTTCAAAAAAAAAAAAAGTTTTTTGTGCTTAGAAACTTTTCATATGGAAATACAGAAAAAAAATATATATGTGAAGAAGCTTTGTCAAAAGGTATTAACTACAGCAAGTGCAACTACTGATGAGCCTATCAGTCAACATAACTCTGGACAGACACCATGTCCATCATTAAAAAAAAAAAAAAAAAAAAGCAGAAACTTGATGCATGGTATTGAGGTTTTTTAGGTCATTCGTGTGAACTGATGTTTTAAGGGACTTACTTCATGAAACTGCAGTAATGCAACACATTCTCCAGCAGATTAAAGAGAAAACATTTGACACTTTAGCCTGCTCTGCTAGAAACAAATACCTCCAGATCACACTTAATTGCATTTCTTTTTTTTATCTGAAGAAGTGGAGGAAGCCACAAATACAGTGTATTGTATTCCTCTCAAGTAAGAAACAGATGCAACAACAAGAATGTATACCCTGCAGAACATCTAGTGTAGACATTTCCTCAGAGATGGTAAACAGTTTTACAAAACAGATGCAATAAAAGTCACTTAATCTGACTTAATCACTTAGTTGCATCAAACAGTGGCAATGTTAAGGAAGTTGTAGATGTTCCTCTGCCCTGAGGTGTGACATCCCCCACTGTAACCTTTTTTTTGCAGTATTTCACACCACAGTTACCTCGAATCAATGCAATATAAATTCTTTGTATCACAGTTTTTTCCTAAGTCAGTGCATAACAAATGACTGCTCAAAAATAACAATGTTCACAGAATGTTACAATACTTCCTGACTGCTCAGAGCTGACTATATCAAGTGCTCAATGGAAAGTCTTACAAAACAGTCATATCTTGTATTATTTGCTTGGTCTAATAAGGACACAACAAGATGCAAATAAACTTGAGACACTGAAATTTATCCTTGTGTCTATGCAGTCTGGATTTGGTTTGTCTTGTCCATTTTCTCCATTGATTTCCATGCCAAATACAAACCCCACTTAAGTATAAAGCACTGTTCAGAACTGCAAACAAACGCTAAAAGATACAGTCCAAAAAACAAATCAATTTTGAAAATTTTGAGCCCATTCAGTTAAATACCGAAGAGCTTTCAAAGATCTCCAACAAGCATTTTGCTACTCACTTTTAGGAATTACTATCCTTGCAAAAACAATCCCAAGTAAATGGGTGATCAATACAGAAACCTTTCATTCAGTTTCAGTGGCTTCACTGCTCTAATTAATACATTTCAGTAGAATCGCTTGACCTGTGTTATCCTTGAAGAAGAAATTCCACCACAGAGAAAAGTAACAACCCCACTTTACCACAAGTGACAGATGCAGTTTTATCTCCATTATCTTCTTGGCCTAATCACCCTCCTTCCTTCCTGTGTGACCCATAAGGTAACACTGATACGAGATCACTAAAGCAAAGGGAAGGAGGTGCTGCAGCTAAATTATCAATGTGTTTAAGAATATTAAACATAATCATAATCATAGGTACACACGTTTTTCAGTTGTTTCTGATGGACACTTAACAGAGCAGTTGCCGCTGTATGAAAACACGAGACAGTTCACGAATAAGGAAAAAAAAAGTCTTTTTCCAAATATTTATGTGAGGTGCAAATTTTCAAATCTTCGAAAGGGCTGGCTGGGGTGGTATTTACAGTGAATTGCTGGGGCAGTGAACGCAACATAGGTAGGGTTGGGAAAACAGTGCAACAAATGTCCCGCTGCAGGAACTCCCGAAGGGTCGGAGCAGACGAGGAGGAGGACGGGGATGGACGGGAAAATGGAGGATGCTTCACTTTGACTGTCTGGGGCTGAGCTGAGCTGACACTCAGCCCCGACTGAGGGCGTCTGGCGTCCGTGAGAGCGACCCTCTGTCCCACCGTGTATAAAGCACCTGGCCAGCACACAAGCGTCCGCTCCCGGGTCACGATAAGTCACTAAAGTTTACGGAGAAGAGCGCAGGATAAAAATGGCCGTGGACGGGACCGCTCGGCGTGAAGCGGCGCTCCGGGTCCTGCCTCCGACGTGGAGCCGCGGCGGAGGCTCCGTCCTGCTCCGTGGCCTCGGATTAGTCACGGCTCGGGCCTGCGAGCGTCGGACGAGGCTTCACCTCCCGACGAGGAGTTAACCTGCTCAGCCCGACTCCTTTTAAACCCCCTTTTAAAACGAGTACCCAACTTTAACGGGGCGGATTCAGCGAGGTCACACCCGAGGCGGCGCCGCGCAACTTTATTTTTTCCGCACCGGGGGCTGGTGGACTTAGCTGGAAACACGCACTGAGACCAACTTCGAGATGAACCATTCCTACTCACCCGCAGTCGTTGGTTAGCCGGGGAACGAACGCGTTTAACGGCCTGACCAGAGCGCCATTTACCCGCAATGTTGATCCATCTGGCCCCTGGGAGGTCCGGGTTAGGAGCTCTTCAAAGTCCGAGCGTTTTCCTCTGTGTCGTCGACCGGAGGAATCTTTTCCTCGGCTGCTGTTATTATCATGGGCGGGGGAGAGAAGTTGGGCCGGGAGTTCCTGTCCCTCAAACAGGGAAACTCAACAGGAAACTCCTCTCGTAGCTGCGGTGCAGGCGTCCTCCACTAGGGCAGGACGCCGAGCGAGAAAGGTGGAGGTGAAGGAATGTCCGGCGAGGACCTGCCCGGGGTGTGGAGGGGGATGAGGCCCGGAAACCCGCCCTGCCCTCCCCGCCGCGGCGGGGCCATGCATATGACCCCCTACACAAGTCTCCGAGTGGAAAAATTGTGTTTCAGTCATTCCCAAAATGTGAAATACGTTTGTATTTTATTGTACTGTTTAATCTATTTTATCAAATCTTATCTGGATGACTAGTTGTGTCTTTACTATGTTTTCTTTATGTGTAGTAAGTAAAAACTGTAGCACCTATAAATACTTTCTACCTGCTTACCAAGTTTTCATTCTGTATTATTGATTATAATTATTACAAATTGTCAAGCACACATATTACCAAAACCAGACAGACCACTGACCCAAAAAACACTTTCATTGGCCTAGTAATATAACCTGGTAACATACTTCATATTTATATTCAGAAAATCATTGTAAAAAAAAAAAAAAAACAAGGAAATGAAAAAATATAGAAAGTCACTTCACATGAATTAAATAAAAGTTCAAGGGGCATTTATGCTACTTCTCTGGTTTTAGCCATACATAACAATAAAAAAAAAAAAGTCTCCATTTTCTGCATCCATCGTCAAAAATGTTTATTCTGTTCAAGGTCACACAGAACCAGAGTGGAACTCCAAACACCATGAAGCTGATAACCCAGGACCATGTTGTTGCCCAACGAGACACAGGGCTAACCACTGAGGCCCTGATGGAACTCAGATAATTTTGGCTAATAGGATAAGTCTAATCCTCCTCCTATACCATAAATAGTGAGTGAAAAAAAAGAAAGGCAACACTGTCTGGAATGAATGACTTCTAGGTTGTACACATTCAGCAAAGGGTGTCAGTTTGATTCAAGCCATACAGCAACAATGCAGCTTGCACAGTGAGTCATTGCAATTTACCACTTTGATGGGTCATTAGCTGCATTTTTACATAATGAGGTCCAACTGGAACAATCCGTTATACAGATCACCTTTAAAAATCCTTTATATCACAACTTACTGTTGGTTATTGGAAGAAAGAGCTTTCCAGTGTTGGTGGCTGCTACAGATGTGGTCCAGCATAAACACAGGGCCTCATAACACACACACACTTCACTCATTAATCTGTTAAGTACTTTTTTTTTTTTTTAAACAAGAAAATTATTAATGAATACGACTTATTCATTTGACAGAAATAACAGAAGTAAATATGGTTTTAAGATAGTTTCCATTAATACTTAGTTCAATTAATACTTAATTATCTCTCTATGCAAGACTCTCATACTTAAACTACCACTAAAATGCATTGTACATTCATGTTTTGCCCAGACAATGCAATTCAACTGAAATTTCATTCTACTACTGTATTTGTCAAGATATACAGTATGTAAATCAACTACACCCTTAAGCCAAAACCTGAACCCATATTTTTGTGATATTCTCATGACCTTTCACAAACTATTAAGTGGTGCAACAACTTTTTCTTTATGAAGACTGTCTTGTATTGGCATCAGCTGTCAAAATTAATTTGTTGATTACATTGTCAACACTATTATCAATAAACCTTTATTACAAAGCCATATTACGTTATGTTGAATAACAACATATACCTACATCATTGCACAGGATTTATTTTTGCTTAATATATACATCTTATTATCAATCAACATAAAAGCCAGTAAAAAAAACCAACAAACAAACAAAACTTTACAAAACATTTACATGTTTTTAAATACAGAAGCTGATGTATGTTATCGAGTAGCTTGTTTGACCAAGGCCCTAAACAGACACAAGCCATGTAGTCCAAGTCCATCTCCAACAGTCAGAGCAGACAGTGACATCGCATGTTGAACATCATCATGAACAATGACAGCAGTCAGAGAATAGACAGTAATGAGACAGAGAACCATACAGTGGAGTCCATCACACCAACACATTGAAACATGGATGCTTCCTCAGCACTGCTCAAACCCTGCCATCAGAGAGAGGGCAAGAGACTCCACTGTACACGAAAGAAAAGAAAATCTGATTACTGCCATGTTAGTTATTATTGTCTGCACGTAAAGGTATGAAGTTAAAAAATGTACATCCAATTTCCATTTTAGTAATATGAAAATTTGAGGTCTTTATAAATTAAATATTACTTACAGTGAGGGAAGGAGCCACGACATACAGCCTTATTGAGTATGGTCACTAGGAACATGTGACAGTTTTTGAAATCTGACTCCATCTTATCAATGGACTCAATCCTGTAATGAAGATATAAATACAATATTGTTTGTTTAAACAATTCACTAATAATAGACTGACATTATATGTAATGTCTTTATCATGTGTATACTTTTAAATTTCCCTCTGGACTATATGAGAACTCTTACTTCCAGGCTCCAAATCCAGCCTGCCATCGGTCAGAGAAGATCAGGACCAGATTGAGAACCTTCATTATTGCTTCCTTCACAAAACTGACCTGAGAAAACACAACTGCATTAGACAACTGTGGACACATGAAACCTCATAAAGGCATGTAGGATGCTCGCCTTGCTTCAGTCTGAACAGGGAATATATTAACACAATCACAGTATAAAAAGATGATAATAGATGAGTGGTGAGTATTCATTTATTGATCCCAGGGGTAAATTCCTTTCCCTGGCCCCCTGCCCACAGAGTGAGGCTATAGTGCAGCATCAGCCATGGAAAAGTGATGCTGGAGCTGACAGACATTAAGTGTGTGGTCCAGGAGGCTAAATCCCACTTAAGTATTTCATAATTAACAATGCCTGTCGAAAACCAGACGTACCAGTTAACCCTAATCACGGTGAGGGCTGTTTACCTTTTCCCTCAGCAGACAACGGTCATGGATAGTTGCCAGGTATCTGTAATGGATCTTGATCAGCTGGTCCAGGTCCTTAGCTTCCTGTACTTGGTGCTGAAACTCCAGTCCTGTGCTGTGCAGAATCTGACAAGAAAGAGTATGGAGACTGAAGATTATGTGAAAATCATTAAGTTCAATTTAAACCCCACAGTGGTTTCAAATTACTTATCTTATTAGCTAATGTATACGTCACTACTGAATATTTTCCAAAACATGTCATGGGTTTTTAGACTTATTTTCCACCGTATAGCCACCCTCGGTTTCCTATTCATTTCTATATGGTTTAAAAAAACAAAAACCAAAAAAAAACAACCCCATAGACTTCAAACTTGCTTGTGAATAGTACAATAAAAATTCGGTAAGTGCTTACTTTAACAAGGTTGCTGTTTGGCAGCTCAATGACATAATGTGATTCTTTAAAACACTGTACCTGAAGAATGATATGCTTTGTAAACTGGTTGGTCAGTGATGTCAAATTTGACATGTCGCAGTATGTAAAGCACTGGTGTTAATGATCAAATGGATGATGATTAAATTCCATTCAGTAGCTTCAGTTTCAAGGTCCTGCTTTTAAAAAAAAGTCTGTTCCGTGATTCCTCTCACCCGGGTCATGATGTAGTTGTGAAGGCTGTTGACAAAGTGCATCAGTTTGACCCGTAGCAGACACATTCGGTGAATCTGTTGATTTACAGGCTCTTTGACCTTTATCTCCTCAGCAAGAGCTCCCTCCAGTTTCTTTGTGAAATCTATTTAAAAAAGAATTTCACATTATTGGAGAACATACACTCTGATCATTCTGATAATATACATGCATGATCAACATTTGAATCATTTGCTTATATGTCAATTAAGGGAGCTTTATTTTGGAGAACAGAGTAGAATATATGTCAATTGAAAGTGCCATCCTAGGTAGGGCTGCAACCCACCATTATTTACCCCGATTAATCTTCCTAGTATTTTCTCTATTAATGTATTTTTTGTTTGATAATGACAAAAAAATGACCGTCACAGTTTCCCAGACCCTAAGTTAAACCTTAAACTGTCAATTTTGTCAAAAGCCCAAAACCAATAACATTCAGTCTGCAATGATTAAAAAGAACATTTTCACATTAAAGGAGCAGAAACGGTCAAATTCTTGGCATCTTTGTTTGAAAAATGACTCAACTAACTCGTACCACTGAATCGAAGTGTGTCTAAACTGTATTTAGCCCATTTGATCTGCAGCAGGAGGAGAAACACTTGATTGTAGATCTTCTGACATTCAGTGCTGATCACAATGTCAACAGGCCAGGGAACCTGTGTAGGAATAGATAAGTAAATGTCAACATGGCAGTTTCAACAAACTGGAATAAAAGACAATCACTTTTCCTACCTTGTAACTAAGAGTAAGCACTTCTAGGTTATTCACAGGGTGTTTTTTCCTCGAAGGGTCAATGGTCTCCAAGAAGATTGACAACCTATAAAACAGAAAGCGATGTGACAACCACAAAAATGACAACACCCTCCTAATCATGAACACATCATAAGTGAATGTGCAATAACAGAAGCATGCAGTACCTGCTACTGTCCTCTGGGTAGCGCTGTCCCACTGCCTCCTGCAGCTGCACGTTGAGAAAAGACAGCTGCTGCCAGCTCTCCTTCTCCTGCACCTTGTCAAAGATGGCTGTGTAAAAGTCATACATGGTGTCTCCAGCTTCCAGCAGGAAGTAGTTCCTCATCGCTTGAAGGTATTCCAGCAGCCTGAGGAGACATCAAGGGGTGCAAATGTTCCACACGCGGCGACAAACACTGATTCAGAGTCCTCACTCATATAAGCCCAAGAGTGATGCTTACTTGTAGTCTTTTTTCAGGGTCTTCATGAGGTTCCCACAGCACTCGATGTACCTCCTCTCGATGTGGGGGTAGAGGCAGGAGCGCAGGGTGAGCTCGAATGTCTGGCAGGTGACAGACTGAGAGGAGCGATCCACAATAAAATCACCCCCTGAGAATCGCTCGTGAAAGTCACTCTGCTCCAAGTAGAGCCTGAGGGTGAACACAGACCAGATTGTAAACTGTCCATTTACCCTACAGGTCTGGAACACAAAAATACAGTTTAATCCCTTTGAAATCCAATTATATTTGGACACTACCATTTGAGAGATGATAAAACTAACAGCTGTAAAAATGCATTATATAATGACGGATAAACTGAAGCCCTAGGCTTTATTCATGAAAGGATAACAGCTGTAGATGACAAACCCAATGCCTGGTCTGCTCTGGCTTTTCAAATTTGCTGAGCAGAACAAGCAGAAGGAGTTAGTCTAGTAGTCTGAGGAGTTACTTGTAATTTTAATATTGTTGCTGCTTACCTGGCAAAGTTGATTGCCAGCAATGGATCATTGACGTCATCAGTCTCCAGATGCTGAGCCATGATGGACTGCATCTTTATAAGACTCCTCTTGGTGGCTTGTTGTTCAGTTGCTGTGTCTGTTGGAGATTCCTCTTGGCTGCAGAGGCGTGCCTGCACAGACTCTAAAAACAGTGTGTATAAACTCTTCCTCTCTGCATCTGCAATGAAATATTTTGACATTGTTCAAGAAAATGCTGAAACAATTCTTCCTGGAAAGACTTTGAGTACACAAATACCGAAAAGCACCACTTGTGGAGCCAAAGCTGACCTCTAGACGATCCGTCTGACTGCTCAGCCTCCTTACAGTCCAGATTTTTGAGCAGCTGCATGGACTTCCCTGCCATGATAATCTGCTTGAGGACAGGTTTGAGGAAGGACACCATGGTGAGCTGCCTGTTGCTGGAGCCCTGATCTCCTCCGGAGCTCCCGCTCGCTGCATCATTCAGCTTCTCCTCATTCTCCACCGTCTCTGACACGCTGTAGAGCGTGTAGGTGGCGTACCAGAAGTCCCTGTGGTTCACTGGGACATCTTTGTTCCTGAACAAGAGAATGAGCGAGTATTTTAAAGTCACGTTGAAAGAGATGTTTTAAGATTAATATTAAAAAAAAAAAAAAAAAAACTCTTTGTCATACCTCTGGATGATGAACTCTCTGGCAGGGTCAAAAAGGTGGCCATGAACAATCCATTCATCCACAATCTCCAAGTATGGTCTGACTGTCTCTGTCCATAGAGAAAATAGTAGAGCCACCTAGCAAGGAATGTGGCAGAAACCAATATTTCATTCGTTCATTTGTTTTCACTTGATAAGAGCCCTGAAATCTGTCTTTAGTTCACCAAGCTTAAAACTAAACACAAGCTCACCGCTTGCTCTGATGCTTCTCCGACGCTGTCGTACTCAATAATAGCTTTGTACAGGGTGTTGAGCAAATGCGATGCCCGCACAACATTTGGAGTCTCAGGAGGGACTTCAGCTACGCCAGTGCAGAAGACTTTGTGTAGCACTTTGATCTGTGCCAAGTGAGGGCTGAGTCGGTCCAGAACGGCAGACAGGGTGACTGTCTCATCTATAAAAGAGGATGACTCATCAAACACTGGCACAAGTAAGAAAGAATCCCCAAATACATCATATACTCATAATTAGGGTTAATGACAAACACTGTATAAATACTGTATTCTGTCTGTCGGTGGACAAACTTTGTCACCATGATAGCTTTACAACCTTGCAAGATACAGTCAAAAAACTTTGTTGTGATTAAAATAAGGACTGAACTCAAGGGGGGCTTAATACCAGGGAAGGACCCACTGGCCCCCACTTTACACCCCTGACCCAAATTCAATGTATGTATATGAACTACAAAACCCTTTGCACATCACCTGTATTGTTAGTGATTCTTTAGGTTGGGGGACTGACGCAGAGCCACACAGTAAAGTAGTGTATTGTGTTTGCAGGGACAACCTCTACCCACAAGTAGTGGTTTTATGATTTTCAATTTTGCATGGATTAAACAAGCAAGATATATCGTGTTAATTAGTGATCTTAAGTATTTCTAAAAATGTTAAAATGTTAAACCTATAACTTTTAAATTGGCATTTCAGCTATCTGTCAGTTTTTGATTGTTCAGTTTGAATTATAATACATGTATGTTAACTTGTGTGTTAAAAAGGCTCCAATTCCATGCACAAAGTCTTGCATATTCAAAAGATCACCGGTTTTGTACTAGCATTATCTTACAGGTATTACCAGCAATGCAGAGTTACGGTTATAGAAACATTTCTATCAGGAATTGGCCACTGATTTTACTATATTAAACATACTGTACTTGCCATGGCATATGAGCTCTCTCTCAATGGTGGTGAGCTCCTTTTTGAAGCTGGTAAAGTACTTGTTGAGAGCCCATACAAAGGCCTGGTAGGTCCTGAAGGGAGGCTCAGAGCCCTTCTTGGAGCTGTAGGAGGAACCAGAACTTGGTGGGCAAGGCTCTGAGCTGTACCCCGTCACTTCATCTATGAACCTCTGCAGCCTGAACACTGCCTGCCCATACACAGCAATATGATCCAGCACCGAGCGCAAACAGTTCTGTTGCACAAAAGAAGAAAAGATTGTTTGCTTCAGCTGACAGGGGACAGGTTGATTTAGATATAATACAAGTCATTTCCAGATTTTTCACTTACACTGGTTAGATGAGTCACCACCACGTTATTCCTTACTGACACTTTTCCATCATGGTGTTGGAATATAAAGTGTTTCTTCACTCCAGACAGAAGCCTGCAACATAACACCCCCAAGTCACAGCTTAACTGTATGATAGTACAAAATAAATATCTCCGTATAAGCCTGTAAATGATGAGGGGAATTTCCTTTACAGCTTAACAACGACTCAAGTGTTTTGGAATTTACAAGATAATAAAAGACTAGTGAGAATGTAGGAAATTTCTTTGCAAGTTCGTACAATGAACACAGTCACACAACACAGCATCAGTATATCTTACCACAGTGTCTCCCGTATTACTTGGGTCTCTGTGACAAAGGCTTTTTCTTCTGGCAGATACAATGGATCAGTGTTATACAAGTGCTGATCCCTGAGAGGAGAGAAGCTGAGTATAAACATTTGACCGCTTTAAGTCATTTGAGCACACAAATCCCCTAAAGTTACCCTCAATCTGCTTTTAACCATTTTGTCATTGCTGATATGATGCTATTCAAAACCACTATCAGTACCAGTCAATTATGAAATTAACATTTTTTTAATTATTTTCTTAAGCAAGAATGTAATTTTTACACAACAGCCAAATTAGCACCAAAAAAAAAAAAAAAAAACAATGAATAAAAAACACAATTTTTCACCACCTAATTATCTTAACAGTTTCATAACTGGACATATAATCATAGTTGTACTACAAAAATGACAAAAAAAAACTAATTTCAAAGATTGATTTGGCCAGGTAATATTGGATATTAGTTAAAAAAAAACTACACAAGCAATTAAGACAAATTTAATAAGATGACATTTTGAGAATAAAATCGTAACTTTTTTTGGGGGGGGGGCATGCAAATAAAGAAAATGAAAAACAAAATGAAAAACAAAACTAAAGAGTCATAATGTTTTTGAAAACAAAGTCATAATATCATGAAGAGCTATTTTTGTATTTTACCTAGAAAGTATATTTTATAATGAACATAACCAGATACTGTGATGTATTACATAGGTGACAGGGATGTGTCTGCTTTCAAGTGGAGAGTCTAAAGGTAAAAGGTTATACCAATACACCTTCATTATCACAGCTTTTAGGAAACAAAAACAAAATTAATTTTAATAACTAGGCTCAGTGCAACAGGCAGAGTGAAACTGCTAAGAGACAGAAACCAGAGCCATACTACAGTCGTAACAGCCAAAACACTAGTCCTCTGCAAAGAAATACAGCAACTGTGGACGGTCAGGCTAAATCATGCGCATGTAATCTCATCTGACCAATTTCATGATAATGTACAACAATGTTATATTCTCATCATATTTTTCTTGAAATACTATAACTATTCTTGAAATTTCAACACAGTAAATTTGGCCTGCATACTTATATAATGTAGAGTGTACTAACACTAAAATGCAAAGTATACTAAATACTCATATTTTTATAAAGCTTGTATTGATACGATTATTTCCACAACAGCATAGCTAACGTTATTGTTGTTGTTATTTTTTTTAACAAAACACTAATAACCAGTGAATCCTGCTATATTTTAAGGTAACGGCATATACAACAGTTTGGTGTCTTACCACACATTGAGCAAGTTGGAGTGTAAATGCAAGCTGTGAGGAAAACGAGGAGCATGAGCCACCCAGTATGGTGTCACGACATGCTGTTCAAGCCAGGCCCGGGCGTCAGGCTCGCCCACTGGAAGACACAAACCAGAACTATTTTTATACTTATTAAATACTCATAAAAGCTTCCTTGATCTATTTGCCATTATTCTGTTATTTTACAGTGTGATAAGTTTGCACCTGTCCATGTGACTGGAACTGCTTTGTTGGTGTTGTCCTGATCCTCCTGGGGGGTTCTGTCCAACTGGATCCCAGAGTCCTCCCTGCTGAGCGGCTGCTGACTGTCATCATCCTCGCTCTCCTCCTCTGACCACTCCTAAACAGTAGTCAGACTGATTTAGATGAAAAAAAGCATCTGAATATCCTGGTGTTATTGTAATTCCTCTCCACAAAGGGTGGGTTTGGCTATGATTTACTCACAGGAGTATCTGGGTATGGTCCAATGTCTATGTCCTCTCCCTCCATCAAATATTTACCCCAGTCAAAGTTGTCATCTGGATCTGCACAAACAGGTTGGAGAGATCAAGATTAACATGAAATTGTAGGGTTTTAAAACAAGCCGAAATATGTATCTGTAAAACATCAACTCACCAGCCTCCTTCACCCTGGGTCTCTCAATAAAGTTTGTGTTTGAGGGGGACCCTGACAAGAGAAGCAGCACTGATAGGATACTGTAGTGTACATCAGTCTGCAAAAAAAACAGACAAACAAAAAAAAAATGGGATGTTGTGAATTGATCCTGGGGAAAATATGGGTTGTCAAGAAAATAATCTATTGGGGATTTGTCTTGATGTCATTGTTAGATCATCGACCCTCACCCCACTCCTGAGTTCAGTTTCTGTCAGTACACATCTGTGCCATACCTTTGTTCCATCTACATTAGGTAAAGGTGAGTTCAAGAACTCTTCAGTCAGTCTCATCCAGCTTCCTGCTTTACTCAAGTCGGAGTGGACCATGAGCTTTTCGTAGATTCTGGAAAACATGGCAGATTATGCATGACAGTGTCATGCAAAAGACCTATGGTGGGAGTAGGTGGGCATGTGCTCTTAATGTAAAAGAGGCATTCATTCAAACTTTGTATGAACTAGTACAGTACATGTATAAAAATAAATCATTGCACGCAGCTCCACTGTGTGTGTCTGGCTACCGAATCCTCAAAACAAAAACAAAACAAATCAACAATCATATATGGATATGTGCGTAAACTGACAAAAGCGTTACAACTCAAACAAATGTGACACAAATTTGGGAGCTAACTTTGTTTGCAGTTGTCCAGTTACTAAACAATAGTTTCGTCAGAGCACTGTCTTGCTGTTTGTTTCTGACTTAGTATACACAGAAAATTCTGAAGAGATTCATATGCAAAATGTTTAAAGCAAAACCATAAATAAACTTTTAGTTACTATGATCCGGGTCCATTGCTAAATTTCTTTTGTGCCTGGGTTAAAAGTTAGTTTTAGTTAAAATGCATAGTGAATTTTTTTAGCCCTAACCCCTGCCCATGGCAGCCCCCACTCTGTGCCAGGAAATGGTGCAACATCCTCCTTAAAGCATTTATGGCATCAACTGATAAAAGGCTTTATTGGTGCGAACAAAGTTTAATGATTAATCATATTTCCATAAACCAGCTGTAACACGGTGAGCATGTGGTACAGAGGCAACCATGGTATGAACTGCTCCAATGCCAAATCTGTGTTTAAAACACGAATTCATACAGCAGCCACGTAAAATAATAGAGGATGCCACACTAGAGAAACTTTCCGGGATGACAACTACACGGTTCTCTTAAAATACACGGTAACCCCCCCCCCCCCGAAACAATAGTACCATAAAGAAAACACTCACCCTCGTATACTGCGTTGAACTTTGTGACTGTCCACGTCCAGGTAGTGGTGAAACCTGTCAACAAACCAGCCTGTAACTAGCGCCGTCAGGTGTTAGCATCCTACGAGCCGACTTCCATCCTGTGAATTGCCAACTCACCTAAAATTTGACCAGGCGAATTTCATCGCCAGCTGAAAATTCTGGTCCTCCTCGTCCTGGACGCCAGTCAGGCATCTTATCAACCTCTTCGTTTCTCTCTCCGTCTCCTTTTCGAAGGTGCTGGAGTGAGCCATGCCGCTGCCGCGGCGCTGCGGCCAGGCCGGCGCCGCTAGCGCCCACCGGCGTTAGCTAGCTACCGCTCAGGCTAACCGGTGGACCGCTGAAACCGCGGGCTAAGACGCCGGTGCGAACAAACCTATGGTAAATATGTCATTTGTTGCAGAGGCACAGCATCTTCGGCATTAAGTCTTCCGCCATTTTTTCCCCCCATCGATTCCTCCGCTCAGCGCTTGCCTCCGTCAACAAACGAGTGGATATGCGCATGCGCGAAACCAAAAATAAAGGTTAAAAACCCCCGTTGGTGTGTTTTTATCGCCATCTAAAGACTCCTGTTTACAAGTGACATGATAGGGAGCGAGAAAGCATGATCTCTGACGAAAATGATACACTACGTCCTATGATCTATGGAAAAGGAGCGCTAATTTCTCACCAATCTCCCATGATTCCTTTCGGTCCAGCGGGTTAGTGTCGGTGGTAGCCATTGGCAGCTCTCTCCGGTAAGGCTCTCTGATGTCGTTAGTTTAACGGTGCATTGACTCGCCCGCGTCGTTCGTTGTCTAAACGTAGTTTCACAGACACGGTGATAAAACATAACCGCGCTGCAACTACTTCTAGACCATTATTTAGAGTTAATAAGCGCGTATGTGTTAACTGGAAGGTTATTTTATCTTTGATGGGGCGGGGCTACCCCCCCACGCCCACACACACACACACACACACACACATCTTGATCGCGCATTCACATAACTTCAGTGTAGAAGCCACGGTGCTCGAGCGCAGTGGTGAACCTCGAGAGAAGAAACTGGCCACCCCCTCCCCGATGAAAGGAAATGAAGAGGAGGCTACACAAGAAATACTTGGTTTTGATTCTGGCATATTCAGGTTTACTTCTGCTAATCCCGTACGTGTTCGATTACCGGGATAAACCCGTTCAACAAGGGAAGCGTGGATTCGTGCAGCAACAGCCCAGATGCCCAGATTTGGAGAACACGGTGGCGCTGCTGTGGGATAACGGATATAAAGTCAACGGCACCGACGCGATGGAGTACGCCGTCAATCGGAGCCAGTCCCGGATACACATCTACCTGCATGCCACCTGGAGGACGGGCTCCTCGTTCCTGGGGGAGCTGTTCAACCAGCACCCCGACGTCTTCTACCTGTACGAGCCGATGTGGCACATATGGCAGGCTCTCTACCCGGGGGATGCGGGCAGCCTGCAGGGCGCAGTGCGGGACATGATGAACGCCCTGTACCGCTGCGACTTCTCCGTCCTCAAACTTTACGCCGGCGCGCAAAACATCACCACCTCGTTCATATTCGGCTGGAAAATGAACAAGGTGATTTGCTCGGAGCCGCTGTGCGAGGCGCACAAGCGGCACGAAATCGGGCTGGTGAAAGAAGACCAGTGCGCAAAGTGCCAGAAGAGGGACATCAGGGAGCTGGAGAGGGAGTGCAAGAAGTACCCCGTGATGGTGATCAAAGGGGTCCGCGTGTTGGACCTGAGCACGCTGGTCCCGTTAATGAAAGACCCAGCGATCAACCTCCAGATCGTGCAGCTCTTCAGAGACCCGAGGGCCGTGCACAACTCGCGCCTCAAGTCCAAGCAGGCCCTGGTGAAGGAGAGCATCCAGGTGCTGAGGAGCAAGAAGCAGACCGACAAGTACAAGCGGCTGCTGGTGCCGAGCAACAGGGTGAACCGGGCTGAGAGCTACGTCTCCAGCGCCATGGAGCTCATCTGCGACAACTGGCTCAGTGACATGATGCTGGTGATGAACGCGCCGCCGTGGGTGAGGAGGAACTACCTTCGCATCCGCTACGAGGACCTAGTCCTGCACCCCATAGAGGAGCTCCAGAGGCTCTACCGCTTCGCCAACCTCTCCACCTCCCCGGCTCTGGAGAAGTTCGCGCTGAACATGACGCACGGTCAGGGCTACTCCTCGGACAGGCCCTTCCTGATATCATCCAGGGATGCTAAAGAGGCCATATATGCGTGGAGGGAGCGGCTCAATGTGGAGCAGATAAATCAGGTGGAAGCCTACTGCAGTGAAGTCCTGAGGCAGCTGGGCTATCAGAAGAACAGCCTGGACAAAGCAACATGAGGATGTGGCACGAGGAATGGCTGGGTTAAAGGTATGCTGGCATGACTCAAAGGGGCTTTTATTTGACAGTGACTGCAGATTCATATCCGCAGTCTGACAGCGGGTCATTAAGAGCAGTGTCTTCTGTACATTACTTATTTTAGTGCTGATAGCTGCTCTTCTCTAAATGCAGGAAGTTTGTGGTTTAACAGAAACACTCTCATAGGCTTTAAGACTGCTGCTTTGCTCTGTGACAGATCCATGACTTCTGACCTCCATGTGATGGAAGCAAATTAAAAACAACACCCATCTGGGGGTGGATCAGTAGCCTCACCTTTGTATTCATTTCACATGGTAGTCGTGGATTAAAAAAAAAAAAAAAGGTTTGATATGATGAATTTCAAAGCCTGTCTCTTGTCAAAAAACAGTTACTCTCATCGTTATCGCACTTGGATGTATGACCTCCATTATGCAGAGCGATACATGTGCAGAGTTTAACACTAGAAGGCTGTTTTTACTTTTAATCTGCTGGAGGAGCAAAATATTTCTTTAAGAGAATGATTTCTTGACATCAGAATGAGTTTTTGGAACAAAGGGTTTGACTGAATTGGATTAAATTGCAAGGTGTACTGTCAAAAAAAACCCCAACTGTTGATTATAATGGGGGTGGGGTGATTTTCCACATCCTATCATTTCTCAAGTGTCTTGTTCAAATAACAAACTCTGCCCTTGTGTGGTAGATAACAGCTCTGCAAGACACTCGTAATCCCTCAATTTGTCACAGTGTTGTGGTTGTTTTTCTGTTGTTGTTTTTTTCAAACAGAACCTTCCCTTATATTTTCCCTCCAAGGTAATGGCTCACAGATTAGATTTAACCTGGTGTTATAAGGCTAAATGAGTAAAATATATTCGGTTTCATGTTTGACACAAGTGACAAGACTGTAACTGATTTTTGTAGCAGTCAGAAATATTTCTCCCTCCTTAATGAGCGACTGATCTGCTGTTCAATAGAGGCGTCATTGTTTTTCCCTGGCAATGCCGGGTCCTCTCATGGATAGCGCGGGGGCTGGCGGCGAGCGCGACCGAGCCTCAGACTTGTGCGTCAAGAAGAGGATCATTGTATACGACTGTCCGTGACAGGACAGAGCCCCCAGGGTAACCACAAGCCTGTCACAACCAGCTCTTATAAGCTAGGCCCTTAGAGCTGGGCTGCCTATGAGACGTCATCACTGAGCACATATAAGGGTGGGGGCGGTGGGGGCCCCTTGTTTCCCTGCTTCCACCCTGATATGGGCACTGATAGAGCTATTGACGAGGTCCTGAGCATTTTCAATCCTGCTGAAGGCGTGTGTAGTCCTTATGCTCTTTATCTGTTTCGGTATGCAGTTGTGTCATAACTAAAGGGTTTTATTTTAATCCACAGCTGATTGTTTTTGTCTTCCAGGGGTCTGGTGTTCAGGGCTGAAGGCAGAAGGTGGAATAACAAAACAAGCAGCTGGAATGTGGTCCACTGGGAGATCTCAAGCACTGCTCCTGGGTTGTTTTCCTTCAGCCGAGCCGGGTCAGCAACCTGGAGAAAACCCGAGTGGAAAGAGAAGCCAATCACAGACAGATGAATTTGAAACGGGAAGAAGGCAGCTTATTTTGACAGTGTTACCTGGATAAAGCCAGCAGGGTCTGAGGCTAAACAGAAAGAATGAGGGGAGGCGAAATATGCAAGACGAGAGAGATGGAGCTGGTTTGTACTGTGGTTACACTGGCCAGCCTCTACCCTTCTGTCCTTTTAGTAGCACTAATCCCTCCTCAAATCCCCCGCAGGCGAGGGCCATAAAAAGCCCAGGATGGGTCCTTCTCTGGAGACTGCTGCCAGGATCAAGGGTGGAAGCGTCAGGCTTGCTCACACCTGCGTGACTTATCCGTCCAGCCTATGACTAAGCGTGGCAGTAATCTCGGGCATTACTGATACTTAATTGCAGTTGGCTCACTAACAGCGCTAATGTAGAACTGTGAAAGAAGAAAATAGAGTATTTTCTGGAAGGGAGGCCTGACTGAGGAACTGTTGTTCCATCCCCAGCCCCTCAGGAATCCGGATAGCTGAAGCGCCCCACTGACAAAACACTCACATGGGTGTGAAATTTTCAGATCTCCCATGGACGTGTCTTGGAGATCAGCCTCTGTCCTCTGCCAATGAACTTTTAAGCAAGTTCTCACAAACACAACAGATGGTACTGATTTATATTGTGTACCATTCCTACCGATAATATTTTTTGTCTCGAATTGCAAAATGCTGAGATAACCCTCTGGTTAAAGATGTGTTGCAGAGGGGTAAAATACTTATCAGCATCCATGTGTTCAAATTTAGTAGTTGGCTCTGTAAACTAAATGTTCTGAGTGGAATACGTGAGGTTATTCTGTCATAGAAAGAAATAACTTTTAGACAATTTAAACTGAATGCAATAAAGAGATAGTAAAAAACTAGAAAAGCATCTTCTGAAGAAAATGCATGTGATATCTGTGTGCATTGATGCTGATTGGATTTTTGGTCGACTTTATTATCACATGAAAACTCATTAACCTTAATGTACTGGCTGACTTATAGATCCTGTGGGAGTGACTGGGGGCTTTAACACATCTGCATTATGCTTTAGTGCTTTACAATAGTTAACTTACACACTGTGTCTACCATCATAGTGAACTTACAGCTGATCAGTGTGCAATAGTGAGCATTTTGTCATTGAACAGAGCAGAATTAGACAGAATCGGCCTCCATAGATTAAAATCCTAATTACTCTCAATTCGTACATATGATCATAATTAGCTTGTGTGCTGATTGGGCCTCCATAGATTTAAATGCAATATATAACTCATAATAACTCATGAACTGTACATGTCTTCAAAATGAAATAATGATGATGAAATAATGAAATAATTGATCAATGGGAAATAATGAGTGTTTTCTACTTTGTGCACTGGATGAAATACAATGGATGTCTGTGTGGATTGTGTTTAAATATTAATATCTCATGAGGTATAAAAGCTATCAGTAAGAAATGTCATAGCAGTAATCTACAGAGAATTATGCAAAATTTGACATGAATTGTCCTGGTAACATTAAAACCGAATGAAGAAATGGAGCAGAACTGTCATTAAAACAACGTTTTTCTTAGGAAAAGCATTTTTAAACATAATTATATTCAAATTTTATAAAATGCAGGTAGCTGCATGAAATTATGCAGATTTCAATATATAAATTTTATATGAAGTACAAACCATTTGAGTTGCAGGTAAGCAAAAAAAGAAGAAAATCAGTAGTCAGCTTCCCTTGACAGCTTCATAGACCTTATAATTTGATGAATTTTATTAACATGTCGACATGCAAACCATGGCAAGTAGATCCTGGCAGCCAGCTGCTACTAGAAACAACAGGTCCACATATTGACAATTGAGCTACATCTCATATTTCCCAGGTACAGAGAGCATGTAAATATAGCCAGCAAGACAACTGACAGCACGACGGTATGAAAGAAGGACAGTGAGAGAGAGTGCACATGAAGGTTATATAAGAGTCCCGCGTATGTCCTCTGCTTGAGGTAAACTGTCAGACTCTGCTCAGTCATTTGCCTGCAGCGATCGTTCAAGTCGTCTATGTCATTGCTGTCCATAAAGTGCTCCCAAGCAAACCTCTCCGGTCCGTTTCTCCTGGACATATTGACATGTCCCTCTTCTTTTTTTTTCTGCATTCATGTTAGTCTATACAGCAGGAATTGTGGGGAAATCCTCAGCAGTTATAGTCAAAAATCACAGTTTTGCCTGTTTTTCACATTCCAGAGACAATATAATATGCAATGTAGGTTATGCTGCATATAGAAGAGGCTGTGTAACCTGTCCATATCATAGGAGGAGATGGCGTGATCATAAGTCCAAGTATAACATCAACGTTTTGTAGAGACAAAATGGTAAACAATCGGTTATTTTAGTGCCCTTAATACAGACAGGCTTTCCTATCATCAGTCTGAGATGCAAAATGTTAGAAAGAGAGCAAAGCTTCACATCACTTCTCACTTCTGCTCAAGTTTAAATGACCCCACAGCAGATAAAAATTGGCGACAGCTTACACAGCTTGATTCATTTCCTCTTAGAGGTCCCCCAGTGAGTCATAAAACTTGTGTGGGGCTCCTCCTTCGCATGAAAGCCTGGGATTCAACTTACACAATCGGGCCTTTCACACCTTCCCTTGTGTACTCATACATAAATGTAGCAGTAGTCAAAGGACAAAACAAAAGACAGCACGTGCTGCGTGGTGAATTTAAAGCAGGGAGCGGTTCAGATGTCTGTACATGGTTAAGGGAATTGCCGGGGCCCTGGAAAAAGGAAACAGCAGAAAAACTTCCTCCTACTCTCAGAGCGAGTAGTTGGTGCGAACAGCTGCTCAACCAGCTGAGAGGGCCCGGGTACGCTCTGAATTCCCAAGCGTCTACTGCAGAGAGGGAGTGTCATCATAGTGTAACTGATGCAGCATCGATAATCACACAAAACGTTGTATCACGCGGACTAATGCAAATCAACCTGTCGGAAAACACAACGTTCAGTAGTCTGTTGTAGAAAATGTCAGCCAACAGCGACTCATCCAGCAAGTGAAAGTGAGCCCGAAGCCACTGCCCCTTATTGAGGATTTGCTCGTTGGAGTTGAGCCCTAAACCAGTTATCTCGTTTAAAACTGCTGAGTATAGCTGGTAGGAACTGGGCCACAGGTAGAATGATGTCACACAGTATGCTAGGTTTGACTGAACACACCTGCTGTAGTCACGAGAATCTATCTAATGTTGAAACAACGTGCATCCATTCGGTACTGAAACAAAGACTCCCAAGAGGTTTCACATGATTTTACCGGTAAGACCAGTGAAGAGAACGACGTGTTCCAATTTATTATAAGTGGACTACGTGTTCAGACATGAGTGTTCAGTTCATTTGTAACCATAGTTACCAAAGTTTCTATATTACCACTTTTTATATGCAGTAATTGTCAAAATGTGTAAGTGGCGTGATATAGCTAAATTCAAAGAAATAGTTTGACATTTTGCGAAATAGGCTTCTTAGCTTTCTGGCAAAGAGTTAGATGAGAAGACTGATGCCAGTCTCGTGTCTGTACGGTAAATATAATGCAACCGCAAGCACCTGGTTAGCTGAAGTTAGCATAAAGACTGGAAACAGGGAAACAGCTAGCCTGGCTCCATGTGAGGCCTTTTCAGTCTTTTTGCTTGGCTACGCTATCTAACTTCTGGTTGTGTCCAAATATCAAAGTAGCATCAATTTTCTTATCTGTCTGCCAAAATTAAGCATATCTGAAGCAAATGTGAAGTACTTTATAGCTTATGAAGCATATTTCCCATAATGAAAATTTATTGTTTGCACATAAATCAAAAATACATTCAAAATTTTGCATCTGTATATTGATTTGTTCTTTCAATAAAATAAAGATGGATGCTGACAAATGGGAACCCAGCTTAAAAAAAAATCTAGTCTTGATAACTTAATTACATGACATTAGTGATTTATGAGACAAACTCACCTCATCATTCTGTTTAAGTGTTAACATTTTCAGCAACGTTATGGGGAAACAGCCCACAGACACCATTGTTTAAGAGTATACAGACTATTGATGAAGGTAAAGGGTGAGTACTGCTCGGTGAAGATATGTGCAAACAATTTCTCTACTAATCTGTGGTTGTTAGTGTTTGTTATCGGTGTTTATTTTAATTGGAATTTTAATTTAGTTGTTTAATTGAAATAAACTAATTATATCATTTTTAGTTTGTTTTGAAGCAGACATTTCAAACATTCACTGGCTCCAGCTTTTTCAGTGTGAGATTTTGCTGCTGTTCTTTGACCTATTTGATAGTTAACTGAATATTTGGGGAGATTTACAGTGTTGTTCAGAAAAAAAAAAAATATAGAAGCCACTTTGGAAGTCTTTTAGAAATCAGTAGACAAATATCAATTTTTTTCAAAGGATTCAAAATAATGATGAAAGCCTGTTATTGGTTTTATAACACTGAAACCGATCCTCAGCTATATTAGAGTGTATATATGGAAATCAGCTTTGTTTCATAGAAAACAATATAATTAGAATCAAAATACTTCCAGTCCTCACTCGTGTCGAATACAACAAAGACCAAGGCCAACTCAGAGACAAGGTACACAGATGCTATTTGTAACACTCATGTGATGTACTGTGCTGAAAGGAGCAGTAAACAGGAACAAGGCAAGGCATTGTAGCTATTTACATGCTCACATTCTTTACCCGTGTTACTTCAACCATGACAAGCTATGGTGGGTGAGAGGGCAACATAATCGCTGTCCCTTTCTGTTCTCCTCACATGCCACAATCTCCTCTGCACAGATGCTTTTGTGAGGAGAAAAAAAGGAAATCTTACAAAACATATCAAACTCTGGGCAACTAGGGCCATGGGATTAATTGCATTTGTCAGACGAACTCCTGTTGGATCGATAAACTGATCTTTTGGTTTGCCTAGCCTCTTTGCAGCATCTATATCAGGTGTGACTACAAAGAAGCCACTTAGAATTTTCTCAGTGCTGCCTGATGTACTGTGAGGACAAACTTCTCAGATCATATGGTGAGAGAGTGCTGCTAGACAATATTTCATTTTTCTAGCTCTCATCCACTCCACCTGAACACACAAAATGTCACGTGTTTAATAGTGCAGATTCAATCTTGCATGGGGATGTTTCACCCCAACATCCTGCCAAAAGCTTTCCCTCCTGTTCATGCAAAGGAAAACCATCAGTAAAACTGAATCACAGTATAATAGCACTCAGAATTTCTCTTCTGAAACTCTTGAGGACACATGTCTCCTGGAGAATAAACTCCATCTCTATAATGAGGATGAAATGATCCTTTAGCTCTACTCCCATGCCTGGAGGGAGCTCAGAGTCACTCTGAACCCTTCCCTCTTGTCTACTCCCATGTCTCCACTTTGTCTTATCTCTGAAGGACTGGATGCTCTGCCCAAAGGATGTGGGAGAGCTGGAGGCAAGGCAGTCTGGGGCTGAGGTCAGGGAGGTTGACGGGCGCAGGCAGGGAGGAAGGGAGGGTCAGGCGTGATCCTCAATAGGGAAAACCAGGCGTGTGCCGCGGCTCAGCAGCTCCTGCTCGCGGGAGTCCAGCTCACGCTCCAGTGCCTCCTCTGAGGTGCTGCCGCTCCTTTTTCCATTCGCGCTCCAGCTTGACCCTCCAGCATCATCCCCCCCGCTGCCAGACGCACCGTTGGCTGTGATGGCAGTGTCACCAAATGTGTAGGTCAGGTCGCCGTCGTTACGGATGAGATCAGAGTCATGGTCCCTCAGCTGCTCATGGTTCTGAAAACACATCCACAGTTGAACATGAGGGAAGGGATGGGTTACACATGGGAGTGACACACACAGATGCTGGACATACAGTGTGGGCACATATGGTGCAAACAGATGAACAGACTTTCATAAGGGACACTATAGATTTACAGAAGGGGAGGGAGGAGACTCTCACTTAGTGGCCTGTACTGCAGCAGCCGGATTAAAGAGCAGCAGAAATGAGAACCACGGGAAACCACAGGCTGCACAGCAACATGCAAACCGACCCTACAGTGAACCGTAGAATAAGGTTCTCACAGCTCCAATTGACTGGCTGAGGATCGATAGTCCCTCCATGTCCCCGGGGTGAGTAGGATGAGTTTACGCTGGGTCAACACAGGATTACTTAGATGAAGGGGTGCAGAAAAAAAAAAAATTACACAACCCCATAGCCCATTCGCTCCAGCAGTTATATGGGGGTCGGTAAACAGGTAATGGTTACTTGCTAATCAAAAAAAAATTTGACAATTAGAAAAATCCAGAATAATGACATTCTTGTCCAATCCATGAAAGACAAAAATCACAACGAATCGATCCAATCGGCCATATATCCAAAGCCTGGTTTTGCTTATTCCTCAGTGCCACTGAGCTTAATTGTTGTTTAAAAGCTGCTAAAAAAATAATGTGCTGCATTGTGGCACTGGGTGAAATGTTCCTTTATCACCATTAACATACACTGTAGTTCCTTTTGCGACGATCTCCAAATACATTCCATCGTCCTGCTACAATAAAAACCAGATAGAGCCCCAAATGTGTATTTATCTTCAGCTCAAAGTAGTCCCCAACAAATACACAATTTACTCATTCAAGTAATGTTTTTATAAAAACTACAGTGCCAAGCTGTTTTGGGAAATTATTTAGCCTTTTCAGAAAATAATATTACATATCTGTTCTCTATTTTTGAAGATGTATGTTTTCAGTAGGAGCCAGTTGGCTTCAGGCTTCTGGATGCCAAAGATAGGTCAGAGGAAGTAGGAAACTACCGAGGGAAGGACTGACACATTGTTGGTTTCGGTCGAAAGTAAGAAAAACATACTATATTGTAAAAATAAATCTGTGTGAAACAAGATTGTTAAATTATTTATTTATCTATTTTTAAACGTATCTTTTCAAAGCAGAAATGCTTTAAAATTTGACATCAGTAGGAACCAATAATCTTTAAGGGCACTTTATTCCTTTACATTTCATAATATCCGTAAACAAAAGGGAACCAGGCACAGAGTTTTATTTAATCCTGTTTCTCCCCACTTGGCAACAGAGAGCACTGAACAGTCTGGATATTATGAAGAACCATCTAAATTCATGGCTCGCCTGGCAGACAGCCCCAGGCTGTCAAACCAACAGCAACACACCGGGAGAGGAAAACATTCACGGATGCAGAACTTAACTCTCAGAGAATTAAATTTAAATGAGAAACAATCTATTCCTATTTTGCAGTACGGAAATGCAATTTAGATTTAGAAACCCAACGGTGACAGGCTCTGTGGGTTATTGTCAAAGGAACACAGAACTGAAAAAAGCCTCCATATGAAAGTATTTCACATGAAATCAAAAGGAAAATATGCCAGAATGAATCTTAGTGTGACCATCCCCTCAATGGCTGCTCCTGTCTTTAAAATATCAGAGCGCAGTGTCTTTCGGAACAGTGATCATCATGGAGGTGGTACTGAAAAGGGCCTTTTGTACCCCCTGAATGCCAAAAGGCTTCTTGACCGTCCATTTTCTCCCTCGCTGAAGTCCTCACTGCTTTTGTGTTTACTGGCAGGCAGTGAGACTATTTTGACGGTATTACAATTCTCCTGGGAGAAAAACCATCAGTACTCACGGAGAGCCTTCCTTAGGCACCAGGCCCAGGTTTAAAAAATAAAAAAGGAAAGAAAAACTACCACTTTTTAGTTGTTTCTAACAGAATTCTTTGTTTATAACTCATCAGAAAATGTGAAGCTTTTTGGAAAATCCAAGACAGATTAGACTCTAGCCACATTATTTGGAAATATAAACTAATTTTTTGCAAGGGGAAAACTAGGAACATACCCCTCCCCCTACACCCACTGTGATTTTGCTCTGCTGGCTCACAACTGGCTCATGGTGAATCGTGGTTTCATATGATGATCAAGCTTAGCTAGTCACACCAAATCAAGTTTCCTTGGATTTATTAGTATAACTGCCCCTGAGTGCAAGATGATTTATCAAACCTATTCCACAGGAAGACAGAAGGGAAGTATTTTGATATAAAAACACAAGAAAATAATTATTTAACACATTTAGTTCGTAACAAAAAAAATAATCATGAATAATCAACATAAGGGCACAAAATGAGAACTTGGAAAATGCGTTTTTCATTTCACTGTGTCTTTAAAGGAAAAGTTTGGGAAGCACCTTATTTGTTTTCTAACCAAGAGGTAAATGAGAAAAGTGAGAGAAATTGCTGTACGAATATTATGAAGCTACAGCCAGCAGCCAGTTAGCCTAGTTTAGCATGAAGACTGGAAAGAGGGGAAACAACTAGCCTGGCTCTGTCTAGAGGTAAAAAGGCTACGTCAAAACATCTTCAGAACAAAGTAGCTTACACAGTTCAATTCAGTGAAGAATGCACAGATTTGTACATTAGGGAAACAAAATAAACGCCTCACAAGCGCTCGGCGCGACACAGAGCACCCCACTCCTCAGGGCAGGGCTGGACAGTCCACCTACACCTGCACCAGGACAAGGGACAACAACATACATGATTTGGCCAGAGAAGACTGATGATTTGAAAGAGGACGGAAAGAATCCATCTACATCGAACTGGAGCGACCATCATCAAACAAAGGAGGTGATCTGCAACACCACTTTTCAGCCACTTACAATGCAGTCTTGACATCCCTCCACAGGCAGCTGAACACCCATTTAAACAATGATTCATGTGACCCTAAACCCACATCACACGACGGCCAAGCAGGTCAGTGACTTACATATAACCTCAAAGACTCTCAAGGTGTTCACATCCCAGCAAAAAGGGAAACGCCTGTGTCTCCCACCAGTCAGTTAGAACTTAGCAAGCCTTTCAGGTGAGAGGGGAAAGCTCTTCAAGAGCCTCAAGTAATTCCAGTTGTCTCCAATAGCACTTAGAAAAAAGCCAGGCTAATGTTTTCCTACATTTCCAGTCTTTATGGTAAACCAAGTTAAAAAGCTGCTACTTATATAGTCAGTGTACAGACACAAAAGTGGTATCAGTTTTTTCATACGACTCATCAAGAAAGCATGTAAGTGTCTCTGCACTTTTTGGAATATTCTTACAACAACATGTGGTGAAGAGATTTTCTACAGTTTCTGCAGCGTGAACATGGATTTCTCTCAGATCACTGGTCATGTAGAGGTGTGACTGTTTGTCTCTTGTATGCCTGCTGTTCTCAGAATGCACGTGGACACTGACCTCGTATGCCTGGGGGCTGGTCAGACAGCTCGCCAGTGGGCCACAGTAGCCGGGCAGAGTGGAGGTGAGAGGCGGACCGCTGTGTGTCAGAATGGGCTTCAGGTAACTGGACAGTTGTTAAGGAGAATGACCCAAAGAGCTGCTCACTTATTAACAGTGACCAAAGGCTGGTTGAATGGAGATAATACTCCATATCTTTACTACTTTATAGTAAGGCACATTTTATAAATAGTTTAAATGCTGTGACTATTAATTTGTTAAACAAATAATTTACCAATGCTTGATAACTCATTTTAAAACCTTGATAAGAGTAACAGTGTTTGGGTTGTAAAAAAATCCTCCTCCAACATGAAACTTACTCTGTCTTTCTTAATACAAAAACCTCCCTAATGGTATGATCGACCACCTTCCCGCTGAAGAAGTGCTGCAGGTGATCTGGGCCAAAATCAGTTTTTTTACAGCTTAACATTTGCAACAGCAGACACAATGGTTACTGTAACCACTTTTTATCAATGATTAATCAAGATTTGACAATGCCGGTTACAGAAAGTGGAAACTTGTCATCCTTTATAAATGATTTGTTTAACACCTGTGAATTTATGATTTATTTGAAGATTAGAGCCATTATCTGTTATTAATTACTTGCTAACATCTATTACTTGTTGTCCCAATAAAGAGTCTAACTGTCCAATAAGCACAAGTTAGTCAGTCCCCTGCAATTATAGATGTCAACAAACCATGGTGTTTAAAGAAATCTATCAAGTCTGCAGTTGTAAATGTTAATAAACGGTTTATGAATGGTCTGATCCAGATATCCTACAGCCAAGGAGGTAAGTGCTGTTTTAAGGGTTTACTAAAAAGACAAAACAAGTGACATGCAGAGGGAGGATTTTCTCCAGTCTGGTAAACACACAGGTAGTCCATATTAATGGCTGATCTAGAATGAATTGATAAATTACTTATTAGTTACAGCTTATTAACATTTTATAAAGGTTATTTATTAGAAAGAGGTAACCAAATATGTGATAAAAACACAGTCTACACAAATTAATTCTGAAATAAAACAGTTTAAATAAGCTATATATACTTTAATAAAAACAGACCTCATCGCCAGTCCTTCTCATATTGCAGCAACCCAACATGAACACATTGCAAATGATGAATTATTGCTTGATAACATAGGGGAACTTTGCCGAAAAGGTAATATTTGGATTTTAAATTTGCATGGAATTCTGTAAGCAGTTGATGGTAAAGTTATTTGGTGATTTTTGGCAGCAGAGCAGTGGAGAGTGAACCTGCAGGCTCCTGTGCCTCTTTGTAATTAGTCAGGCTGCATTGCACTCTGAGAAAACCCAATGCCCTGTTCAACTGGTCAGGTCACAAGTCCTTTCGGGGAGAGGCATTCATCTCCCTGTCAGAATATGTAAAACTGAGCAGAAATCAAACTCAGTTATAATAATTAGCAGTCAGTTACAGAGTCCTCTACCCAGAAACATGTAAAGTCACTGAACTATATGCACCAAAGCCCTGTGTCACATATGATATGTTATTCTTGGCCTACGCAGTGCTGGAACATGAAAGAAATCCACCCTGCTCATTTCAGTTTTGTCCAGTATATGAAACAAGGGAGAAAGTTTCCACTTTAAAACCCAGCCACTCCTGCTCCAAAAGCAGCAACACAATCAGCCACCTGCAGTGGCAACTGTGCAGCAGAGAGGAAAGGAGGGAGAAAATGGGAGGATGAGCTGCTAAACACATTTACTGAAGTCTGTTTTTGTAACCAGACCGAGCAGGGACAACCAACCTTTTATGGATTCATTTGGGATATTTTAATCTCATATAGGATGATCCATTAAAAACATGAATCATGAATGGCACTTTGATGGCTTATGTTCTTTGTCCCCAGTGGACAAAGAGAAAATGGGCCCTAGAAAATCATCCTGACTTGATATGGGACCTGACATTAGTTCAAATAGTTGCGGAGTAAAAGCAAATGATATACTGACTTTCCTGGTTCTTTAAAGCAGGGCAAAGAAAGGATACTTGTGATCAAAGGTGTACCACAGTCTGAAGAGCCACGCACTCTCCTGTTTGGTTTTACTCTGTCCTTCAGCCTGAGAACCATCCTGTGGAAACACAAGGAAAAGTAATCATAATCTCATCCTCTATATTTTCTTTTCTTTGTTAACACATGGATCCAAGAGCACCTGGGGCCAGTTCTCTAATTCTGGTTTAACTAATACGAGCTACCATGTTGTTACCAGGCTAAAAAGATCCTGTTAATTCTCATCTATCTAATTAGGTTCTCAAATCTTAGTTAGAAGATTTATTTGTTATTTTCAGATAAGATCAATTAAGTTATGTGAGATTTTATCTTAAATTATAAGCAACATGAAGCTGAAACCAAGATCTGATATGATAGAACTGCATCGTATGACCAGTACAGTATTGATACTGGCATTTTACACCATGCGCCACAATGTTTCCACACTTCTATCATTGTTAAACACTTAGGAATCATACGTGAATAGTTAGACAGCTAGTTATTTGTGCATGTTGCGTTAGATTCCTTCGATTGAAAGTGCATGCTGTTAGTGCTGCAGCAATAATCACAAGCCCAGCAGTAGTAGACCTCGAGTTTGTTCTCCATCTGGGTTTTGTATCACTAGTAAATCTTGCAAGCAAGAATGTCATAACTTAAAAATAGTCTACTAATGAGACAAGGTTTTTCACAGATCTCTGAAGCTGCAAATAACAGAAGAGTAACTGAAAGAACACCAAACACCACAACTAACTGAACTACTCTGCTTTCTTTGTCTTGTTAAGCAAATTCACCCCCATTTTTCTTGAGAAACTGAACCATTTATATGTCAGTTTTACATGAGAGTTTATGCAACAAAAGCAACCCATGACTATATCCTGAATCTGAGTGGGATCCTCACCCCCTGTAAGACCTGGAAGCTGTCTCCACAGGGCTGCAGGTCTTGATCTGGATCCACACCAACCCTTCAACACAGGAGAAAGAAGAAAGAAAAATATTGACAACTTTTAAATAAGTGGTTTAACTCTGAAGTAACATAATTACAGCACACACTGTTATACATGTGTCCAGTCACAGTATTTGTCAGCTATGTAAACTTTACAGTTAATTATATGTGTAATTAAGTATATCTGTATTATATCTAGTATATCTGCAGTATTTGCATTGGCCTTTTTGTGTTCACTGTTCACTTTGAAATAGTAATAGTCCTGTACCTTTTTATAAATGGTGTATCTGCAAAATGCAGATGTGGCTTCATTGTGGGTTCTTCTATCAATCAGAAGATGCTCTGAAAACCACCACATCAAAATGCCAAATGCTAAACTTTCAATTAGCTGAAAATTCTTCAAATTACTTTCAGCCCAGTAGTAATAGTATATAATTCAGCTTAAAGCAAATAAGGGAGATATTTGAACATCCCGTGACCCTAAACCACAACCTTATAACAAGGCTAGATTTTTATCGATACACTAAATCACCATGAAGTCCCGCACTCTGTGAAAGAGACGGTTCACTTTGCAAGAGCTAAAAAATTTTCATGTGATCAAACTAGTTATGCATATCTGTGCTAAGCATCAATCACATGCTGCATTTTCACCACCGACCCATTTTGGGACCAGCAGAGCGTTAACACTGGGTTAACTTTAGCTTGTAGATGTAATGTGGATAAAAAAAAAACAAAAAACAAAAACATCTAGTCACCACTCAAACCCAAGACAATGGGTCATTCTGAACCAATGTTTGACACAGAAAGCACAAATTTTGCATAAGACTGCTAAAAATTCATTGTTAGTTGTACAAATAATTTGCATATGTAATTTAAAACTGCAAATGATACTCATACTGCATTAATAACAACTGGAAAAAAATAAAGATATTTAAATTTCAAAATAGATAAAGTATATCAGGCCTGTTCACAATTATACCGTATTTTATTTTCAGCAAATAACCCAACGGTGATATTAAAAAATAATACTAACACTTGGTCAAATCTACCACCATGTGTTGGATTTTATTGGTGACCAAGTGGTTTTCTACCCCTGGGTACTGGGTAAAACTAACCACCTATATCGTAGTATGGGAATATATAGGTGCCAGTAGAAAATTAATATTAGTACTTTATATTATAATTGAACTTGAATTGCTCAACTTGAACAACTGCATTAAAAAGTGATTCTGAACACCATAATTTGAAATGGATCCCTCTGTTGTTTAATTGTACCTTAATGAAATATCATTTATCAGTTATAACTGAAAAAAGTATCATCAAAATTGTGACAGAGCACTGCCTGCACACATAATAACTAAGGGCAGGTCATAATTTTACATTCATTAATGACCCAAAGGTCAGGGAAACACACCATAAACAGGTTGTACAAATTCAGAATCAGATTCAAATTCAGAGTCAGATTCAAATTCTGAGTCAGATTCGAATTCAGAATTTGCATTAAAATACAAATTGTTGCAACAGTTCAAGTTGAGCAATCCAAAATACTTTTCTACCGGCACAGTACATACATACTCCTGTGCTATATTAACCCAAAATGTTAACTCAAAGTCTGGCCAGGAGATAGATGAGAAAATCAACACCACTCTCATATTCAAATGGTAAATATGAAGCTACAGCCAGCATCCTGTTAGCTAAGCTTACTAGCTAAAAGGTAAGAAGAACCTACTAATCAGAACCCCAAAATCTCACTAATTAAGATATTGATATTTGTAAAAAAGAGCCAAAGTAAAAACAACCATTTGTGGTATTAGCAACCTATCTCTTAGCATTTTTATCATATATACATAAGATGGGTATCAATCATCTAATTGAAATCTTTGCTAGAAAACAGAGCACATTTCCCTAATTTCAAACTATTCTTTTAAAATTACTGCAGCACATATTTTCAGTCTTCATAGCTGGCCATAAATAATTTCCTTCTGGTGTCTCTTACCACCAGAGAAGGATTTAACTGAACACAAGCAGATTTTAAACGGGCACTTTTAATTCACATAAGCTCTAGAGCAGCTGAGTCTAATCCTTGTGGACAGAGGCCAAGCCAGAGATATGTTGCCTTCCATGGTTACATCTGAAACCGCAACAGACACTTTACAGTTGGAGGTTTAACTCGTGTGTGGTTATTTTTAGACATTTCCATGACTTGCATACAGAGGACATATCCCTTTTGTGTGAATGAATAATAGCACTTTTATTTTCTAGCAGTGTGAGACAGAGCTGGCGACAAATATCCGACTCCCTTTAAGGACTTTGTCCTCTCCTCACAAGTACAAACATGAGGCGTGGAGTTTTCACGCGGGACATAGGACTAACGAAAACAAAGAGGTACAAAGGCTGTCTGAGTGTGCATCGCCAACAAGATGCAAGGAGGGTATCTGAGATTATAAAACAAAAGTGCTGGGGGGGCTTGCTGAAGAGAGAGGCACATGACCAGCCACACATGTAACTATACACACATCATTCCATATGTGTGTGTGCTCTTCTGGCTTCAATTTACCCAGTAACCTTTAATCCTAATCCTGCCCACCCCCCGTCCTTAAATCCATCAAATATTCCTCACAAGCAATTTCTTAAGCAGGACTTCTGTCCTCTAGGGAAGACATGCAGCCTTGACCAGAGTAAAAATGGATGAACCACTCTGACACAGGTAGCTCTCTTTCTGCTTATTACCTTCCTCTTTTACACATACTTCAGATCCACTCACACGTTTGTTGAGCTGCTTTTGGGGAACACACTGAGCGAGTTTGTTCTTCACAGCACTGTGTTATAAACTGGAGGACAGTCAACAGAGATTTAACAGAAAAACAGACTTACATTTTCACATCATCCTGAGAAAGCCATGAATAAAGCACATGCTACAGTAACTCCTCAAGGAGCACCAACCCCCAGCAGCGTTCAGCCAATGTGTGAAACAGTCATTTCTCTGCTCAGTGGCGTTTTGTTCTTTTGTTGTTTTTTTCAGATATTAACTTGGAAGAAACTAATCTGTTCAATTTTATTCTGAGATCAAACTTCCAACTTAAGTTGCTGGAAAAAATTTCACGTTTTTGAGAGTCCAAATTTATCCATGGAACTTTAGGGGATAAATAATGTTCCCCTTCCCCTGCTCTTGCTCCTGCGACACTCTGGTGACCCCAACTCTGTCACTTCATAAACACATACACTAGGTTTCAAGCAAATCAAAGTTAAAGAGAAAGTATCCTGCAGTTATCTCATACCCATCTCATTTATTAGGTAACCATAAGAGTAAGTGGAAAGGTCACACTGCAACACAAATCTCTGAACTTTGGATATTATCATTAGATACAGATGAGGATTACATGTAATTTTTCAGCAGATGATTAGGGATACACATTAAAAAGTTGGGTAATATATATATATATATACATATATATATATATATATATATATATATATATATATATATATATATATATATATATATATGTACACACACACACACACAAAACTTTTCATCTGATAATTTACCATTTCCTCCTCAGTAACAGTTCAAACAAACCTATCAGACGACATTTGATGACGGTTTAACTGCTTTCATAGTGAAAGTCAGTTTATCACACTCTAATGACTTCAGCTCCTCTCGGTGCTGAGACTTACTGATTCTCTTTAACCACTTCCATTTCACCTTCCGTTCCACCTTCTTTTGGTCATTGTATTTTGACTGCTGCTTCAGCTTTCTTTCAGCGGGGCCGAGAGCCAACCATAGCCACGGCCACTGACCGCGACCACAGGGTGAGTGGGCCTGCCCAGGGCTGTGAATGAATCCCTCTGACTGTGGGGATGGGTGGAGTTGAGGTCAACTTAATTCATCAGCTTGGCATGTGCGTGGTTTTCTTTTCTGACACTTTAACAGTCATCTTGAAGAGTAAGGTATTGAAGTAAAAAAACCCTGCGGTTAGTTAGATAATATCTAATGAGGCGGTGGTTAATGTTAGCTGACATTACTCACTACAGACTAAGAATGATATAAGCTCATACAGCAACTTAATCAGAATGTTGTGACCAAAGTAACATAACTGTAAAATATATCTATTTACAGTATATATGGTTCTATATCACTGTAATGTAATGATAACAAGTGGAGGCTAATTATAATGGACAGCTGCTACTGACTCTGACTGGCTTTGGTTGTAGCTGTGGTGCTATAGCTGCTTTTGTGATTATGGCTAATCACAAATTAGCAGCTTTGATTAGCAAGGCTGTGTTTTTAATGTGTAGTTCTGACTAACTTAGGTTTCGTGCCAGTGTGAATTGACTCAGTGTTGTGGTGAAGCTATTTCAGAACTGCTGGGGTGTACTAGTAACACAGCTATCATATCTGAAGTGCCAGGTTCAAATCCTGATGAATGTGTGTATTTACAATGCACTGTCTTGGCAAATATATAACTGCAAGTGCAATCACAGCCATAAATAGCCTTACAGCCACAATAGCTACAGTCATAGCTACAGTACCAGAATGGCTATGGCCAAGTGGATGAGCTTGGCTTACTACCTTCATTTAGTATTTCTACTTGTTCCAACTGACGCCACTTCAGCTTCTTTCAGTTTTTCATGTTATTCAAGTGTTTCAACAGCAAATTTTCAGCTGCAAGCCTTTTAGAAAATTTAAGTGTGCCAGAGAACTTTAGAGGCGTGTCTTTTATTGGTCAATACCACAAATTCTTACCACAATCCATCCCAAATTACTAAATCAATCTTTCCTCAGGGAGCTCATTGTATAAAAGCCTGAAATAAACTCAGAAAATACAACCAGAGAATAGTAGCAGTTCCCTGACCAAAAGTGAGACACAGGAGCTCTTTCTTTCTCAGCGCCTGCACTGCTGTGACAAGCTGCACACCTGCCTGCTCACACACCATCCATCAAAATCCTGTGACAGAAACCAGCAGCAATTCCTCTTGCACCATACATTTGCTATCCCAGCGGTAGGTGGCCTCCATCCTCCTCATCTCCCCGCTGCCTCACCAGCCAGAGGATTGTGTCATGAAAATAGCAAATAGCTTGTTACAAATCTAATCTTTGGTTTTAAGATAAAATTCATATGCTGAATACTTTTCAGTGACAGGCAAAAAATAATACTATTTAATATGATGTCCGACCACTGTTCAGGGCTATGAAGGTGTTCTCTATAAAGAGTAAAAATGTGTAAATTTATGCACATAGGCAGAGGATGATACCAGGATCACAGAGGAGCACGGACGTTATCCGCCTGCCATGCACCGCGTGTCCCGGTAACCATGGCGATGAGTGCATGGGGAGATTTTGGCAGCGCTCTAAACCTCCACAGAACACAATAGTTTCTGCCCGGTCCAGGGAGGCATTACCCATATTAAACAGAGCCCTCTGTCACACGCTTTCATGCACACACATCACAAACCCATAATCCGCTTTATCATGACAGATAGAGGCTCCCGCTGCATCCTGGGCAAAAATAAGTGACGCACTCCTGATTTTAAGAGTTGAACTGTTCAGTCTTAAAGTAAAGAACCAGTTGTATGTCCTATAAGGGAAAATACTGGGAGACACAAAATAAGTCTCCAGAGACACAACATAAGTCCCGGTCACTTAAAAGCTGTGTACTAAAGAGCTGGGAGAATGAACGTCAGCAGCAGTGGTGAACTCTAGCCCCATCTCCTGGTCAGTCCTTCCACACAGGACAAGCCAGAATGAATGACGTTAACTTGTAAAAATACGAATGCTTAGTAAAAACTGGTAAAAACAGAGCAAATATATAGCTGCTCAACAAAGGCCAGGAATAGTAACAACAGAATCCCTTATGTTCAGACAAGGTTTTGAAACGTTTTTAGACTGAATGGTAATGCCTTCATCCTACAGAATATTTTACCTCAAAAAATTGTTTTATCGTATTTTATGCAAGAGGGTAAACTGTTTGGATAATTTACAAACAATAGCTTTTAGGAATTAAATGTACCTCTGTTTTGCTCTCTGTCTGTTCGTGTTTCTTCTATTAATATTTACAATGAAATCAATATAATAATCTAATTTACAGTTTAGAACTTTGGAATATATTAAATTGAAAATTATTTATATATAAATAAAGGTAATTTAACCAAAACAAATATAACAAATTTAATGTAAAATTAAGATGTTGATTACCATTTTTCCACTCACACTAAGCTAGTTGGCATTAGCTTTAGCAGGAGTTTAGCTTTTTTTCCTGTGCCTTGTGATTAGAATTAGATACTGGCTCATTGTGTTATGTAAAAACTTTTCAAAAATAATTATTGGAATATTCCTTCATCAATTATCACTAATTTTTAGAATTTGAGAGAGTAACTCTAGAGAGAGTTTTAGAACATTTAGGGATCTCTTCTCTCATAATTCTTTCATTCTTCTTTCATAATTGGAAACATTTTTAAATAATAAGACTTGTTAATTTTTCCAAATGTAAAGGGGATGCTGAACTGTTGGGCCAATCCTCTACTAGGCCAAAAAAAACTGTGATGTTACCTGATATGCAGCCAGGACAGCATGGGCGTGGTTCCACCACCGAAGACCCAGACGGTGAAGAAGACAATGAGTAACGTGGTGGTGAACATCATCTGCCGGGCATAGGTGGCCGTATCCCGGATGGCCAAGGCGAATGCCATTGCACCTCGCAGACCTGTGGAGTTCACATCCAAAAAAAATGACCTAACGTGATTCAGCCTAATACGATGACAAAGAAAAATTGATTTGTTTTTTTTATACCTGCAAACATCATCATATGCTGGAAGTTTCCCTTGATCTTGTGCCTTCGACCGAGGTTGAGGAGGAAGGAGAGCGGGTAAATGTTGAAAGCTCTTCCAATGAATATGGCAATCTGACAGGCAGGTCAAGAAGTTTTTGACTGAACAAATACATGGAGAATGCTTGAGAAAGTCACGGAGCAGGTTGTCTTGACCCAAGCTCGAGATTAGAGTGAACTTCACAGTGAAGCAGTAAAATCTTTCTTTGAAGGATCTGATTGTTTTTATGGGGGAGGGAAATTGCACAAATGTTCTCCACAGGGGACGTTGACTATAGCCTTAAGGGCAAATATTCATCTGGGGTCAGCTATGGTCTGTCTACAGGGACATCACAGAAGGCTCCGAGTCATCAACTATGGCTTGCTTCTGCAGCTATGGAAAAAATATATTTCTATGGAACCAATAGTCGTGACTGGAAACAGAAAATTGCATGCTTGTTGTGCACCAAAAGGATACAAAGGCCCCTAAGATGAAAATGGGGCTGAAAATATGATTCTGGAAGGTGAACAGGGCCAAGCCCATATAGGAGAAGATGAAATTCTCAGCTAGGAAGTGAAGGACCTCAAAGAGCTGCAAGAAACATACAATATGCATCAAAGTCTCTAAGTAGAAATGTATGACTTCACTTGCAAGAATAAAAATAAAAATCCACAAGAAACATTCTTTTAAGTTTCAGACTTGGTAAAGGAATTTCACATAAATATTCTCACACTGCATTGCTAAGAAAAAGCTGTCTGCCTGGTTCTCTGAGCTAAGCGCCTCATCTATTCCTCTTCAGTATCCAGAAAAGCTTTCTGAGTTTTGTTTTGTTTTGTTTTTTTCTCCCAGGCTGACCGAGTGGCTGCCATGATGATTACAGAGCTCACTGCATCTATGTCGCTCTGAGCAGGAAGCACAAGACAAGGGCAAACACACTGACATTGAGACAAATGGAAATGCAAACCAGATCATTAGGGTGGAAGAAAAGAACTGAAACAACCATTTTTTTTTTAATCTAAGTGAGGTACTTTAACCATGCAGTGCACTGTGCATGCATAGCTTTCTTTGAAACCTGAACAAGAGCCTGCCAGAGCCTGCCTACTCCGAGCAATGATCCAAACTGTTTCAGACTGCATGTTGTCTACATACTAATCCGTACCCTGTCCTCAAGACTGAACCCCCTTTGGGAAACGAAAACAGTTGTATCAGGAGGGATGTCCTCAGACAGCCCCGATTAAGGTCACAGCAGGCTGATCATGGAGCCATCTGGCATGGGGGCCAAGCACCCGCTTCATGCTATCAGGGGGTTCAAAACCGTCCTAAAATAAATGGGGCTACGCGTCCAGGAGGTGTTCAGATGCTACCTGCTTGGTGCGCTTTGTTGACTCTTCAGAGAGGTTGTTGTAGGTGTAGTGAGCCTGCGTTATGCCACAGAACAGCACAGCCACAACACCTGTAAAACACACACACACACACACACACACACACACACACACACACATATCCCAGGGGGGTTAGCACAACTCCATCAGACAGATTACATTGCCCAGGTAGGCTGTATCATTTTGATATGCAATGGCAGTTCATCCACTCCAGTGATTTAAGACTTTCAGTCCTCTTAATGCTTTGCTACTATGTAATAAATTATCTGTTAATTTCATCCACTGCACATCTGCTATGTCCCTTTTATTTTAGTCTCTGTCAAATTTAATTTGTATAACATACAGTTTCACTTCTCCAGGGATGGTTTACCACCACTTAGTTTTAAACTGACCATAATTATGTTACTTAGCACTATCAATGGCTCATGAGTGAGTTTGCAATTAAAAGGCTCAGTTTAAGTTCAGTTGAGATTTAGAAGAAAAATTCTACAAGCTATCTGACAACCTGTAGTCAGTTCAATGTTCAATGCGTAAAGGGGGCTTTGATAGTCCCAATTTAATTTTCAGTGTTCCATCATAAAAAAAAGAAGTCCACACATTGACAAAGAACTAGAAGAAGCTCTTCAAATGTGAAAAAAGATCAATTTATTCTTGTGGCAAAGTTGTTTTTTGTATCAACCCTTTAAAATTCATTTTTAGGAGCATTATTGGCAGCTGACGCTGGATATTCATGCCAGACATCAGTTTTTGGTCATTTCTTGCATCATGGGCATAAACCTCATCACATAGTTTTTATTCTTTTTGTTTTGTTTTTAACTAGTATATGAGCCACAGTCACCTAGTCCTTACTTCCCAAATTTGCAAATTCCCAAACCACTTCGTTCTCAGCTGTGCCCCAGGTAAAGCTCACCTGTGAAGCCGCAGGCCTCAGCTAGCAGGAAGGTGCTCCAGGACATGAGGAAGAAGAGTGCTGTCTCCAGCAGTGGAAAGCAGTGCAGCTTGGTGAACTTGGTGACGTGGAAGTCAAGTTAAAGAATAACACAGTAGCAAACTCTAACTGCTTCTAGAGACAAGTTCATCTAGAAATTGGACTCTATATTTGTAACTTAATTTTAAGGCATGCATTAAAAAGGATATGAGAGCAGTGACTACCCCTGTGGCTGCACCCATTACAAAGGAGCCGCTGAATATACCAAGGAAAACCCCCACTGACTTGAAAAAGGCTGAGGCATCAAACATGTGTGTGTTTGCTCCACTAGGCTGGTAAGCCACAATAGACCTGAAAAACAGAAAAAAACAAAATTGCGGAAGCTATTTTCCGTATTCCTATATATCATAAATTCACCAATTTTCCAGTGATGTTTTGAATTGATTTACCTCAGTACATTTATGAAAATATCTCATTGTGGCTTTTTTCCAAAATTAACTGTGTTGATAATTTGTTGATTTGTTTGAGTATCTGCCAAAAATGGAATAAAATAATTGGTCTGAAGTAGGAGATCGGGAACCTCCCAGTAGAGGGAGGCAGAGTGCTGTCTGTCTGTCAAGAAGAGGAGCAATGCAAAGCAGTGGTTCTCAATCTCGCACTTCAGTCTTGAATTGTAACACCAGTAAGCAAAAGGGGCTAAAATCCCCACAGTTAGAAATGTTTATTTGGTATAGCAGGAAGGAAGGTTTTGTCCATACACGTGATTTTGACAGGGTGAAAATGTGACTTACGAGGAAAGAACGATGGCAACTGCATCATTCATAACGCTTTCTCCAAACAGCAGAGCGTAGAGATCACCATCAGCATGGAGTTCATTGAAAATGGCCAACACTGTCACTACGCCCAGAAATACAGATAAGTACAAATACAGAGAAATCCCTCAAACATATAATTTCATATACTTAAGACATCTTCTATTCCATTCTCTAAACTGAGTGAGAGTGACAACCATACCTGGGTCTGTTGCAGAGATGATAGCACCAAAGAAAAGGCAGTCAGTGTAGTAGAACTTGTCAGTCAGCTGTCCGACCACCTGCATCAGTTTGACCACACCGTACATCAGGTTCCTGGACATGGACAGACAGTGGAGAGGGGAACAAATGGTGCATGCGCACACAAAGGAAAGGTTTGATCAAAATGATATCCACTGAATTCATGAACTGACATTTCACAAACAGGAAGTAGACGCTCACCCAATAACAAAACAGGAGATGGCAGTGCCAAGGAACGCATATGTTATGATGGAACCCAGATTCCTGAAGAAGTGTCTCTGGATAAAGGAAAATAAGATAAGGAAAGGGGGGAAAACACATTGTATGTGCAAGTTTTAAAAACGTGTACAAAGTTAGCATTATGGTGTCATGCTCAGGAACTACACATTCACCAACTCTCCACATTTTCTTTTCTTTTATTAAACTAATGTCTTTGAACAGTGAAGGATGTAAAAAAAGGCTTAAGCTCAGTAACAGCCATGAGTGGGCAAGTAACTCCCTGTCAAACAGGACCAGAAACACAAACACACTATTTGACTGGTTGTAAAACAAACAAGCAACAAAACACAAAGGCCTCTCCAACACAAACTCAACCAATTCTCTGTGGAAACTAAAATGCTGATTCAAATTTTTCAAGAAAGTGTGCCTTTTCCTCAGTGACTGTCAGGAGTAATTTTTTGTCCTTGAAAAAATATTAAACATTAAAATCAAGTGGAAGAAAGATACTCTGATGATTTTGATATTTTGAAGAAGTACATGAAATATCTCCTGTGGCAGCTCAGTTAGATGGCACACAGCTAAATATGCTGACATTTGCATACCAGTTACAAAATCTTTACAGCAATCTAACACACACGATTGAATGACTGGACAAGGACACAAACATAGAGAGCCATACACTGCATCTTTTTCTGTTTCTTTCTGCAGCTGTTGAAATGTTGCTTAAATGAACTCCCTATGCAACAGATGACTTTCTAAAAATGAACATTTTGAATGCTAGCATGAGTTCCTGCTTCCTATTTCCTGAGGTTTGTTGTTTGACTAAGTGAATTCCACAGTTGGTCCGAATTTCACTAGAAAAAAAAAATAGCCTGTCAATATATACTTTTGCAACAGCTATTAATCACATCAGGGATATTTTTCAAACAGTTGTCCCAGAAGCAATTTAATTTCCTGACAGAATATTAAGCGATAATGTTGATAACTGATTAGTCATTTAAATCATTTGTCAAGTAAAAATGCCCAACACTTACTGGTTCCATCATCTAAAATGTTGGGACTTTTTAATTGCCTGTTTCTTATATCACTGTAAATTGAATACTTTTGGATTTAAGACTGTTGGTTGGACCAAAAAAACATGTCATGTCATTTCTTTAATAAAAGTTACTGGACTAATAGATTAATCTATTATGTTACTAGTCCTTCCCTATAGTAAAGTTAGATTTACAAGACTGAAGCCCTATATCAAAATGCACACTACATTCTATTTCTAAGCAGGTTTTTTTGTTTATAGTGTGACACAACTGATCATACTCTAACCAGTCAGTGTGCATAAATAAATACAGTAGATTTTTGAGTGAACTGTTGATGAACACTATTCTCCTGCTGAGCACATACAGGAAGGAAATGGAGGAGCTACGCATCAACTGGGAAAAAATTAAAATCGAATGTGGGTGGTGGTGATACAGCCAGAAAGATCTTGCAAAACAAATTAAAAGAGTATCAAATCTAAAGAAAGAATTTTTGCTCTCTATTTGTGATGTTTAACTTGCCTCTAAAAACACACAATTTGATGCTTGAACATATTGTATCACTTTCTGTTGTAATAAACTGTTAGATATGTTGATTTTTTTGTATAGTAACTGATGAGACATTATACTGTTTTGATTAGTATGTATTTTGTACTGTATAGGATTAGTCTGTAATATGAATTTAGAGTCTACAGTCAGTTCTGTGAGGCTGTACGTCTTGTAGCCAAAAGCTAATATCAGTATACTAACATGTTAGCAAACTAACATGGTAACATGATAGTATACTAACATACTAAGCAGGTATAATGTTCAACATGTTCACCATCTTTAGTTTAAGATGTTAGCATGCTGACCATTGGTAATAAGCACAGACACAGAAGGTACACCTGAGACTGATGGGAATGTCATGAATTTTCAGGTATTTGGTGAAAAAAAAAAAAGAAAGCAACTTGCTGGTGGCTCTAAAGGAAAAGCCAGGGAATCATAAAGGACAGTAGGCTTCATGCTGTAGGGCAATGGCATGGCAACCCATCAAATGACTGCTTTGATACTTCAGTCTGGACCAAAGAGGTGAAACGACCGATAGATATTGACATCCCCAGAGCCACGCTGACAGCATGGCTAAAAAACAATTTACCACTTCACTATAACCCATGGTCAGATCCTTAAAGATAACAATGCTTTGCACTTTAACAAAGCACAAGGCCATTTCCTCTCATTCATCTAACTTCTCCTTGATATCATCTATCACTGTCCAGTTGGACAAGACTGAGTTACGCCCTCACAACAGGGACATGGATCAGATGTCACCACCTGCTTAAACACATTTCATTTCACTTCATCACATTTCATTTTCATTATTTCAAATTCAGGACACTGAAATTAAACAATCTATGAAGCACCTATGCTTGAACTCTACTACCCATTAATGCATAAAAAGTACCACCTGCCAAACTTGAAACTCTCATACTGTAAATGTGGTTATGTATTAATACTGAAAAGCACCGAATAAGTCCAGGGATTCCCAAGATAAAAAAAAATCTGTTGCTCTACTACAATAAAGAACAGGAACAATTTGTATCCTGAGCATCAGCCATTTTTATTTGCCAGTGCAAATGTCAGAAAGGAAATGAAAGACATCTGCTCTGGACTTCCCCTTAGAAGGGCCACTTATGATCAACAAAATCTGAAATCTCTTGCAGTCTGGTCAATGAGGGCTTTACATAGCTAAGCATCTGTCCAATGAGACAGCAATTTGTGGCAGCAGATATGTTCACCTGGCCCTGCAACAACATTAGCTCACGTCACGGTGTATCACACAAAGTCAGCCTTGAAACAGTCACACATCCTGAGCTTTTTGAATGTCCAGTTACATCTCACCTTCTTTAGACTGTAGCCAGCGTGGAAAATAATAGGAGGCAGCAAAATGTTGAAAAATACCTCAGGGTCAAATGTCACCTGGAAAAAGAAAATTAAGTGAAAGCATTATTGGCCAAATTTGCTAAGCAGAGTTAAGGTATTGACATTTTTTTTTTTTTTTTTCTGGCTGTTACCTTGCGCAGCATATCATTCTGCTCCACATTGTGGATCTCCCGGGAGTTGATCTCCCCTTTGAGGGTGTACTCAAAGAACTTGCCACTGACATTAAGCAGCAGGGTGCTAGCAGGTCCTTCCGTCAGAGAGCAGCTCGGGGGTGTCCTGTTGTGGTAGCTGGTAGCAGGGATGCCATATCGCAGAATCACACCTACCAGCAAACCTGAGAAAATGGAGACAGAAAAAAAAGAAGATAAGAGCATGATCAGAAAAAATAGCCACTTTTTACACAGGTATAACATTTTCAATTAATCAACTAATGCAGAGAAAAGGGGATATAATTATTAAAAATTAAATGGCACCAAACTAAACAATTCACTTTTTCAGCAGCACGAGATAATTTTCCAGTTGCGTCTGCTTTACAAGCCCTCAGGACCAGGCAGTGACACACATAGAGCAGCAGAGGAAAGAAAGAAAAATGGGGAGATGGTAAGCTGAAGTTTGTGGGGAGTGCAAAAGCCAGGAAGAAAGGAACGAGGCAGGCGGTTAGAGGACATAAATCCTCTCATCAGACAGCAGTTATCAACATGGAAACATGGCAAAGCAAAGCTGGCAGCACTGTGCTCACTGATTCCTCCAACCAGAGGGTTAACCAGATACATCACACTCTGACTTTTGTCTTAATCACACATATATAGACAGACACAGATAGTGACAGCTTGGCAACAGGCATAGGGTTGACTTTGATTGTGAGTTGGGAGTTTAACTGTCTGGTGCGAAAGTCTCTTGCAGTTATCCCTCAATAACTATAGTGGTCACAAATTTTCGGTACTTTCCAGCTAGTGAGAATTTTCCACGAAAATGAGCCATGATATGATGCCAGACCTACAAAATTTCACGTTTTGCCTTAAAAGTGAAACCATAGACTAGTATTAATGTGTTCTGCATCACTGACATCCCTGATTACTTTACCAGAGGAACCAACTGAATATACCAACTGAAAAAATTAAGGTTTTCTGTAGAGGCTGCTCTTTATACAGATAATGAGTATTGTGACAAGGTTTCTACTTGGCAGCACTTTCATATTGGTGACAGTCCAACAAATGTAAACAGCCTGATCTAACACAAAGTAGTTTAAATTTCATAATATCAAACTAAATCCAATAAAACAATATTCTTTGGAGTGTGGGTTATGAACTTGACATGGATATCTATATAATAATAATTCAATCTCTTTTAATCACATACTGTTTGTGCTCTTATGCACAACACATTTAAGTGAGATTATTTTCCCACCTCTGGAAATACTGAATCCTAACTCTAATATTACTTTCAGTTTCTTGTTTTTGACCTGCCAGGTCACAAGTCCCTGCTGGAAAATGCTGCTGCTGGTGACACTGGAAAATGAAACAACATAAGCAGTTTGACTGAGAAAAATAAACCAAAGTAGTGTTTGGTTTTTAAGGATGATTTTTTTTTTATTATTTAAAAAAATCAAAGTCTGTCTTTTCATGTGAGACCTCTGGTTAATTATTGACATTGTAGGACCAACTGGGATCATTCTGATAAGCTATGAAGCAAAACACCATACAGATGTGCTACAACTCAATTCTTCATGCTGATCTAAGGCATTATTACTGAAATTGTTCTTCTCTGGAAAAACCTGTCACCAATCGTAGCAGTGGTTTTTGAATGATCATGTCATTTGGTCATGAATTCAGAAGAAAAACATGGCTTTGGTTTGCCTATTGAAGAGTTTTCTCTCCGAATCATTCTGCTAGGAAAGTGGATTGGTCTCTTTTGATTTCATGACTGAGTGATACAAATTTGCTTAGGCCATCCAGCATAAAGCATATGCTGCATTGGTCTGTTCAATGAATATCCCCATGCTTATGAAGATATCCCTGTGGAAATAAATGTAATAAACTCACTGGCACAGAAATACATGCAGGCTCTAGCTGATGATAACCCACCAGACTGATGGATGTGGAAAAACTCAGCTCTTACCCCTTTTGTTTTTCTAGTTTTGTAGCCTTTAGCAACCAAAGAGCAAAGATGAAAGATGCTATGCTGGTGAGTTATACTATGGTATTGACTGATACCTGCTCTGCTAGTTAATTTGGGGGGGGGTTACTATTGTTTTCTGCTAGCCACCCTCTCTGTGCCATGCCTGCTATGTTAAGTACTGGAAAACCTTGAAAGATGTATCAAATATTTAAAAAGAACATAGTGATTGCATAATGTATTTCAGAGGGGTAGCCTGTAACAACAGCTGCATAGCACATCTTTTTTTGATATTATAATGGTATCGAAGGAGATGAAATAAAAGGAATTACATTAAGGCCGCTGTAATCTAATTTATGATACTACAGACACTGTGTAACAGCCTCCGGAGGAGTCAGGGCGCTGATTCCCAGTCAGTCATAAATAAAGCTGCACAGGCAGCAGCCTAGTGGAGAGCAGACAAGGCTGAGCAGCCCAAAGCACCTTCTAGAAATTAGCACTGGCCCAGCCAATTAGGAGCAATGCGAGCCGCTGGAACTGCGGAGGTGCGTCAGTGCATTTGTTCAGACTTAAATCGTCCCGGTGTCTTCGGGTTTCCCTGCTCATCGCCCCCGTGCAGCCGCCGCACAGCCACCGGGGAGACTGAATCACGCAAAGCCCGTGGGAAGGCGAGAGCGTGAACGAGTGCGTGTGTGTGCTCCTGTATTTAACATTCACCCCCTAAGCCTCACCGTAAATCATTGCCAGCCCGGTTTCGTGAAGGAAACGGACCCGTCTGTGCTTGAAGAGCCATATGGTGAGAATGGTTAAGGTCAGCAGCAAAATGAATGTCAGCAAATTAACGCTGTCCTGTCGGTGACTTTCCTCAGCCTCCTTCTCGGTGGCAAGTTCTTCCATTCCGTCGTTCTCCGCCTTGAGCCCCGACAGCGTGTTCAGTAAAATCCAGACGGGAATCATCGTACCCAGCGCGGCGCAGGCTCCGCTCCGCTCCGGCCGTCGGAGGGCGACCATGGTGCAGGGCTGCAGGATGCTGCTGCTGTAGCCGCCGCCGCCGCCGCTGACAGCACAGCGCCTCTATGCTATGTCACTGCGAGGAGGTCCACACAGCTGAGCCGGGGGGGGAGCGATCCGCCGCTCGCAGACCGTGGACCGGCGAGTTCAACCTTTTAAAGGTACACTGCGCGACGTGGGGACGGCGGGGAAGTGGCTCCGGAGAGAGACTGCGCTGCCCTGGTGGGGGGGACCGAATCACAGCCCCCAAGTCGGCCGGTTCCGAGCCACTGAGTCATTGTTCCTTGAATTTGATGATTGTGCAATTCAGGAGGCGCTTGGTCCTCCTCAAAACAGGGAATTCACATGGTCAGTGCCAGGAAGTTAAAGCCCAGCCTCTCGCTAGAAATTGAGGTGGAAACACCCGTTTTGCATAATGGGGGCTTGGTAGTGATAGTAGTTGGGGAGAGGTGGGTTTTCTGCGACCCTGAGCAATAATTTTGAGTGAGGCCTTTTTTCATAGGAATGGGGCACATAGCTATGTTTAGCCTGACAGAAGAGTGATAACACCCAATGCTGCACCTCCTTTCAGCTTGTTTTGGTTTTACGGCTGCAACGTTGTTTCGGTTCAATCTCATCAACCTGTTTTTCCAGTGGCAGGCAGCTGTTTTTACTGAAAAAGGTTTCGGTAAACCCACGGTATGCTTGCCTGTCCAGCTCAAAATAGCAGGCAAGGTAAGCAACTAGTGGTTGACCAAAGCAGAGCATCTGGCAGCAATGTCATTTCTGTTTTTATTTTGTAACAGTATAATTGGCAATGGTATAGAATATGTAGAATATAGACTAAATTAAGATAGCTGAAATCTAATCTATGATTAGACTTTATAAGTGCTGTCAGATATGCCAGGGTACTGATTCCCAGTCAGTCAGGGAGAAATATCACCTGACCCTGCAGTTCCTTTCAGCTCTATGGAGCAATTTAACTTCTTTCAGCTCATAGTTTTGGTTTTAAAACTGCAGCTAAACCCCTTTCACCACTCTCATCAACCTTTTTTCCAGTAGCAGGCAGCTGTTTTCAGTGGAAAGGCTTTGGTAAACCAGTTGTGTGCTACTTGCCCAGCACAAAATGACAGACAGAGTTAGCCACTAGCAGTTGAAAATAGCAGAGCATTTTGCAGCCAGAGTCAGATTTTTCCCCCAAGGAGCTGGTAGAGACCAAAAGGGGACTAAAAAGAGAGTGAATATTGGACTTAGATTCCTCAAATGGACATACACAACGACTCCAAACAAAGGCTAATGTTGCTCTGTGTAATCTGAATGTGGACATATGTAGCTGTTTGCTAACACATTACCCACAATCTATTTATAAGGCTACAATAAAGCTGTGTTGTTTTTGCACCTTCAATTAATGCAATATAATTATTTTACTTTTTATCACACACATATGGTGTATATGCTTTAATAAAGCTGTATTAAATCAATGACTGTTAGTTTGGAACTTGGAGGTGTTTGGGTACATACACAAAGCACAGTGTATGTATGACATGGTGGGATCTTTGGAGGGGCGGGGGTAACAGCCCCCATGTGCCCCTGACAGGTTATTCCGGCCTAGCCTCCTACCACCATGTGTTATAATGGAGGTGTTGCTGGTTTCACTCAAATTTAATTGACTGCTTTGATGCCACTTTGCAAGCTGTATAAGTTCTCAGTGAGGTCTTCTGAAAACATTTATGCTCACTTTTGAGAAAGAAAGTGTTGGGAGTGTGAGAAGAGGGTGAATCTTTTCAAATTAAATCAGAACTGATGCAATAGTGACATCTGAAAGTACATTCAATTTGGAACCCAGTAGGTCAAATATTACTTGTACTTAATATTTATGTGGTTACACAAAATGAAAAAGGAAAGTACAGAATGGTGCAGAGCATCTTTCACAGAGACATGATGGCGGATTACCTATTATTAGAGTCAAGTAGTGGCTTACGCTGCAAGCTAATCTGATGTAAGGTTTGACTTGGTGTCATGTTGTTCGGCGTATTTGTGCATGATTATGTTCTTTTAAAATACAGCTCAAACTTAAACCTAGTCATAGACTTGACCCGTGTGTAAAAAGCACCCATATATCAGTATAATTGCATTATCTTGCATATGATATGATTTTGGCACAATTCTTCCCTTGTTTTATTTCATCCCTTGATAGTGTTATCTCACATAGGGTATTTTACATTTGTATAAGCTGACAGGGACGACTCCCAGAGGGTTGTGTCCAATGTGTAGATGACATTGCATTCACGTTAGTCTGGTACACTTATGTTTGATTTCACCTGCATGGCTTGTCCCTGTCCCTGCCTTGTGATGTTAGTGGCAGGGTCAGTCTAATTTGATAGCACCCTAATTTACGATATGCGACGTGCAACTGTATTTTGCCGAGGATTAAATAATTTCACCGTTTACTAAACGCCACTGTATAAAAACAGCAGCTATTGTGTAGTTATATGTACCACACGAAGCGGGCACAATTCAGTAGATTCTAAAAGGATATTTTCTACGTCCGTGCTTTTTGTTATGCCCTTAAACATGTATTAAACATTAAAAGAAAAACAAGTTGAAGTAATCTCTTTCGTATTTATCCCCACACGCCCATTGAACGCACGCCTCTTTACGTGATGCCGTCACCCTATCCGAGTCTGTGATTGGCTGTTGTAACGACCAGCACGTTACTGATTGGTTGCGAAGCTGAGCTGGGAAACGGGAAGGAAAAAAAAACCCTGGTCAACTAAAGTGCACGTAAGCTTCTCCCTCACATTTCTCCTGTTCTCCAAGCTAACGCTGCATTAAGGGAACCAATCGAGTCGCCACTGTAGACGCAAAATGGGCTGCTTCTTTTCCAAGAAATCCAAAAGAAAGTCATCCGAAAAAGAGGATCCTACGCCGACGACGACGACGGTCGAAACTACGACGACAAGCAACGCGGTTCCCCTTGGCAACAACACCGACGAGGCTCCGAAGCAGTACAGCTGGGATAAGAGAGAAAAGGTAATGCCCCGGACCGAGGAACCGCGAATAAAGTCACAGAATAATGGCAAGCGGTGCCCTGAACCCGCTTAGTTTGCCCGACTGCTTATTTCCTCTTAAACTGCCCGTTCGCTCGCTTCCATGTAGCTAATGTACGTTCTCCAGGTGCAGTTAGCTACACCACTTGCACGTTTAATTTCCAACTACGTGATAGTGTAGCTAGTTTTGCGTCGAAGGTCTCTGCCCTCCACCGTGGTAAAATCCGCCAGGACTTCAGTGATCCTGTTGCACCAACCTGTAACGTTACCCGATGTGGAAATGTATTTATTTTTTTACTGATTTCCTGTATGCTGCAAAAGTGAAGTTAAAAGGACGCTGTTTACTGCTCAGCAGCAGCAATTAGTCAAGGCACGCAGTCTCAAAATACACCGTTAAACGTATATGCTGTTACCTAACTAGCCGGGAGATGCAACCAGTTCTCATTATACATTGACACCACTTGAATTTTTAGTGCAAAGCCTCGCCCTCCTCTCTCTCTCTCTCTCACTTTTTGTATACGGCGTTATCTCATTATCGGATTACTTCACAACTCTGTTTAGTTCACTCCTCTACAGATGACCACACTCAGAGGCGTCATCTAAACGGTGGTTCAACTTCCGTTTTTACTCGTTAGATGTTACACCCGAAATGTTTTACACCAAATAAGTCCTCCACAGGATGCAGGTTTCTGTCGTGGAGTCCGAAAATAGATTGTTACCCAAGTGCAATTTAACATACTCAAAACTTAAAAATACAGTGAGTCTATAACAGAACTGTTTTTATTGGATGCAATATATTTGGAATATATCATATACTTGTAGGATTTTTGAAATTTGGTCCATCTCTAAATATATATTTTTAAATACTCATCTTGCCTCCTATCTCTTTGCATAGGTTGATCCCAAAGACTACATGCTGAAAGGGCTCAAAGATGTCACAGTGGGCCGTCTTCCTGGCAAACTTAACGGTCAACAGTTTGTCATTCAAGAGTGTGAGAACTGCAACATCTATGTGTTCGACCACTCAGCGACCATCACCATCGATGACTGTGTCAGTTGCCGCATTGTTCTCGGACCTGTCAAGGGCAGTGTGTTTTTCAGAGACTGTAAAGACATCAAGTGCGTCGTGGCCTGTCAGCAGTTTCGCACACGGGACTGTAAAAAAATGGAGGTGTTCTTATGCTGTGCCACTCAGCCGATCATTGAGTCATCAACGAGTATGAAGTTTGGCTGCTTTCAGTACTACTACCCTGAGCTGGCCTTTCATTTCAAGGACGCCGGGCTCAGTATATTCAACAACAACTGGAGCAACATCCATGACTTCACACCAGTGTCTGGAGAGAACAACTGGAGCTTGTTGCCAGAGGCTTCAGCGGTTCTTGATTTTGTACCAGCCCCAGACACTGAGTCTGAGTTCAAATCGGTGCGAATCTCCACTGACCCTGCACGCAGCATTGTGCCTTTGACAAAGGGAGGGAGACGTAAGGACAGTGAAGAGTCTTGCCTCTTTGTTTTCTTTGCTGGAGAGTACACCACCGCAAATGCCCGCAAACTGATTGATGAGGTAAGAGTGTGAGGATGTTATGCTTACTTTGACAATACTGGTTATAAAGTGCTAGTTAAAGGGGTAAAGTTTTTGTTTGAGTATGAATAGAAAAATGGTGGTGGTGATGTCACCAGTTAAGAAGTTACTTACTGATAGGAAGCTGATGAAAGTGTAGATGAAGTCAGTCATGTTTTAACTGTTTTAATAGCTTTCAGAATTAAAGAAAAGCAAAACTACAACATAAACTTACAAAACTGGTACTATTTTGGAGAAGGACGAGAAGTTGGTGAATTAAGTTGAATATTGAGGAAATCTGATCGAGCTTTAACCTTCAATATGTTTATAGTAATCCCAAACAAGAAGAGCAATCTGAAGCTACTCAGCCAAATCGAATGAGTTGCATCACCACTGAAGCTTATGTTACTGTCATCCAAGAAAGTAGATTAAAGATAACATGTCTTATCGAACAAGCCAGTTATTTCTACTTACAAATTAAAATGTCAGCTTCTCTCAGATGAGGATGTGGCTCCTGTATTAGTTCAATGTGTGTTTTATTTCTCTCCAGCAGTGTGTGAACATAGCGTTTGCGTTAGCATTTCTTCACTATCTTGAATACTGAAATATCCCCTTAATTAATGGATGCACATAAATATTTAAAATCTTTTTTATATCCTCAGTACTCTCTAAATATTCAGAGTAGTTTGTTTTGTTTTGTTTTTTGTTTTTAGATTTCTTTTGTTTAGCCAACATGCCAAGATGCCATCCTTAACTGGCTGTGTTGCTACTTGAAAATTCCAGTTTGTGCTCTTACCATAAAAATGCATTATTCTATCATATAAGAGAGAGACTGGATCGCCATGTGGGACAGTAAGAAATCTTATTGCAAGACACGTCATAGCAACTTATCTCCTCTGTGTGTAGACATGAAGGATGGATTCTGTGAATGCTTGATGGTTCACTGCAGCCTTTTGGTGTTTATTATATAACTTTTTAAAATCTCATTTGCACAGACCACCGCTAGAGGTTTTGTGCTGATCCAGACTAAGGAAGTCTCAATGCGACCTGAAGATGTGAAGAGGGTTTTTCAAAACAGTGCAGAGGATGTTGTGGAGTGGATCACCAAAGGTAATTTTCCGTTTCTGTTTGTGATCTTTTTAAATTTTGTTATTGCTGCTCCAAAATATCAGCTGCTTAGGAACTTGGCCAGGTATATTAGATCTCAACAACTACAACAGCTGCAACATATTCATGCTGATGAGAATAACTAGTTGTGTTGTACATTTTACAGCAGAACAGAGAGAAACAAGCCCTGTGTCTTAAAATGACTTAATAGGGCCAGTTCCCAGTTCTATTAATTATGACTGAAACTGTAACTCTCTCGCACAAAGGTTTGTTGTTGCTTTCTGACATTTTTCAGAAGCTAGAATATTACTTGTGGTCAACAAGCTTGCATGATTTTTACTACAACACTGCTGACTACTAGCTTACTCTGTGCCACTTGGTACATTTTGCAGAAATCCGATTAATCACTTTTCAAATTTAGTAGTGAATACTGGCAAATTTCATGATCCTTATTTTACTATGAAGCTGTTTCATAACCAACGTGTGTGTAAATGCGACAGGATTTTGAGATGAGGAGGGAGACCTGTATTTAGCTGTAGTGTGAAGGTAGTTATGCTGTTACTTTACTGTAGGATTGTGACTTTCATATCTTACTACCAAAGGCCCTGTGATTGCCCTGGAGCTGAATGGGAACGGAGTTGTGGAAGCCTGTAAGAACATTGCCAATGAAGTGTTCAGTGGCACCAAGGTAATCACACTGTGTTTGTGGCATCTGCCTTTTAACAGTTTTATGCAAATAGGTGAATATTCCCAAGAGCTTATAATATTTTACTTTTTTTCCACAGGTTTTTGTCTCTGATAACAAAAATACATCTTCTCGAGACGTGGACAACTTCTTTAACTTTGCTGACATGCAGATGGGCTTGTGAATAATTAAGTATCAAAACAAACTGCTAATCAGACATTGAATCTGATTTTATAAACCCCCCACTGTCCTATTGGGGTGAATACGAGTGGTGTTTGATTATTTGCCTATTTTCATAGGTAGAAATGGAAATTATTCAGGGCTATGTTTAATAAAGCCCTGGATAAAACAATTCATTAACTGTGAATCTACAGACTAGATTCATCCCTCGATCGTCCAAAATCATTTGCTGTAAACCACTTAACATTAGTTGCAATGAGTGCTGTGAATATTTATATTTCTATGAATGTATTTGATAATCCTGTTGCTTTTATTGATTGTGAAGTAGTGCTTTGCTGTAAACGAAATTCATTTTAATTTAAAACTTTATTTTCATTACTGTCTGTAACCGTCGATGCAGTGTAAAAACCATGAGCACAAGAATGCCTGAGGGAAGAGATTATTATCAATCATATTTTTATTTCTTGTCAGGATTTATTTGTGTATGTGGTTTGGATAATGGACTTCGTTTAAGATGTGTATATTTGAAAAATGCTGTGTAGGTGATAGCGTCATATTATTGACTTAGGCCAAAGTTAGATTGTGTCATTCAGATTAATTGATGTTTTTACACTAAAGGTGTAAAGGCTTGTAAAAATGCTGGGTATTGATGTAGGCTTATCATGTGACCAGTTTTTAAAAAAATATTTTGTTATATTTGTTTTATACTCTACTTTTTTGTATAGAAACAATTTAATGTTCTTCATTATAATTTTTGGTAAAAAAGTTTCATTGTGTGTGACTTCAATTTGTCATCAGGTATTTCATATCTGGTTAGATGCTTGCAAGAAAGCCGTGTTATAATAGTTATAGACTAACAAACATGAGCCAATATAGGGTAAACACAAGTTATAATCACAATATAGTAAATTATCCATCCTTCTGAGGCAGTATAGTTTGGTCACAATCATCAGCAAATTTTCATGGCTGCCATTCACAAAAGCAGATAAAATATCTGAGAAACTGTCAGTAAGGTTAAGGGAAACATTCTGGTGCACATTTGTAACCCGATCAACTTGTCCTTTTTTTTTTTTTTTTTTTTTCCAATAAGCCGTTCCTAAAGGTCAGTTTAGGCAATTTGAATTTTTTTGCACAAGCTGTGAATGTAAATACTCCAGTCTGACTGTCTGTATGCCGTGCTATGTCTAGTTTTAGGCTTTAAGAATGTCAGTGATTACATGAGTTAGTCCTCTTCCTGTGCATTGCTATAGAAGCATTGTGCTTAAATGTGAAAGATTTATTTGAATGGAAAATACCATCAACATGTTGAGTGAGTCATGGGGTTTAACTAACTGACTAACTGTTTCAATAACAGTGTGTTGTCTACTCGGGTGAGTCACAGTTAGCAGCTTTTACTTCAGCTATTTGACTTTCAACTACTTTACAACATTTCATGGTTTGACTCACTACAAATGATCCTAGTCAATGGTAACAGCTTGACTTCACCCAGTCTGTGTTGGGGCCTTTCATGTATTCATTTCTCAATGACAAAACACTTGCAGCACATTGCAGATTTAGGTAAAGCTAATATTAGCCGGAGTTAGAAAACGGGTTGGTACGGTTGCCTCTAGCGAAAAAACACACAGGCGCTCCTTGTGATGAACTTTTGTGTTTGTGAACCTTTTTACTGGACCATGAAGTTTTTGTAGAGCAACTTGTCTTAATGAATGAATGCACATTTGTCTGTCATTTGTTGTTTCTACTCTTAAATGAAGCCCTGTCTTTATAAAACAGTAACATTAGCAGAGTCCCATTAAAAGCAATAGAACACCTGAAAGCAAACTAGTGACTGTTTGACTGGTTATTTAATATCGGCCTGTTATGACTGTTAGGGACCCGTTCGCTCCATTATTCCCGTCGCCTGTGGAAAGAGCCCCGAGGTTGACGCCAGTGGACGAATCGAGCGCACCCAGGATGGAGGCAGGCGGCGGGGCTTAGGACCCGGCGGGACGCGCGGTACAATAGAGCCGTTGTGCCGTGGTGGTGGACAGATTGCGACCCTGGAGATTCCCACTGAGGTGGGATACAAAAACCCCCTGAATTTATTCCGCAGCTAGAACCGGAGCCTCAGTTCTCCGGGCTCGTTTCAAGCTCTCCCCGGACGGATATGAGGTCAGAATAAAGCGGACGGCGGCGCGTGGACTGAAGGTAAGATGGGGGAGACGGGAACAATATGCTCGAGTGTGCAGTGGGTCCATGGTGCCAGGATTTGCCCAGGGTGGTTCAGCCAGGCCACGGGGCCTGCGTCTCCTCTGCTTCCCTGGGACTCTTTCCTCTCCTTTTACCGCATGAGCGATACGGAGGGGGAGCGGCCGTGGTCTCGGTGGTCACCGCTGAGCGACAAACCCGACGGAGCTCTGGAGATATTCGCTTTACTGGCGCTCTAGGAAGTGACATCTTTGTATGGTGGTGGCGCCCATGTTTGATTTCTCCATAGTCTGCAGTGCAGCGCGCTCCGGGCCCGTGTGTGTGTGTGTGTGTGTGTGTATTTGGCGCCAACAGGGCTCCTTGGGCAGGGCGGCCACCGGTTTCATTTATTTCTTTAAAAAAGCCCCCGGTCTAATCAGAGCCTGCCTCACACATGTGCACGTTTGAAATAATACAATATACGGGGAAAACCGTAAACAAGGCCCCGCAGCTCGGTCGGCGGTGCCCGCTAACTCAGAGACCTCGTACCGACGTTTCGTGAGCAGCATGGCGTCATATCCGCGCCCCCACCCCCGCCCGTGCCGTCGGTGTGTGCGGAGGTAGCAGGGGGCTATAAAGGTGGCGCTCTCTCACTGTGCTGACCTCTTGTGACGGGCCGAGACCTGACTTTACTTCGGTGCAGGAAACCTGGAGCCGTCTTCTCCAAAGTTGCAGTTAAATTAACTTTTCTGGCAGTATAAGTGAACCAGGAGTGCAGCTATAACGTGAAATGTGGAGGTCTTGCGCCATTTTCTATATCTAGCGACACTGTCTATTAAAATAATATATACAGGTGTTTCTCATACAAGTCAAAAACTAGTTGCTGGATGTAGCAGATAGGAAAAACATACTCAGCTCACCCATGTCTGTAACCTGACCAAAATCTTTCTACCTTAGACTAATGCCAAACAATATCCCGCTAAAGTAAGGTACGAGAAAATAATGCTATAGAGCTGCAGAGCTGCAGTATTTGTCCATAAAAGGTTAGAAAATGGAAGAAGCTCCCAAACAACATTATCCAGATTCTCTGGTGATGTCCCCAAGTTGCTGTTTTTTTTTCTGAACAACTGTTCAAAATCCAAAGATTTTCAGTTTACAATAATATGAAACCGAGAAAAGCAGCAAATCCACACGTTGGGGAAGCTGGTGCCAAAAAAATGTGGGAGTTTTTACTTTTAAAATTGCTCAAACATTTAATCAAGTATCGCTATAATTGCAGATTTATGTTTCAATTCATCAACAGATTGTCTGTGCTGTAGCTAAAACCGTACGGAGTACACTGAATGGAAGCATGTGGTCAGTGATGAGACCACTGGCGCCAACCTCAGAATATGAGAGAGAGATATATTGATCTAAATGTTAAGTGTCACAAGGTTTTCTCTAGTTCAGTATTCCATCTCTGCATTTTATCTCAATTAGACCTGAATAGATTAGCTGATAAATTAATGATGATGAGATGATTGGAGACACTTAATTGGCATGACTATTTTACAAATTTTTTGTTGTTGAAATCCTTTTTAAAGCAAAAATGGCCTCATGTGACTGATCACACAAAGTGTGCTGTATTCAGAGATGGAAGCACCCATGTCAGTGACAGATGCCAGGTCTTCTGAGTGCAGCTACAGCAGGCTCCACTCTAGAGGCGAACACACAGTTTACTGTGGTGTGTTTGTGCTGTGTGATTTCATCTCAAAAATAGCAATGAGTTTTAGTCAAGAAACATCCTGGAACCACTGATAATGGTGAAGCCGTAATATAAAGGTTCAGTGTGTTTTACAAGTGATTCACTGAGGACTCAGTGTAGTCAAACTGAATTAGATCTATAGACTTAGTTTGGGCATTTTAATCGGTAACAAACTGCTTTACTTACACTATGGTATGGAGTGGGTTTGGCTTTATGCCCTTTCCCCTCCCACCCATCCTGTCCTCATGAGGAATGTGAGGCATGTCCTGTCTGTTGAAACAGTGTACTGTATTTGGGGCTACACCGGGTTGGACTCCCTAAGTATTTTGAAACCTTAATGGCACATACTGTAGGCTGGTGGTGTCTGGCTGTCCTGTTTCACTTCAACTTAAACTGTCTGACTGAAACGTGAATGCTACAATAGTCAGAAAACCAATGGACAACCCGTATTTCTTATTTGCTGGTTTGAACTTAAGTTGTTATGGAGTTATTGTTTATCGGAGAAAGCTACTGGCATGCTTTTCAATTTTAAATTTATGGTGAGTAATTATATTCTCCTTGTAACTTGTCCAAGAAGCATTTGGATATATAATTTCATACCATCTTAAATTGATTTATTTGTCATCTTTTCTTCTGTTCTGCAGGATGTTACAGGATGAAACGTCTCAGGTCCTCAAGCAGCAGCGACAGTTCTGACAATGAGAGTGAGTCATCTGCATAGCCTGAACTTTATTGTATTTTATTTTTGCTCCTGCTCTTTTTATTAACAACCTCCTTCTTAATTGAGGTCCCTCAACCTCCTTCTGCACGTCCAACAAGTATGGCAGTAAACCCGGAACCCCTGCCTCCAACCCCAAGAAACCGGCTGAGGTAAGTTCCCATCGGCAGTGGGCTCTCTGTTGCGTGTTGTTGAACATGACGACATGAGCGCCAGACCTACTGTGTCCTCGCTTCTCCCCTCTCCCGCAGGTGTTCAGAAAAGACCTGATCAGCGCCATGAAGCTGCCAGACTCCCACCATGTCTCCCCGGAGGACTACTACCTGCTGGCAGACACCTGGAAGCAGGAGTGGGAGAAGGGAGTCCAGGTGCCAGCAAGTCCAGACACTATCCCAGAGCCATCAGTCAGGTAATATGGACTCTGTCACCAGCTGTTTTTCTCATATTTATTTCACTGTTTGAGGATTATTTCAGTGCTGACAGGTTGTTATTGTGTCTTCTGTCCTCAGAATTATTGTGGAGAAGCCAAAGGAAGTTCTGTACACCCACCAAAGGAAGTATATTCAGTGCACTTGCCTGGAGTCAGCTGAACCAGGTTATGTTAACATCAAAGAGCTGGCCGAGGCCATGTGCCGCTACGATCTGGACGACATGGACCTCTACTGGCTGCACACGCTCAACCGAGAGCTCGACCACATGGGTAATGAGCAGTATTCTAAATGAATAATCCCTCTTAAAATTCACATTGATGTATCACAGTGATAACTGATATCTGCAACCACGGACATCTTTGCTCCTGAGCTAGAAAAAAGAGCATTAAGATTTGGAGTCATGATATCCTAAGAGTCTGCTTTGCTTTCTCTAACCTTGGAGTTTTGTGTTTTTCTTTTTTTTTGCCCCCCGGCTGTTTTCCAGGGGAGGAGCCCATAGACGAGCTAACAATGGAACGTGCCATGGAGGCCCTGGAGAGGCAGTGCCATGACAACATGAACCATGCCATTGAGACGGTGGAAGGTCTGGGAATTGAGTACGATGAGGACGTTATCTGCGACGTGTGCCGCTCCCCAGACAGCGAAGAAGGGAATGACATGGTGTTCTGTGACAAGTGCAACATCTGTGTGCACCAGGTATACACGACGATACCTTTCACCACACAGGCCATACGAGAGCTCCATAGTCAATCATTTAATTCATCATTTAACAGAAATCATATCAGTCCAGTTTCTAGTGAGAACTCTGCTGCCACTAATAAATAATCTTGTTTTCAAGCATGACCAGGAAGGATGATTTAGAACATTTTAATAAATACAAAACCCCAAGAAACCGGAAGAAAGTTTCCATTTTTATTTTAAGCAAAACAGAATTTATCGCCTCAGGTGTTGTCAGTGAATGTGTCGGTTCCACATTTACTGTCACAGAATATTCTAACCTGCTGTTCTCCCCACAGGCCTGCTATGGCATCGTCAAGGTGCCTGTTGGAAACTGGCTGTGTAGGACATGTGTCCTCGGCATCGACCCACAGTGCCTTCTGTGTCCCCAGAAGGGCGGTGCCATGAAGGCTACACGTGCAGGCACCAAGTGGGCACATGTGAGCTGTGCCCTGTGGATACCAGAGGTAAACTAGAATGGTACCCCATAGAGCCCATACCTCCGCCAAGGCCAAATATTGACAAAAATGTCGAAAAATGGCCTTTCTCGCAATGTTAAGGAAAGTGTTTTTTCATTTGGGATCCACTTCTTTAACTGGATCTGCACCAAAATGTACTGGGTTCTTTCCTGGCCTGTGCTCCATCTCTCTGCCAAGATTGGTGCAAATTGGGTCAGTACTTTTTGCGTAATCCCGCTGACGACTAAGCAAACAAACAAACTAGAAGAGCTCAGAGAGTGTAAACCTTCACCAAGGCCAATGTCAAGCCACATATACCAGATTTCAGAGAAAAAAAAATTCAAACTTGTTGTAAATGTTCCATATCTGCCCCCAAAATTTAACAAGTTCTTCCCTGGCCCATGCCCAGTCCCACCACCAAATTCAAATGCAAAATCGGTTGAGTTATTTTTGTGCAATCCTGCAGACAGACAAACAAACAGACATGGGTGAAAACATAATCTCCTTGGCAAAGGTAACAAACACGTATATATCCTCTGCTATACCTTTTGACCTCTCTAAGCAGTTCCACACTAACTGTGTGAAATCTCCTATCATGCTGACGGTTTTGCGGCTCTTTAGGTGAGCATTGCTTGTCCTGAGAGGATGGAGCCCATCACCAAAGTCTCCCACATCCCGCCCAGCCGCTGGTCTCTCATCTGCAGTCTGTGTAAACTGAAAACAGGTGCATGTATCCAGGTGAGTGTGATTCTGTGTAGGCACCAACAATATTGTATCACCGGAACAATATGGTAACAATGATTGCAGTGTAAACTATTAGGTAAACCTTGATTAAATTATCTTTTGTTAAATTAAAACAAATAAAAGATATCCTTCTATATATCATTTTAATTGAAAACATTAACCTGATGGCACCCATGAAACTCGTTAATTCACCATTATAGCTTGCTTTTTTAAATCTGTAAAGTGTAAAAAACACATCAATAAAGAAAATATGCATTTCCAAAATTTTTATTTGGTGAAATCAGTACAGTGGAGGATAGTACAGAGTAAAGTAAGACATTTAGCTTGTGGCATGAATAGCTTAAATTTAGCTTAAAGCATGGATAGAAAACCCTGGGTTTTCTGTCTATGCTTTAATCCATGCTCAAAGAATAGTGAAAGAATCCTATGAAAAATAAAACTCAGGTTACACATGAGAGGGAGGGAAAAAAAACGTAGCTAAAGCAGGGAGAGAATGATGATAGGTTTAATCACTTTCGACTTAGATAAGAGGATTGATACCACTATCTCTATATGCTAAATGTGAAGCTACAGACTGCAGCTAGTTAACTTAGTTTAGCATAGGGATAGGAAGTATAATACCCCAATAATTTTTGTTTTTAAAAGATTTCAAAAAGTTTTACCTGATTAATGAATGAGCTTTAGAGTCGCTGGTAGTCACATTTTGTTACCTTTTAGACAGAGCCAGGCTAGCTTTCCCCGTTTCAAGTCTTTATGCTAAGCTAAGCTAAATGTAGCCTCATATTTACTGCAAATCTAACTTAGTGAGGAAGTGTATTTGCCAAAATGTCAAACTCTCCTTTTTAAGGTACTGTGCAAATTCATTTGGAAAACAAATAACCATCACAAGTGCCTCCTTGTCCTTATTTACCTTTTGGCACTAATAAGATATTTTTCTTTGGCTACCACACCAACTTCCAGACATTAATCCAGTTATGTAACCAATGTAAACTCAAGTTAAAGGGAAAATTGTGTTTCTTCAAAGTATGCGAATGCTTAAATCCTGCTCTTACCGTAATCTCGTTATTCCCAGTAACTGGGTGTAAACCTAATAACCTTTTCTCTCCTCTGCTCCCAGTGCTCTGTAAAGAACTGCACCACTCCTTTCCATGTGACATGCGCCTTTGAGCACAGCCTGGAGATGAAGACCATCTTGGATGAAGGGGATGAAGTCAAGTTCAAGTCCTACTGCCTCAAGCACAGCAAATCTAAAGCTGGGGAGGCGAGCCTGAGCCCAGCCCGCTCTAAACCTCCCGGTGAGTCCGGGAAGGTGGGCCAGCGGGCACAGAGACTGCAGGAGCTGGAGGAGGAGTTCTACACTCTAATCCAGCTGGAGGAGCTGGCCCAGGCCCTTGGGCTTTCGGAACGCTTGGCGGATTTCATCTATCAGTATTGGAAGCTGAAGAGGAAAAGTAACTTTAACAAAGCTCTGCTGCCACCTAAAGAGGAGGAGGAGAACCTGGTGCTGCAGCCTCAGGAGGACAGCATCCACACACGCATGCGGATGTTCATGCACCTGCGTCAGGATTTGGAGAGGGTGGGTGCCTTTTTACACTGCAGCATTGTAGTCTTGAGTGCTGAGTCTCTGTTTTTCTGTTGACTAGCAGGTCCAGAGTGTATCTCAGTAAACATTGTGTTTGTTGACTTAATTTTTTCTCATTTTATATGTTACTTAAGGTTAATGGGCATTGTTTTGTAAGCAGTCATTTTTGTGTGCTAGAATTCACATTTTGGCCTGTAAGCTAATTGACTTATTGTGTCCCACAAAACACGAATGAAGAGTTATGTCATCAAAAACAAATGTAAGGATCAGCATCAGACTGACTATGCAATGGCCTCTTTCAAAATAATACATTTATTGTAATAAAAAGCAAATCCTCAAATTAAAGAACCTGGAACTAGGTGATGATGTTCTAAATGACTAAAGCAGTTAGGACAATTTGTACTGTGTCAGGGTCAGAAAACTTGGTGAATCCACTGTGATTCAGAGTTGCAAACAAAAAAATCTGGAAAGAAAAAGTTTCTGTAGGCTCAATACCTGCAAAATATTTATGACATACACTAGTGTGGCCATGAATAAATAAATATAGTGCAGTCAGTATAGCTTTATGGAAACCCAAAGAAAGTCTGACAGAGTGAACAGGTTTGCAGTGGGCATCTTTTACTGACAAAGAGTGAATGTTTTTAAATCTGCAGGTGAGGAATTTGTGTTACATGGTGAGTCGGAGGGAGAAGCTGAAGTTGTTGCAGAGTAAAGCCCAGGAGCAGATGTTCAATTTACATGTGCAGCTCATGAACCAGGAGCTGTCTGCAGGTGAGCTATCTGTTGTGTATTTACTCCCTTGTTTGCTGACATTCAGTATTAGCGTTTGAATCACAGCCAAATCTTGAATTTGTTTATCTTCCTTCACTCTAAGGTCTTCCTGTTTCATTTCCAGTGGAGAATATGATGTTTCGTCCTCCTCCACGGATAACTCTAAAGCTGAAAATGCCCAAAGTCTCAAATCTCGGAAATGGAAATCACACTTCCAAATCAGGAAATGGGCCACTTTGTCCGGACAACCGTGGGAATCTTACTGAACATGCAGGGGAAGGGCTGGGTCAGGGGAAGCCTCAGCTGCACGGCCGTGGTCGGAGAGAGGAACGCTCCAATGGCCGACTGGCTTCCTCGAGCCACTCGAACAGCCCCATGCTGCCTGTTAAACCAACCGGCAAACCTTTAGCTCTGCATGCTGCACTCCATGGCCACTCATCCAACCGCAACGGCAAAGTGGACCAAGACCGAGCGTGCGTGGCCAAATCCAACGGTCTCTTAGAGAAGTTTGTGGCTCAGAAGGACAGTTCTTGCCAGACACCCAGTGACCAGGACACTTCACACGAGGCTTTAGACAAGAGCAGCTTTCGTAAGTCTGCCATGGAGCACTTTGGCAGGTCATTCAAAGAGGCGACCATTAACTTGGTACGGACCACAGAGGACCTGCGGGCCTCTGACAAACTATCCCGTAAGGGCTCAACCAAGGAGAGACTATGGGCTAAACCCGTGTCTGAACACAAAGTGAAAAGCGCACGATCGTACCAGGACAGTGATGGATACTGTCCCGACCTGGAGCTCAGTGACTCAGAGCCAGAGGCCAAAGGGAGCCACCGACGACAGGTCGGGCTGCCGCAGTCAGACGCTTCGAGGAAAGGGGTCATCCGAGGGAAACAGTCGCTGAGCTCAAGACATCCCATGCAAAGGTGACGGCTGTTATTTTTTGTTTGTTTTTTTCTGTTGTTGTTTTTTTTTTTTTTTACTCCACTCACTGCCACTGTTCTCTCCGGACCCTCTGGCAGTCTTCCTACATGCAGGGCTGTCTCTCTGAACTCATCTCTATCAGGGACCAAACCCAGAACCAGTCCTAATGGTGCTATATACATGAAGCAGCAGGTACATGAGGGGTACTGTCATCAAGAACGTCACCCAGTAGGATTCATGAAGAAGCATATCCCTGTATCAATGTTGGTGTGAGAGGAAGACATGAAATTTGTCAGTCTTCTGGAATCATCGTGCTTGCCTTCCATTTGTGGATAATATTACATTTTGTACTCTGCACAACTTTGTATTAAACAGCTACACACAGGTTCAGTTTGCCTTTGACTAAAATTGTTGTACATAAGATGTTCAATTTGGGATGTAAATAAGGTGTAATTGAACCACATATGTTCCACTTTATCAATCCTTCAGTGTCAGTGTGGTCAGAAACTAAGACTCACATGCTGGATGGAAATTTTGTAGTGAAATCTAGCCTCCTCTGCAGCCGTTTCTTCCGATTTCCCACAGGTGATAAACTGACTTGGTTACTTTTTACATTTGTCGAGTAGTGGAATCATTTTTCTAGAACACACATGCCTTTTGTGTGTAGGAATTCAGTTTCACGCTGTTAGTACCTTCAGTTTTGAAGGTTATGCCATGTTGTGGTTAAACAGTAATAATCTAAAGCAATTAGGTGATTGTCTAGGTGGGAGGAAATGTGTGTAAGAAAATATAATTACATTCCCTAGTGCATCCATCAGGAACACCCTGAAATTGGATGCATAAAAAGATGGTACAGATCTCGGATTGATGGCAGTCAATTGCCTTTATTACTGTCCTCAGATCATTACATGATCAACCTTCAATATATCAACAGAGCTGATTTTTTTTTAATTGAAAAATTGAAGAGCTTTGCCAAGTATAATCTACATTACCATAAAAACCTTTTATTTGATATTAAAAAAAGCCAAACTTCTCAAATGCATCAGTGTTTAGTAGGGTCTTAATACAAACAGCTGTACAATAACTTGTATCATAAAATTGACAACTTTGCTTTAAAGAGAATATGTAATCAAAGTATATATACCAAGGATTTGGTGTCAAATTTCAGTCCTTTTTGTTCATTCAGACATTTCAGTTGTGCTAAAAATGATTGTGTAATTGTTGTTTGAGACCCTGCCCCAGTATTCACTTTGATTTGTTCATGTGTAATTTTTAGGCAAGTTGTCAGTATCTGATTTTGGTGAAAAGCTACCCATAAAGGTTTAAGTAAACCATTGCAAAGTGGTGTTTCAATTTGCTAAATTGTTTCCATAATGTCCTTTACAAACACAACCAGCTGGAGCTGACAACTCAGAACAAGGCCAACACTAATTACCTTTTCAAACAAGGAAAGATTGAGCAAAAGAAATTTGATCCGTAGCCTCACTTGTAATATGTCCCCAGAGAAGAGGGAGGTTTATATTGGTGAAACTGAAAATAACACCCTGGTGTACCTCTGAAGACACACATTTTATGAACCAGAAACTTTATAAGATAGCATGGCTTTCACTTCAGACCTACATCACTGTAATCATTTTACAAATACACAGTGTCAACAAGGGCTAATCATAAAAAAGGATAAAACAGAGCATTGCATTTAAATGTGTATCACTTACCTCCTGTACAGCATAAACAAATACTGTCTAAATGCATTTTTGTTCTGGTAGACTTTGCAGCTTTTAATTATGCCAACAATGAAATACTGTAAGTATGACTGAGGTGGTAAAAACAGGTGCACACTTAAACACTAACAAATTCAGAACACATCTGACACATTTTTAAAACAACAAGGACGTACATATGCATTTTACCTTGGTGTGCTATGTTTCTCCTTTGGAAAGTAATTTTTGAATAAAATTTAAAATGAATAACCGTGTTCTTGACTTTTTTCATGAGAAGTTAAGTATTAAGAAGGAGGGAAGACAGAATTAATCAGTGACTTTTGACCAAAAAAGTAGGCTCCTCGAAATAATGCCTTTTCTCTCCATTATTTGTCATTCCATAATTTGTATCAGTTGGAAAGCTAGATGGCAGCCATGCCACACTTACCGACAAAAATGACCACTGTTCATAGCTCGTTTTTAGGCAGGGTGTGTAGGCTATATTAAGTATATATGCATAGGCAATGCTAAAATATGCATGTTACCCTTTTGTAGTGAGAAAATCACAAGCATAACTAATGATAATAATTAAAGATGGCTGTGGTCGGTTTTGGTATGACAGCGTGCTCAATATCAGGACCCTGTAAGTGGTGAAACTTAATTTAAAACAAATATTATTAAATAACAAACAACATTAATACTTTTATTAGTTTCCCATGTACTCTCACTGCAAAAATGCAGTAATGCAGTAATGTAGTGCTGGAGCAGTTTGTCTTGTTTGCTTCACCACATTGGTTAGTGCTGTTTCAGGGTTTATTGACCTGCTGGAGAAGCTGAGCAATGACCTGACCAATCTAATTATCACAAACAAACAGACAACTTCATCAATTTCTTATTACTGTACAAAGGTCAAACTCTGGTAAAATGAAACGCAAGCCAAACTGGTATGTTTGCAGGATATGGGCACATGAAAAACATGTCACATGTAAAAATAGTTTTTATTTGCAGATATAACCGGTAAACCTGCCTGCATGCATCTTACTCACATTTTACAGAAAGGAAAACCAAGTTTTTTGTGACTTAAATGTTGGTTGGTATTTCACAACCTTTTTGTCTTTGAACCCTTCTAAGCAAAGCAATGTCTAATTGTGACCTCTTGTCACAGGCTGCATATGTCTGCACAGGCAGATCAATCTAAAAGAAATGTTTCCTCTTCCGTTTGTTTTATTTTTATTTGGTTTTAGTGGTACGAGGAGGTAGAACTATCCAAAAGTATAAAATAAAAAAAGATTAGAGAAGCGTCAGAAAATAAACCCAGCTAGTGTAGCAGAAATGTAGCTTTTAAAGGTGTCCTCTGGAGTTTTTGACCCCTAGGGGTGCTATGGAGCAATGTTTTTAGAAGTGGGCCCCCTCTTGGTTGTATCATGCACCGGCTCGAATATGCTCATGCACGTCTGATGAGATATATATTCCTTAAGTTACCTAGCTAGCTAGCCTAGAAGACAGAAACCTAGCTAAGATGGCTATACACATACAATATTATACATTTTGCTTTGCGATTGCTTTTAACTAAGGAAAACATAGGATCACTTAATGGAAACATAACATTTTTTATAAGAAAACTCCGCAGGGCATCTCTGATTATGTTGCGACCCCTCTGAATAATCCTTTCAGCCCCTCCGGGGCCTCAGGTTGGGAACCACAGAGCCATGTTTTTATTATACAACAGTAGCTCAGTACGATGTAAATAACAAGATGACTGTGCCAGTTTTAAAAAGTGAACTCTGAGGCCGCACTTTGACACAGCCGCACTTGAAGCTAAATGCTAACACGAGCATGCTAACCTGCTCACAACAAGGGGCTGATGCTAAGCTAGCAGACACGATGCTTAGCACGTCCACCATCTTTATTTAGCATGTTAGCAATGCTAACATTTGGTAATTATTACTCCACACAAAGGACAGCTGAGGCTGATGAGGATGTCACCAGCTTTGAAAATATTTACTCATAAACCAAAGAATTGGACAAGTAGTGACAATAGTAATAATGTCTGGAGCATGGCGGGTCGGTGCCCGCACCTCTGCCGTGATGTCTCACCAGGTGTTTCATCCAAAGCCGAGGAAGGGGAGCACCTGCTTTGGCATCAGTCGAGGGGGGTCAGTCGGAGCTGCCGTGTGTCCGGGACACTCCGGCCCCGGAGGGTGGGTAGAGCAGCCCCGCGCCCCCGCAGCGGCGTCCCCGCGTCCCCGCGTCCCCGCAGCGGCGTCCCCGCGTCCCCGCAGCGGCTGGCGTCCCCGCGTCCCCGCGTCCCCGCAGCGGCTGCCCCGCGTCCCCGCCCTCCAACGTTTCGGTGGCTCTTTAAGAGCAGAGCCTCCCCGCATCTGCTGATCTGTCAGCGGGCGCGGTGCCACCCTCCCTCCTCCCTCCCCCCCTCCACATCCCGCTGCCCCCAGGCCACCGACACACCAAGCCGGCTGACTGAGGCGCCCGCTCAGTGTAGGCACACCTCAGGCAAACCGGCACATCACAGCCTACTTGGACGTTGGATCGTTATGGATGATGGATAATGGAAACTAAAAATGTGCCGGCCCCACCGTCCTCGCCACCCAGGGCCGTGCAGGTGTAAACGGCAGCCGGGACTGAGCTGCTGAGGAGGGACGCGGCCACGCTTGATCCCCGGATCACATCTCGTACATGCTTTATGCACAGCCATGACTTTCTCTGGTGCTTCGGAATGGACGGCGTCCTCCGGCGCACGCCTTTAGTTTCATTCGTCGTGTTTGGCTTCTTTGGTGGTTTGGCCGGTTCAGCAGCACTTTGAGCAAGTAAGTGTGAAATAAACAGGACTACACCTCTCATCGCTGTGCGAGCTGCCTATGCATCTCCGATTTAAGATAATAAAAGCATCCGCATTAGGAAACGATCTAATTTCCCCACTTAAATAAGCACCCTGTGCCCTTATATGTGTGTGTTGACTGGTACAGACGGTGGATATCGGTATGTCCTCGGTGGTGGTGTCCCGGCTGGGAGAGCTGCCCATGGAGAGCTGGATGTCTCACCTACCATGTGCTCTGTGGGACACCCCCCTGTACTACCTGGCCATCCCTGGTAGGCTGCCACAGAACAGCACACTGTAGTGTTGATGAAGCTGACTGTTAATTGAATGCTATTAGTGGAAATGTGCAAGCTGAGGGGTTTGAGTCTGAGAGCTCAATGCACTGGCACTGAAGGCAACACACAAAGAAAGCTACCTCACCCACAACACATATGTAGTATCTGGGGGGGGGTGCTGTAAAAAGGTACAACATGGGCAAAATAAGAAAAACATCTACCGATTTGACATCTTTATATTTAAAGTGCACAAAAAATTCAGAAATGCACATTTTTCTATATGGTGAGGATTTTTCCTTTATTTGATTGTGTATTGTTGTCTATGTGCATGTGTTTCCTTTAGTTACGGCCCTTTGAACTCTCAGGGCCACCACAGGTCTTACATGAAACAATCATATGTCTGATGGTGATCGTGTGTTATTTTTGCCCTCATTAGGCAGCCACAATGCAATAACCTACTGTCTGGATATGAATGACAGATCCCCTGTTGACCTCACCCAACCAGACATGCTTCAAAAGTTGGACAAATACATGAAGCCCCTCATTCGCCCCTTTGTGTACAAGTGGGCTATAACGCAGGTAATAAATTGGAGAAGAAGACGCACCAGCGAGTTGTTCGTGATTGTTAATGCAAGAGGATTTTTAGCTGGAGCTCCTACGGTCTGTCTTGCAGGAGTATACTGTAAAGCAGCAGCTGGACTCTGGGGTCAGATACTGCGACCTGAGGATTGCACACAGGCCCAATGACAGCTCCAATGACCTTTATTTCTACCACGGCGTTTACACCACACTCACTGTGGAGGTACAGTAGTGGCACGCAAACATGAATGTTTACAAGATGTTGCCACAGGGACCTTTTTGCTCTTCTAAAGATTCATCTGCATCTAGAACAATAAACATAAATAACAACATGTTCATGCCCAGCAAAGACTCATCACTGCGATGAGATACTCAGTCCCTTGCTCCTACTTTCTTAGTCCTTTAATTTTACTCGTTATGAATGTTTAATCTTCTCTGTGTCCAATAGAATCACTCTAAAATCAAAAATTAACGTAACTCCCCAAGTTTTTGATCCAGTCCATTTTTATTCAGAATCTTGCTCTTAAGCCTGTGTCTCATATGCCTCCATAAATTATACAGCAGTGTTCTGTATATTCACAGTTTTTGGGGTATGATCAAGTGTGTGTTAGATGCTCATGGGTCTAGTAAGAAAAAAAGCTGCATCTTCCCCTGTGAAACATGTGAAAGGTTTTTCCTTTGCATTCTTACATTTGCAATGTGCTTAATCCTTTATCTGTGAGGTTACAGTGGATAGCAGGTTGCCTATAGGGACTAAATCAGCCAGCAAATCTACAAAGCATTTTTAGAACTAACATGCCCATATGCCACATGGGCTGCAGACTAAGTCTGAAAACATATGACAAATAAAAGTGCTCTTCACTCACCGCTGCTCTCAGCTTGAGCAGCCAGATGATAAGAAAATCTCCTCTATCCAGAGCAGCTTTGGAGAATTCCATCATGTAAGAGACTTATGTGTGAATGGCATAAATCACATCCCACAAAATAACTGATCCTGGCAATGTTCTATGTGTGCTCGTAACTTATAAACAAGGCTGTCAATTTTGTATTCAAAGAAAAAGGGAAAAAAAAGAAGACGACTAAATGGTACCTTGCCTTTTTTTTTTCCCCCAACAGACTGTTCTAATGGAGATAAGAGAGTGGCTGGACGCTCATCCCAAAGAGGTGGTCATTCTCTCTTTCAGCCACTTCCTCGGCCTGAGCCAGGAGCTGCACATGCTACTGCTCACAACTATACGCAACATATTCACCTCCAAAGTCTGTCCCAAAACGGTACAACATCTCCTACAATTTTGTAGAAGGAATTAAAGAATAAGGTTGGCAGCATTCTGTATTTTTCAGCAAGTCCTATGAAAAGACCAAAACCAACAATGAACCGATCCCATTAACAGGTATTGTCTGTGTAGTCAAAGCCTGGTTTAGCCCATACCTCTGTAATATAGATCTCTATTGTCCTAAAACTATTTTAAAAAGTATCAATGAATCATACCGTAGAACTAGATGAAATTTTCCTCCATTATAATGAATATGGGCAACGTAGTGTATATACCCTGTCTTGCTGCTTTAAATATTCACAGGGGTGTAACACCAAATGTGGATTAAAAACTAAATCCACAACTAAAACTGAAACTAGTTCCTAACAAATGCACCATTTACTCCTGTTTCTGGTAAAAACTACAGTTTCCTGTTGATTACACTACTGTAAATATATATTTGTGGCTCCTTTGTAAAGATGTACATCTTAAGTAGGAACCAGCGGGCTTGAGGCAGACAGGAAAGGGAAGTTAAAGTACAGAGAAATGGACTAACACGTTCTAAGTTTTGGTCTTTTAATGGGATATGTTGTCAGTAAGAAAAATACAGAATAATCCCAGCCTCATACAGCAGCTAACTGATAGCAGCCTCATTAATTAATCATTCTTAAAAAAACAAAAAACTACTTCTCAAAATGTGAAAATAAGCCTGTTATTCTGTTGATTTCAGGAAGTGTTAACTCTTCGAAACCTGTGGGCTTTAGGCTACCAAGTTATTGTTTCCTATGAACACAATATTGCCAGCTGTCACGGCGACCTTTGGCCACACATTCCTTACTGGTGGGCTAATAAATGCAAAGCTGAAGCTCTTATTGAGGCATTTGAACACAGGAAGCAACATGGCCGACCAGGTAATCTGCCGCTAAATTTGACACCAAACTTGGGCAGGGCACAAAATCAAGGATTTGCTAGTTATTAATTACAGCTGTAATTTACCTATATCACTCATAAAATCATGTGTGTATTTTGTTTGTTGTGTATTTCAGGGGGTTTTTTCGTCACGGGAATTAATCTGACTGAGGACCTGAAATACATCTGCACACACCCAACAGAATCCCTGAAGGACTTGGTGATGTCCACATATCCGACTCTGCTCGGCTGGGTTAAAGAGCAGACTCCCGGCTCCAAAGTCGGCTCTCTGAATATCATTGCTGGGGACTTTATCACAGAGAGCCACTTTGTACCGACTGTTGTTATGCTGAATGAGAAACTACTGAAACACTCCTCCTGACTTTTCACCAGTACGCATTATTATTAAAAAAAAAAAAAAGGGGGGGGGTCACAGCATGGGATACATGAGCTTGTTGTGTTAAGAATGAAAGAAAAAAAAATTACTCAAGTACTTGAATTATTCATTTAAACCTAAATGCACTGATTGAAGGCAGTGAAATGTATACTTAAGTCTTCAAGCTGCTTGGGAACAGACTTTTGGCATTTCGAACTGTATTTGTTTGTTTACATTCAGTTCACTATTTATGCAATGCACTGTATCAGTTTTCACAAGGCAGCAAGGTGGCCAGTTTTATGTTTCGGTGACCAAAGCAATAATGATTCAACTAATCTCACCTTACTGTAGGCATTTTAGATGAGTAAGCACAAACAATGTAGTCAAAAAGCACATATGACTATAATGTAGGACATAACATTTTATAAATATGATGTGGGCAGCAAGTTTAAGAAGTAGCTAAACTGTATCACCTACAGTACATGTATTTATCAATAGAGAATGTAGAGCAGACGTGAAACTTGTGCATGGGAAAAGTTAGTTGCATGAATCCAACCATGACTGTTGTAATTATAATTGACTTTATGCAACAGGATAGGCCTTGGCTTAAAGTAATGCTGCACCACAGTGCCTGTGGAGATAAGCTTTTCAAATAAACATGAGCATTTTTAACCTAATCATCTGCCTTATATTCTCTGACCTTTCAGACAGACAAATCAATGTTTCCTTTTAAGATACCTGTGCTCGACTGCTGAAGTCTCTCACCAAGGCATTTGGTACTTTCATACAAAAGAAGTGGCCTTGCCTTTGCTGTTTTCTGCTGTAGGGAGTGTCAGACTATGGTGTCCGAGCTTTTGTGTTCCCTCACAGTAGCTTGTCAAATCTTGTGTCTGAACGACTGTTCTATGATAAGTTCAATAATTAATGGATTGGTTTTATACTTGATTAACCCATGATTAACCCAAGCTCTTATGGTCATATTACCCATTTAATTGTATTATATTTAATTATTTTATTGATATTTCATATCCATTTGTTCGCTTTAACATTTAAGTTTTCCACTTTATGATCATTTATGGTCATTTATAGGCAGCTCTCTTTAATTTAAAGAAATGTATAAAGTGCAACACCTACAATTAAAGTCGCACAGAACAACAGCTCACTGAGAGCAGCTGGCAGATCAGATTCCCCTGCTGCTAGTAGTAGTATAAATATACAGGGTATATATGGAAATTTATTGTTTTATTGCATTTTTGTGGGATTGAATAAATAAGGGAAATAAATAAGAAGCTCATTTAAATGCATTCATAACAAAATCAAACGGTTTATTTTTTCTATTCACCAACCTGTTTTCTATCACATGAATTTATCTTACAAATTAAAATCTACAGTTTCTGTTTTATCCATGGGTCAGTGTAAATATCCTCTCTATAATTTAAAGCCGAAGCGCTACAGTGAACATTAGACAAGACTTGACCCACAGGGTATCAGACGATAGCACTCCCAGCTGGTGATACAGGAGACCCCCTGCACATCTTTGTAGGATTTTATAAACGAAATAAAATCACATAAAGATCAGTTTCACGGGATAACTTTCACTGTTAAGCTGTTTCACATTAACAAAAACGATTCACTGCAATAGGATCAAATAAACAACTGATTCGAGACTGAAGATCGGTTTTAAGTTTTACAAGCAAGTTCCAAAAAAAAGAAAGAAATTAGGGTCAAACCCGTTTTATTTTTTTCAGTCTGATTTTAGCCCCGCCTCCCTTGGTTGCTACGTCACAGCGACCACACAGCAGCGCTGATAAAGGAGCTTGAACCGGTGAGAGATAAAATGGAAATAACATAAATAGGGATGACTCTTAAATATAAATACAAGTTGCTTCATCTTCTTTAAACGAATTCTCATACTAACCGAACCGCTGCGGCCGTGGCACGTTGTAGTTTCATCTGTCCGCCAACACCACGGAAACTCGGAGCTTCATCTTCCTCCTCGTCCTCCGTCGTCCAGCTGGTGGACGATCGCTGAAGGGGACCACGCCGAGGAGAGGAAGAGGGCGGACCGTGTGATGAAGGCAGGCCCCCCGGTTCTGTAGGGTTCTGCTGGGTTCTGTAGGGCTCTGTAGCTCGGACCTGCCCCTGGTGAGCCTCCGCAGGTCCGGGACTTGACTGTGCGACATGGATCGCAGCTGCCAGGACTGGATGTCCGCTCTACCCGAGGTGCTGTGGGACATCCCCCTGACCAACCTGGCCATACCTGGTACAGTCAACACCCGTGTTCCCTTGCTCCTTCCCCGGTCACCTGTAATGTATAACATTAGTACTAAACAGCATATAAGAGCCGATGGTGGCTGTCATACTATAGAATAATATGACTCAAGAATTAAACCAATCAAATATTATTTACAAATATCAGCAGGTGGAACTTTATGGTTCGTTAAAGTAAAGAGGAGTGTGTGTTTCTCATTTTAATTTGCTTTGCATTTGATTTAAAACTACTCGAAACCAGTCTCTCTCGGCTGGGAATCGGTATGAGGAACGTGTACAGCTCTAATGTGTGTATCCACACCTTTTCTATGAAGGGAGCCATGATGCCATGAGTTACTGTCTGGACATAAACTCTCCCCTGGTCAGGTCTGAATCGGACTTTTTCAGGCTCCTGGACGGACTTTTCTACTGCTTCACAAGACCTGCCATTTTTAAATGGGCCACCACACAGGTGTGTATGGTATTAAAAGAATTAAAAAGCTACAACACCAGCTAGAAAACTTGTGCTGATTATGTATGAAATTTTGTGTCCCTGTGGGACTAAGAAGGGACCCCTGTGGTGTTTCTCCATTTCTTGGGTATGACTTGGCAGTAAAGCAGGGTGACCAGTTGACTCAGTGAGATGAGGTTTTTTTTCATGGTTTGTAGCCTATTCAGTCATGTCTCTATTGTGCCCTAACCTGTGATTTGCCTAAGAGGAAAAACCACAATGTTTGTTGTGAAAAAGAAGTTTAAACGCCCAGTAAGATTTTTTTAGTCACCGGGGGGCAGTGGAAACCAGCTGTGAACACTGTGTTGACATCATCTTTTAAGTTGATAGAACTTCACAGCAAACATTTTTGTCCAGTTACACATTTAGCAGACACAGAGAAGCATTACCGCTTATAAAGTCGTACTTCTGTCAACCGGAAAAATGTAATGTAATTCTTTGCTTAGCTCTGTTTTGGTCACCACCAACAGTTGAGAACACAACTGTAAGAGAACACAAATAAATGTGCTGTATTATTTTAACCACTCATTAGCTGCTAAATTCACCCTCTATGTTCACAACCAGTCACTAAAATGTTCTGTCTGCTAGGAGCCTTTTCACTGTAAACAGGGGAACTAAGCTACAAGAGCAGGAACAGAAACTGTAAATTTGTAGCGGCTATGCAAAACAATGAACTTAAAGAAGCTAAAATGCTCTGCAGAGCTGAGGGAAACCAGAGTCAAGGGATAATTTTCTGTGGGTTCTTTACTGCAAGCGACAACATTCATATTGCACATAGTCATGGTCATTCTTCATCGAGGACAAAAAGTGAAGGATTCCTGACCATTTAGCGCAGACCTGTGCTTTGTGAATGCGGGTTAAACGACTTCCCTTATAAGAAACCACATCTACTGGAAGGAACATCTGTCTGTTTTACTTAATATTTGTGATATCGATTACAAACGACTATTCTCTGCAGGATAAAAGCATCGAGGAGCAGCTTGCAATGGGGATTCGGTTCTTCGATCTCCGCATTGCACACAAACCCTGTGACTCATCCAGTGACCTGTATTTCACACACGTCATATACACGCATTTAACAGTTTTGGTGAGTTTAATAAAATTATTAAAACCTCTCGTTTGGTCTTTTAGAGTAGGTTTATATTAAATGTCCTTCCTTTACAGGAAACACTGTCTTCTGTTGCCACCTGGTTGGAGTCTCATCCAAAAGAGATTGTTATCCTTGCTTGCAGCCATTTTGAGGGAATGGAAGACCAACGCCATGAATCATTCATTTTCTCCTTGAAGAAGCTTTTCGGCTCAAAACTCTGCCCCCGTGAGGTTAGTTTTCTCCTTGTACATCCGACATACGTTATAAAAACATTGAGCCTTGACACATCTAGCTCACCCTCCACAGGAATCATCCCTGACCCTACGGAGTCTGTGGGCGTCCGGTTACCAGGTCATCCTGTCCTATGACTCCCAGACCGCAGTGAGGCACCAGGAGCTATGGCCTGACATCCCCTACTGGTGGGCCAACCAGCCCACGGCACAAGGAGTGATCAGCTACCTGGAAAGGAACGAAGACCTGGGGCGCCCAGGTGAGTTCAACTCAGTAGAGTACGCAACATTAGAGTGAAGACTTTTAGCCTATTAAGTGTGTTTACTGGGGGATTTCCATGAAAACACACAAGTTACTAGTCTGGTTTTTGTTTTTCCTCAGAGGGCTTCTTCGTCTGTGGCCTGAACCTGACAGCTGATAGGTGTTACATCACCACGAACCCGAAGCAATCCCTGCGGACGCTGAGTTTCAGTAACTGGGAGCGTTTGAGGAAATGGCTGGAGGAGCAGGTCCCTGGATCGGACCCCAAGAGCGTCAACATCATCGCAGGAGACTTTGTGGGGCCACTGCCACTCTGCTCTCTGGTCATTGCACTGAACCAAAAACTTGTACGGAAGACTGCCCGTCAGACATGAAAAAATGATTAGCTGTCATTCTGTTCCACTGGATCTGATGCCAAAATAGCTACCGTATACCTCATTTTCTCCTTTCTGTATTTTGGTCAATTTAATCACACTTTGGTGCAAATTTAGAGTTAAACTGGGAGAAATATTTAAATTAACCTGAGGAGCTTCTGCATTTCTTACATTCACCTAAGGTGTTTTTAAATCCCAAAATATCCTGTATGTGTTGAATCTACAGCTCTAATGTGCAATTTATGTGATAACATGACTTTATATGACCTTGCATCATTCTTCTGTATTTTCAAATATTTTAATATACTTTTACAATACATTAGTTTAAAAAAAAAAACTAAACACATTTGTGGTACAGTTTGAGATTTCTTGAACCAGTGATTTATTTGGGGCTGCTGTCCTGAAGGGGGAAGGAACCCCCCCTTCCCCTTTGCTATCTGCCTGTGAACAGTTTCTTGTAGCGTCCGTAAGCGGCGTTGCTGATGATGACCTTGACGACGGCCGAGCCATCGTCTGCATTCACCTGTACGTCCTGAACGGTGGCTTCTTTGTACAGCCAACTATGGATGAAGACACACATTTACTACAGATACTTTGTTATTCTAAACCGAAAAACAGTGAGAAAAAAAACAGCGCTCACCTTAACTGGGGACCGCTGAGTTTAACTTTGAGGTCTAAAATGTGTTTTCCAGTCGAGCTTACAATCTCCTCTTCCACGGCTTTCTTCAACTCATCTAGGCCTCTCTCTTCCAGGGCAGATATGGGCAGTGTGTTGGGCTCTGCAGACTGATAGCTGAGAGGGAAATGGAAAGTACTTTGATAGCTTTACTTCTAAAGAGCAAGAACTGGTCTCATAAAATCAATAGGTTAGTGTAAATATCTATGAATGATAAATTTCTTATACAGTTTTGAGTCAAGACTGAGATTTCTATGTCCTATATTCAGTTAATGAATTTTATGGTTTTATGATTCAAGATATTGCCTTGAGAAATTCAACCCATCACAGCACTGACCCCTAGATTTGATAGGTTTAAAACATCTTCGAAAACCATAAAACTGATGGTGAAAACTTGAAGGCGTAACAGGACTTATAGTCTTACTCGTCAACAAGGTCAATTTTATTGTGGACTTCTATCATGGAGCTCATCAGCCTGTCAGGGACTTGGAGGTTCTTGAGGACATTCAGTACGTTCACCTTCTGATTCACCGTCTCTGGGTGACTGATGTCTCGGACGTGAATCAACAGATCCTGGAAGTATGAGAAACACAAGCACTGAGTTGAGCAGCCCTCCTCTGAAAGATACCTTCAGTAAACCAGTCACACCGAACCTTGGGATATCTCATGATCCACACAGCCCACATTTCATCCCACCCGATCCTGGGGTGAGCACCGGGTACATACAGAGTGTTTAATATCTTCCAAGGTGGCAGAGAAAGAGTCAATGAGCTGGTGGGGCAGCTGGGACAGGAAGCCAATGGTGTCCACGAACAGAACAGTCATGCGACTGGGCAGCTGGCCGGCATGGACGGTGACATCCAGGGTGGCGAAGAGCTGGTTTCTGGGCTGGAGGCCGCTGTCGCCAGTCAGTGCTTTGATCAGAGTGGTTTTTCCTGGGGAGGTTTAATGGGAGAGAAGGGAGGGGGGGCGTGAAACTGGAGACCTCATTGAACAATATCACACAATATCAGGCTTGTTTGGCGTCTCTCACCACAGTTGGTATATCCCAGCACGGAGACCACGGCGAACTCTCTGTGTTTACGCTGAGATCGCAGCAGGTGCCTCTTTTTCCGCAGTTTTTCCAGCGCCGACTGAATCTTTACCTCGCGCTCCTTCAGCAGCCGCTGCTGCACCTCGAACAGGGTCTCACCTGTAAGGTAAGGACCAATCAGAGCCGGAGTTTTACTCCAGCTGGGCTGTTCAATAACCACCAATACTGCGGTGCCACAGTACCTGAACCTCCGATGTATCTCGATCCTCCACCTTGCTGATCCATGTTTGAGTATTCATTTTTCAAACGAGATCTGGCGGGACATACCAAGAATTATTGTTTAGTACAAACAATGGCATCATGACACCAGATTAAGATGTTTTTAAACCGCACTTTTAATACTTAAGTGATGGAAAATTTAAAGCACTTGAAGTTACCTTAACAAGGGAATCTCGGCCAGAGAGATCTGTAACTTGGCCTCTTTAGTTCTCGCGTTGCAGCGGAAGATTTGAAGGACAACTGAGTATCTGTCCAAGACCTTAACCCCCCAGGCCTCCTCAAACTCCCTCTGTGTGGATGAACAGCCATCGTTAGAGCACAAAACCTTTCTATAGGTGGCGATTTTTCAGGTGTGCTCACCTCAGACAAAGGAGACAGACGCTCAACGTTCACAAACACAGCGGTGATTCCTGCTGTCTGGCGAATTTTCTCTGAGGGGTTAAAAGTACAGAGGGGTTATAAGGAGACATACTTGTTGGCTCAAGGTGCAGATCCACAGGTGGGTATTTAAAGAGGATAATACCTGTAAGAGACTGGAAGTTGCCTTTGCCAAATATCCTCTTCTTCTCCGGTGTCTTGGTGGAGAGGACGATCTTGTCCACCACTCTCCAGTTGTCCAAGGTGTTCACGAGCCCCACGGCCTCGGCCATCATCAACTCAGCTGTGGAGAAAGTAGTTAGAGCAGAGTAAACCCGTGTGGCATCCCCCGCGCTCACACATCCACATGCCTTGTCCTGTTACCGGTGGTCAGACGCTGCTTCCTGCTCCCCCACTTCACATCAGGCTGAACGATGAAGATCCTGTGTCGTCCCCCTGCGATGCCTTCAGGAACCTGCTGCTGGAACAGCTCCTCCACCTCACTGTCCTCCATGAAATCTCCATCCTCCTCCTCCTCCTCCTCCTCATCCTCCTCTCCTGTGGATCCAGTCTGCTGCCCACCGTTAAACGCATCCGTTCTCTTAGATCTGCGGGCAGAAAGCGCGGAGGCTCTGGGCTGCAGCCACCGCGGCCTCCGGGTGCTCAGCGCAGCAGCGCGCTGGGGGACGCTGCAGGTTGCCGCCGCCCTCTGGCAGCTCTGTGCGCAGGGTCGCTGCAGGAGCGCTAACCGTGAACAAATCCTCCTCAGGGCTGCCATGCTGTCTCACTGGTGTCATCGGGGATGCGCTCCGGTCCGGCAATCGTCCGTGATCGGTGTCCGCTAATGTCACCGGTCGTGGTCAGAGACAGACACCAGCCAGATCAGCCTCCGCGACTGTTGACGTTTTCTTCTTCTTCTTCTTTCTTCTTTCTTCTTCTTCTTCTTGCTTTCTGAAGGGTCACAGCAGCGTGGGGAGCTCACACTGCCTCCTGTCGTAGCAGTGTTTTGTTTTGGGGTTTTTTGATTAACTGTTTAAATGGTTTTTTTTCTAGTTTTACACACATCTAGTTCCAGCTACGTGACAGAGTGTGTCATGTCGGCAGCCCACGTGCTGCTGTGTTTTCAGGTCCGGGCATGTCGCGGCGTCCTTTGGCCCCGGAGCCCGACGTCTAGGCAGCGGCTCCTCCTTGGTTTAGTCATAATCCGAAACTTGTTGGACTGCGGGAGATTTATGGAACCGTCTCTGGTTGGAACTTTGTGGTTGCCTCGTAATTTCCTGCTGGGCGAAGCATCTTTACGCAGTTTAGGAGGGAGAATCCGCCTGGAAGTCCGAACTCAGGGAACAGGAAGAACATCGAGTCAAACGGTTGTCTTCTTTCCTGTTTTTGTAATTTCCTTTTTATTTTCTCACCCTTTTATATATTTTCTAAAAAATGGCCAAACAGTAAATTATACTCAAACAAAGCAGTATTTACCTCAAATAAAAAGAATAAAATAATATTTTTAATTGTAATATTGTTTTCACGAGTCTCTCCGGTGTATCCTGCCCCCTAGTGGACTCCAGGGTGATTACATTTTGAAGTTAGACTTTAATTTTGACTTCACTTTCTTTTTCTTTCTTTCTTTCTTTCTTTCTTTCTTTCTTTCTTTCTTTCTTTCTTTCTTTCTTTCTTTCTTTCTTTCTTTCTTTCTTTCTTTCCCTCTTTATTTTTAACCTGACTTTCAAATGCTTCGAATACAGGAGGATCTACATTTGCCTAGACAATATTTCTTCCAACACTTTGGGTCCTCCACAAAGCTCTAGACCAGTCTTACTATATTGAAGAGTCCAGTTTTTCGAGCTCAACTACAAATGAGATTGTTGCAGGAAAAACTGACGAAAATAGAGAAATTCTGAAGCTATGAATAATGTGTTCAAAGTGAATCAATGTCACAATGGAAATTTTACATTCAGTATTATAATTCTGTCGAAGGACCTGAATGTATTTTGTTAACTTTTTTTTCTTCTTGTCTTCGGTGTATACGAAATGTTTAACATTTATTCCTAATGTTACCATGAAAACGCTTGTTTTGGCGTGTGAACCTCTGTTGGGTGTCACATCTTACTGTCTGCATCACAGCTCGGGGGGTGTGCGTGTGCGTGACCTGAGAAGAAGTCAAACAGGTTGGACCGTCTCCACACAATGGCTCCCAGCAGGATCTCTGCCCATGGAAACTGGGGTGGCTGAGCTTTTTAAGTTCGTTCTATCTGGGAATCTGTATATTCTAAATTTCGTCGGTGGCACCACCGATAATTGGAACCGGAGCAGACAGGAGAGAGGCCGGGTTTGGTTAAACAAGCCGCAACATGACCGGAGGTGAATTCCTTCAGCGTGATGAGTGTTTGCTACAGGGAAACAGCAGAAGACGAGGAAGTTGAGTTAGACGTTTGCATGAGTTGGTAATAGAACTGTAACCGAGTTTTATCAGGTATAAAGTTAAAATATCTTTGAACTGTTTTTGCGTTTTCCGTGCGTAATCGCTCCACAGCGGGCGATGCCGCGCGCACTGTGGCGCACAGGACTGCTGCTCAGTCTCCTCGGTGTCTGCGCCTGTCTGGGTAAGATGACCCTGTCTGCTCACGCTGAATAGACGCTGGAAAACCACCGTCACTGAAACTTACCCACGATTTCCCTGTGCTGCTTCACTTCTTTATTTACAGAGCCAGACTGTGTCCTTGGCATGGTCGGTCAGCCGGTCTCACTGCCCTGCTTTTACCCTGAGTTATTAACCTTTGGGAATTTTGCCATCGAGTGGAGGAAAGATGAAAAAGTGGTGCTCAGGTCGGTGTGGGAAGAGGATGGATATTTGGAGGTATGGAGCACCGACAGGGCAACAATCTCAGCTGATGCTACACTGACCGGAAACTTGTCCTTGGAACTGCCCGCAGTTGATCCCACAGAAGACAAAACCTATTATAGTCTGTTCATCGTGTCAGGGAAGGATCGCAGCGCGCCCCTGTGCACCGTGTGCCTCAGAGTAGCAGGTCAGTGTGAACACATAGGAAGTAATCAGAGGGAATTTTTCTAGACACTAACTCCTGTTTTTGACGGCTGTTCGCAGCCGGTTTCAGCTCCCCACTGCTGCAGAAGGCAGAGGCAGAGCAGGGAGATGAGACGGCCTTCTGGTGTCACTCCAGCGGGGGCTTTCCTGAACCTGCAGTTCACTGGCTCATCAACGACACCGAGGAACCCCCCGAAGGTTCAGTGAGGACCCTGGTGGCATCGCTCCCACAATCCCTTCTCTACAACGTCACAAGCCACCTGACGGTCAACATTTCCGGAGACTCCAGTGTGTCCTGCATCATAGAGAACCTGTCAATGAACCAGACCCTGACATCCACAAGCTGTGAGTGATCGACAGCTGCTCATTCAGTTATCAGGCCCCAGCCAGTGCAGTGAGTCCCCTGCTTGTTCTCTAATCTCTGGTCATTATGGTGCGCAGATGGAGCGCGGGGCAGCTCAGTGGTCAGTCGGGCGTCGGAGGCCATGTGGATCTTCAGCACAGCTCTGTGTGTGGTGGTTGGGGTCATGGTGATGGCAGGAGTGGCCTATCAGATTCACTTGGACAGAATAAGTAAGAGGAAGAAGGACGAATACCATCAGACACACCTAAAAAGAGGTTAGCATCTTCCACTGTTGACATATCATTTCTAATAACATTACAGGACAGACAACCGCCAAAAAAGAGGCAAAAATGGTTGCTGCCCCGCTGCATTGAAACCTGACAACAACATGAACTGTGTTTACATGCGCAGTAGTGTTCTGGTTATGATCTGGTTTTTGGAATATCCTGTCTTTATGTATCTTTGTAATATTTCACAATTATTGGATTATGAGGGAAAGATGTAACATGAACATTTTTAAACTTTTTTTCCTCAGTTTATTATTGTTCCTATATTTTTCTACTATATGTCTGAATGTTAGGTGTAAACTTTCACAACACATTTTTTCTTTTGGTCGTATTTTGTGGCCAAAAATGCAAAATACTTCAATGTTTCAGACCAAAGTCAAAGAGTGCAGCTATTTCCTTTACCTCAGAGAAAGTTTAGAAAATGTAAAGGGTTTATTTATTTAATATTCTTTTTAAGATTTTGGTGGTGTATGTGAGAGAACATGATGTGTTAAAGGAAGCAGGGGGAGATATATTGGATGACATTAACAACTCAATGCAGTGGTTTTCAACCGTTCTGGCCTTTGAACCTTTAAAATTAATATATGTACTGTAAATTTGTAAAACCTCACCACCTAAGTTGTAAGTAGTTAAACCAAAGAATGATTTGTTGAATTTAAATGACACAGAAGCATTTCTCAAACGTAATGGGGCATGTTCTCCAGTGTACTATGCTTTTGTGATTACTGAAAACCTTTTTCTATCACTTACATGAGTGTTTGTTGTCTTCAGGATACAAAAGACGACATCTGTACAGGGAGGAGACTGAGGCAATGAAGACGGAGCCTAAAGAGACTGATGTTTAAAATCCAGAGTTGATAAATACTTCTTAACAGTCACTTCTTAAGTTTGAGGCAGCAGAGCGCTGATTTGTAAAAATGTATTTGCTGTAACTACCCCGCTCACTGCTTAAATATTTGATACTGACCATGCACATATAAAATTACTTACTGTACTTCCTGTCCATCTTCTCACAGGGAGGAGTTGTTGTGTTTTAAGGTTTCATAAAGTAAAGATTCAAAAACCCAAACCTGGGGTTGTTTTATTAATAGATCTGTGAGTTAAAATATTTTTACATCATTCCAGAAAATATGTCAGTCAAGAACTGAATATTTTTTACGTTTAAAATCTTTGAAGCCACAACTGTCAAAATTTTTCATCAGTCAAAATAAAGCAAACTTGATGAAATGCCAAAAAAAGACAAAATAATTGTTACAGTGTACAGTGTCCAGTTAAAATAGTTGGATAATGACGTTTATTTATTGGGGATGTAATTTATTGATAATATTGATTTTCATTGAACAGTCCATCCCTGACTACGTATTGAGTCAAAAATTGCCAATGGTACAATTACAAATAATATGAAGCAGATTGAGAGAGGTCAATTTTCAAATTAGACCAGAAAGGATATGTGACTAAATTCCACACCAAAATTATCATCGACTTTCTGTTCATCTACAACTTATTTCTGAAGCAGCCGTTACAAAAAGTAACGTCTGTGTTCCAATGACGTTCCATCCTTGGGAAGTCGCTAGCATTACTGCTGAAATCATCGGGAATCAGTCCATCAGTAATTGTCCCAGCTGCATTTCCTGTATCCACAATTTGGAGTCTTGTGCATGGGGGGGGGGGTGCAGCATAGATCTGATGCATTGTCTGTGCCTGGTACGTTTGCACCTGATTCCTCAAGGTCACATTGTTCAGTTTGAGCCTTCCTGCACAGACGTCACTGCGTAGAGGTCGTCACGACGCTGAGCTGTGACTGGGATCTGCTGCCGGATGTCAGCCAAGTACTGCAGGTCTGGGGACAGGTGACACGGGTTTAACAGACTAAGAATTTACAGAAAAAATGTACTGCATTAATGACCTTTGTGACGCATGTCCCCACTGGTTCTGCAGTTTTTGTTGTAGCACTGTAATGCATTATACTGTCAGGTTTCCCTTTTATTTCATTCTCCCAATGTAGATAAAGGGGTGAACAAAATAAATTATGAAAACTGAAATTAAATACATCTGTTTTATACAATCTATTTTAAATAAAATTGATATACAGACATTCGGACACTAAGCTATTGCCCTATTATAAATTAGTACATTTTATTCCATCTAAAAATGTGACCTCTGTGGCAGACTGAGCCTCAACACGATCAATGTCACTTTGCCAACACCACCAAAATAGTGCCTCGTCATCAGGAGGTTATCATTGTCACTGTGCAGCTCGTCACAAAGACGTCATAAACCTGGAGAGACTGTGAGTTTGTTTATTTGATTGGACAAAAATCTGCAGAGACGAGCTGACCGCTCTTCCACTCACCGATGTCAGCATAAATAACGGCCTCCTCCGCTCCGGCCTTGGAGATTACTTCTCCCCTGCAGCGACAGATTGCAAAAATCACAAGTCTGCAAAACTCACCCTAAGAATATCCCCAGACAAACAGTGCAGGATGTAGCTGGAAATTGTGATAGAAGTAGAGTAATTTCTGTTTTTTCGAAGTAGTGGAACGGCTCCAAATACAGTCACTCAGCGACTGTATTTAAGTACAACTTGAGGTACTTGTGCATAAGTTTTCACACTTCTATTTCATTCCATTCCCTTTTTCTATACGTTTTTGGGGCATTTTGTTGCCTTTATCATAGGGACAGTGATACCAGATAGGAAAACATGGGGAAAGAGAGCAGGGGAGTGACATGCAGCGAAGCAGGAACTCATCGCCCAGGGCATTTACACCCACATGCTATGCGCCAAATCACTCAGGTATCTGGTGATACCTGATATCCGGCAATGTTTTACATTTTTACTCCACTATATATGTCCTTCACAGGGAGTTATTTTGCAGATTAAGATTTTATCCAACGGTATATAAATAGTTTGAAGTAGCTCTGCATCAGCCAGTAAAATGATCTTTACACATTAATGCATCCTCAGTGTTAATGAAATAATATTGTGTATTGGACATAACATTTTTTCTGCATGATGCTACTTTAGTACAACTTGCCAATTAAAGTAATATTGGGAATTTGAGTATTTTGACTTGATTGCATTGCTACTTTTACTTGCAAGTGAATGATTTGAATACTTCTTCCACCGCTGCTCCTTCACTTCTGGACAGTCATGTGCACCCATTCATTCACTCACAGCTCCCTCGCAACCACTTGCTCTAACCCTTTCTCTCCCTCCTCTCTTCCTTCTGACTGTTCACTACACAATCACACATATAATGAGCAGACCAGATGATACATAAGGCAAAGCCTTCCTGTCTCTCACCATGGGTTTACGACAGTGCTGTGACCCCAGGCGACGTAAGAGGCAGTCTCATCTCTGGCAGGTGACGCCGTGGCCACGTACACTTGGTTATCAAGCGCCCTGCACAGGAGACAGCAACACAGTTACAGTGGTATCATGAACAGGTTAACATAGGAGTGAAGTAATATCAACAGCTCATATGATGTATTAGATAAACATTTGGCTTTAGTTGCAGGTTTGTGACCGTTTCTGATTTTTTTGGTTTGCATGGTTAATGTTGTATCCCTTTATTATATGATGCATATATATGTCAGGCAACAGTTTTGAATGTTTTGTAGACTTATGTTTGATTTGAGTTAACCCCTTTCAGAAGATACAGGGTTTACTGTTTTAATAGTTTTCGAGAGGATTTTCGATTACGACTGGGAGTCTGAGCCTAACCTCCCCCTCTGCAGGAGCTCCCAGTGTGCTGGACCCGTCGTCATGTTGAAGGCTCCAGGGTAGACCAGCAGCTGACAGCCTGAGAGCAGAAGGACAACCTAATCAACTGTGTCACATACCACAAAAAACAGCATAACTAATGTCGTACAAACCGTCATCTCATCCGCTCACCTTTCCTGCTGTAGAGCTGTGCGAGCTCTGCAAACCTCATATCGTAACAAATCCCCACTCCCACTTTACAGAACGCTAAGGGAGGAAAAACCGAGACATCAGACAGATGAAAAGGACGCTCTACCAGTGGCAGCGAACGAAGCAGGGGTCAGGAGACACCACTCACGCGTTTCAAACACGGACAAGCTGTTTCCCGGACTCAGTGTCTCAGATTCCTGGAAGCGAATTTTTCCTGGAACGTCAATGTCGAAGAGGTGAATCTTGAGAGAGAAAACATTGTAAGATGAGGAGAAAGACTATGATGTTGCTTGTGTCCTGCTATAATTTAAACAAATTACAAACAACCGAGTACTGTGCTTGATGCACACATACCTTCCTGTGTTTAAGAATCAGCTCTCCATCAGGCCCAAACACTGTACAGCTATTATACAACTTCCCGCCATCCTCTTCAGGGATAGATCCTGGTGAACAAGAAATCACATGCTTCACTCCTCCACTGCACAAAATGTGTACAGGTCTTTTTAATTTCTGTTGACTTTTCTGGTATATTGTCTAAGTTCTGTTACATCCCTTCCCCCAATTCCTCCTTAATTATGCTGCAATAATGTCATATTAGACTTATCGTAAGTATGATTTTCCAGCAAACTGATGTGGTTGATTGGAACACCACTCTGGAAGAGGGGTTTTTAGTGATATCAGTGACTTCTGTGCTTTATCTAGAATATGCTATTCTGTGGATTTGTCTGCTCAAATAATATACAAGTGGCTCCACTGAGTTTGTCATTTAACTCTCTCGTTGGTGGAGAACACCGTTTAACCTTTGACACTGTGGCACTCACATCAAAACATATTGTCCAGTTCATATTCTAAAAGGAGTTGGTGAGTTAGCATGAGAAAACATGTTTGTTATCCCACGGTATGAAGACAATAAACTCCTGGGATTAAAGAATTGTTAGCATCACTCTCAGCTTCAGTACTTTCCTCTCGTCGTTTTGTCGATCACAGTATTCAGAGCTATATGACATATTAAACTAAAGACATTTTCATTTTTTCCAGACCAAAAAGCAGTTCATTTACACATAATACAAGGGACCACACAGTTTCAGTTCTGAGCAGGATTATCATTAGAGGTGCTCCCTACCTCCCACCAGATAAACCTTATTCTCCTTTGCTGTCTCTGACAGCACCGTGGTGGACTCTCCTGGGATCCTCTCAGCATACGCAGAGAAGAAGCTGGTTCCATATGGAGAATTGAAGCATTCCTGTATTAATTACCAAAGTGAGAGACCATCAGTTTTACAGCAGGGAGTGAGTTGCGACTTGAATCCTGGAGATTGGGGAGCATGGGTTAGGCTTGCCATTTCAAATTGTTAATGTAAACTGCAAAGGACCCACTAAGGTCAAACTTTTTAAGGACAGGTTCACCTTTTTTTTGTTCTGTCTTTGGATAAAACTCCTTAGCCCATATTTACGCTGAAAACGTTACCGGCCTGTTACTCCTCACCTCTTTACTGGACGTCAATAGATCCCTGCGTTGTGTGAAATTCCCTCTCTCTGTTTTGCACAAAAAGGACTAATTTTTGTAGGATCTCCTCTTGATTAGTGTAACTCGAACAGCCGAAAGAAGGGATGGCCTCACAGTCAGTATAGATAGAGGTGGAACTACAGCAGCAACACATTAAATCTACGTACGGGGATGAGAGAAGTGCTTTGAGGCAGCCCGAGCCCCTGCCCCATCCCGAGCCCCTGCCTAACCCCCTGCCCCAGCCCCATCTCCAGCCCCCCCTCACCGGCAGCAGCACCACTTTGCTGCCCTGCCCCGCGGCCTCCTTCACCAGTCCCCGGGCTCTGCTCAGGTTGTCCCCTTTGACGCTCGTCACCCGCAGCTGGACCACAGCCAGACGGAACTCTGACGAGACAAACGACCGTCAATGTGATTTTACTTCAGAACTTTGCAACACTCGGAGGAGGCGTCTGGACAAAATGCACTCTGCTATTATGCATATCAGTTTTCTACCACTTCAGTAAAATAAACAACGCAGCAAACAGCGAAGGAATTCGCACTTACTGGACATCGCTTTCCCTAAAGTGGACATGAACGCAGAAAGATCCTGTTCGGCTTCACAGTCCAGCGCAGACAGGACATGTGATTCCGGGTGGCAGTTTGATTTTCAAAATAGAAGTCTGCAGTAAGGCTATAGGACTTTCGTGACGTTGGACTGGCCCGGGCTAACAAAACACAACGATAAGAAATACCGGTGGATGTCTGCGAACGTAATCACATTATTCGTCGAAATCTATATCCCTCCACGACAAACGTTCAAACCGATGCAAAGTTCAGGCCCTTTAATGTGAAGTTCATAGGCGCAGTGACGTCACCGGGGGGTGGGTGTTTTGCGGCCAATACAGATTCAGTGCGAGTGCGCGAGTCTTTCGTCATTGGTTGACCGAAATAAGCAGCAAATAAAATATTAGCCGGAAAATAACAGACTTGACAAAACAAGCACAAGTTTGGTACTTGCAGTTGTTAATCATGTACAAATTGCTAAAGTTCTCAGTATTTATAGCAGATAGAATTACATCTAAGTTAACATTGTCAATGTGTGGCCCTCTACAACTTTGATTTATAAATGGTAAACTCTTTATATTGCTATGGGCACTTTTTAACTTTGCAGAAATATTTGAATACTTGGTTTGTTCAAACATGGCCATCACTCCTCACCTGTGGTAGAACAGAAATACAAAATAAAAAAAACAAAATAAGAAACTCCTGCTGGATTGTGACTCGTTTACAGTAGCCAGGATTAGGAGCCTAAAAAGCCCTGCTTTTCCTTCTACTACTTAAGCACCCAGCAAACATTGCTTTGATATTTTCAAGATTGAGGAAAAATGAGGATGTAGCTCTGTAAGAGGTCTTTGTTGTACTGTAGCATTTTATAAAAAAAATGCCACAGCAAATATAGGCATTATTTTAATTTACATACCCATTAAACAACAATGTATGGATAACTGTGTTTACAACGGTGCAGTTGAATAATCCTCATTTATTAAAAACAGAGATGCTTAGAAAATAACAGCAGTACAGTAAGGTGCAAATTACACTTGAGACATGTTGCATTTCGAATAGTGGTTGACATCCTTTGCCAGTGATGTTAAAGAGTAATGTAAAGATTCCAAGTTAAGGATGTTCCGGTCAACAGAATACTTAAAAGTATCACAAAATTACAAATTCCAACACAATGCATGGGTTACACAGGAATGCTAGGACTGGAGTGAAGAAAGACCAACTTTATGAGTCTTTAATTCAAGTTTTTGCTTTTTGTTGCCCATATTGAAATGTGCCATGTTTTACTCAGGATGACTTCTCCCCTCATTTAATTTTTAAGAATAAAAGAGATCAACCCTCTCTGGACTTAAATTTCAGCTGGAGCTGTCAGGAAGGTGCCTAAAGAGGCTTTGTCATTTGAAACCCAGGCTGCTTACACAACTAGCCTTCAAAGCAAATGAATCAGTAAGCAAGAAAAAGCGAGGAAAGAGTCTGAAAGAGAGTTGAAGATTAGAGGAGAAGCAGCAATATACTGTGATATGCTGCCACTGCTGGTGCCAGTATCACACATCACAGGCATGAGGCCAAAGGCAACAGTGGCAAGCAAACTAAAGCTGCTTAAGTTTCGACTGACACAGCAGACAAGACAGACTGATTTGGATTGCAGACAAGGCTGTGCCTAAAAGTGCAAAGCACAATCCTTGTTCCAGTGATCGTTTCTCTTCCAATCAGAAATTAATATAGTGCTTCAATTACAATAATAGCCTTCAATATCAGCAATTTATTTCACCTAGGCATTTTAAATGGGAATATCCCTCACATACTGAATCTGAATGGGATGGAAAAATACTGAGGTGCTCAGGCTCTTAATAATAACAATCACCGAACCGCCGACTGTAAAACTATTGTACTCCAGGGGGCTGTGAACAATGCTTTCAGAGAGCTACATCAGACTGCTATGAGATGAGGTTCATTCATTATTATATGTTAAAGCAGAGAATAAATTATGTCCCAGAAACGCTGTAAAAGGCTCACCTCTTACTCTAGAAAGGGGGAGAACTTCAAACCTTGTGAGTTGGTTAAGAAGCCAGTTTAAGTTTCACTGCATATTCTTCTTCTTAGGATACACTTTCAAAATGACATTGCAAAGGTCTGTGCTGATATAGAGCAGTTTACACATTATATACATCATGTATTTATAAACATCCTCAAATAATTTTTATTTAAGGCTGCCTACTGGAAAAAAAAAGTTATCAAAAACTGTTGTTGCAGTAGGAAACCTGCTTCATGTGCCAGCACTGTTTTGTTTTTTTCTGTTTAATGGGGAGGGGGTATATCCCTATGTTTGAGTTTGCTGACTCATGCTCGCTTCCTGACCAGAACAACAATCATTAAATCTACTCAACACATACGAAGAGTAAATGGAGACACATGACTGAAATGCATTACTGTTCACTACAAAACAGAGGGGTCAGGACTGAGATGCTAAAGTCAGAAGGTCAATCATTTAACACTTGAACAGGTTTGCCACTGGTCGATCAGTACGCTACCTTAAGGCCAGAGGGAAATCGCCAGAGTGGAATTGCACAGTAATGAGATCCCATGTGTTATCAAGAGTAAAGTAAAACACACACTATAACCAAATATTTTTAGAATAGTGTCAGATAATGGTTTGATGACTGCAGAGCACCTAAGTATTTCAACACACACAGCCTGTCCCACAGGTCTGCAGTCTGCGGTGTGCCCACATGTCCCAAACACAGACACACGGGGCTTCACAGTCAACACTGCACTGGATCTGTCCAGGAAGGAGGACAGCCAAGGGAGAGTGGGAGAAGGTTTCACTCTTGGCAGACAGAGACTCTTCTTACAGTTTGTGTCACGGCTGACCGTCATGATCCCTCCATCCTGACACCGTCATCTCCCTTTACGAGCTCTCCAGAGCATCTAGGACTTTCATGATCTGCTGCTTGATGACCTTGGTGGCATCTCCTGCGTTTGGTATCAAATATCTGAGAGAGGGGAGGGAAAGAAGAGACACCAGCTCAGAGAAACAGTAGTGACCATTACTTTTGTGTTTCATGCTACAAAAAACTACCAAAAAAAAAAAAAAAAAAGTGTTCAATAAAGATTAGTTGTAACATACTAACAATGAATATAGGCCTAATTATGCCTGTGGCATTTTATTAAAAGGGATAATCTCTAAATATATACAAATGTATGGAGGCAGGTCATCATAAAAATCTGAACACATTTTTGAGGTGTTAAAGGGCTGTTTTGTTATTCTATGAATTTTTCCTTACTTATTGAATTTTAGATGAGAAGATCTGCACCACTAAAGTGTGTGTGTGTGTGTGTGTGTGTGTGTTAAATAGGACGCCATGGCCAACAATAGCATAAAAACTGCAGTGCACTTGTTGTCTGCTATGTTGTAGGTATAGCATGTAGTTCCCCATTATACCAAAAATTGTTAACCTTACATCTGTCTGTGTACATATTAAGCAAATGGCAGATGATGAGCTTAAAAGGTGTTTTCTTAAACTTTGATAGAGCAAGACTAGCCTTTTCCTTAGGTTTCCCTTAGGTCTTGCTGAGATAAGCTCTTAACCTGCTGTCCTGTGTCTCTGTGCATACAGCTAAGTATCTTAATAAGTAAAACGTATCTTATCATTGCTATAAAAATGAATCCCAATCAGGGTTATTTCTCCTTGACAGGATGTCAATTTTGAAATCTGTGTCTGTAAACAAGCACCTCTCAACTGCTGATATCTCCACTCCAGCTGAGTTGTTGCTGCCAAACTTAAACGTAATCAATTCAGGGTGCTTCTTTTTGGATGTGATCTTCACCACAGAGTTCAGTGCTTGTCTGGACTGGATGTAAGCAAAGCCTTTCCTGGAGGCGATCTCCCTCAGGCAGTACATGTGAGTTGCTGTGATCAACAAGTGGCTGCAATCAAAAAAGAACAGAGTGATGGTTAAGATTCATGGATTCCTGTCTTATTGCAACGCATCCTGTTCATTCATTTTACAGGAAGTGGAGATTAGTCATGTTTAAAATGCAACTGTCCCCATTACTTGCTCAATCCAAACTCCAACACCAATGACAACCGTTGAGGATGGGTGTGGGTATCACGAGGAAGATTTTTACATGCATTACCAAAGTCACCCAGGCGGGCATCCAACTCACCTCGGAAACATGTGACCAGTTTCTTTCACCTCATTACATGGGATGTGATGCTTTACATCTGGTTTGTTTATCCAGGTCTGAATGTTGACAATCTCCTTCCTGTCATCGTCTGACATGGACGAGCTGTCGATCTCATCTACAGAGACAAGAGATGGAGTTTCCTATTCTGTTTTTCAAAACAAAAGCTCTGCCAATATTTAAATAGCATTTGTCTTGAGTGTTTCATTAGCCCTTTTTAATTTTCACTGTGGCTACATTCAATAGGAATATACCTGTGTCATACTCCTCTTCATCACCAATACTGAACACAGGCTTAACACCTCGGTAAGGTTTGCCAACACGGTCGCTGCTGCTCACGTGCCTAAAGGAGGAAAAAGAAAAAGAAAGTGGAAACTCTGAACCCTACACTAGTACTGGGTGACCGAATGAAGAAACATTTACACCTGTGATGAAAAGTGACATTAAATACATATAATAGCAAGGTTGCACACAAATAGTAATGGCATGACGACCTCCAGGCTGCAGTAAACATTTTTAGCCCACTACTGCCATAGGTTATGCTGTTAAGTACAAAAAAAGAGGTTAAATGAGACATTTCTACTGGATACCAGGGGTTAAAGATTAGTTACTAAATGATATTCAGGGCTATTTGCAGAAATTCCTAGTAATAAAACATGATTTAATTTTCATGTCAGATTTCAATTTTTCCTGGATAGCCCTGGCTACCATCTAAAAAGAGCAACAATGAAATGGAAAGACAGACTGTTAAGTGCATATCCAAGCAAACAGCAGCTGAGGTTCCCCCTTAAACGCCTCAGCTATTTAGACTAGGAAGAGACAGTGAGTTGTAGATGTGAAGATGACTCAATGCTTCCTGAAAGGCCACAGCAGCTTCAACAGTGCAAACTTTACAGCAGTGCTAAATGTTAGTGAATGCATGAAGACAGATCTTGAGAAACATCTCTTAACACAGCCTGCCCATTCTGTATGGGAACGTGTAGCGCTATTATATTAGTGAGCGGTGTTGGTGGCAGAGATGCTGGTATTAAGCATGCGTTAACGTGACACAGGCTATGTGTCCTACAATCCCGGGAACTGGTGCAGGTCTACAGCCAGTGGGCATGCTGGTGACAAACAGCTGGATGTCAGGGGAGCTCTTACCGATCTGGAATCACCTTCTCTGGCCAAGGCAGATTGAAAGATATTCTAGCATGGGATAAGGCACAAGGTATGGTGAACTAATACACCATAAAATACAATACTCATACAATAATTCAAATACAACAGAACTGCAAAAGATTGTCTGTTAGAGTCATCAGAAAGACCACATTTATAGTGGTCCAGTCTCTGTTCTTATTTTGCTGACTATATTCTCATATGTTGATCATCAGGTGTAAACATGCATCAACCGGAAACAAAAACATTAGCTTGGCTTCCCATTAGTCGCCTAATAAATTTCCATCTTTGGTGGAATTGAAAAAAAAAAATGTAACATTTATTTCACAACTGAGGGGGGACCGGGTCCTCACCTGTCTACAGGGGTGGAGGTATTCTCAATGAAGCTAATCATCTTCTCCTTTACGTTCACTGACTTGGACTTGAGGGCAAATGTCATTTTGTTGACTAAGGACTTGACGCCTTTGCTGTCTCCAGGGCTGCTGAGAGACTCTCCCTTTAATGCAAGAAAAAGAAAACATTCTATGTGAGGAAGTAAAAAGTATATGTAAAATGTCCAACATGGAGCACTCTGTGTCACTGATAAACCATTTTTTTTACTCTCTTTTTTAGAGGTTAGAGGTAATTTCAAACAGAACTAGGTACTAGGTAAAACTCACACATTTAGTGACTCCCAAATATTATTGATGTAAACCCACCTCACACTTTCACTTAAGCATTTATAAAAGAAATAGACTTGCCCCCATTTAAGGAACTATTTTTCCAACCTGTTTTACACATTATTTCATATGCAGCAACTTTTCCTAATTCTATCGCCACTGTCTTTTCAACATCTCTGGCCACTTACATCAGCCGAGCTGAGGCTGCTGTGAGATCCTGATGTGCTGACAATCCAGTGGACGTATGAGGAGTCAAGGCCTTCGACGTTCATGTCGACTAGATGTTGCTGGAGGGCTGAAATCACACAAATCTGAGTGAGTTTTCAGTTCTTACCCATATATCCATATCATATTCACCTACAGGTACTTACCCATGAAACCTCCTTTAGCAATGCTGACATATTCTTTGTTTTTCTGCGGGAGAAAGCACAGATCAGTAAAGAACATGTAAAATGTAAAAGATTCTTCTTCTCTGTCCAGTTAACCATCTACCCCGTGCTTTCAACGTCCCTCACCTGCAGGAAGTGGGCCAACACCATGTTCATGTACATGTCCTCCTCCTCCCTCCCACTGCCCATGAAGCACAGGTGCTCTCCGCTGGCAATGGAGCCAGACTCTAACGACTGCTTCTGAGCCTCCAACAGGGATTTCACAGAGAGAGCAAACTCAGAAGGATTCTGGAGCATCTGTGGGGATAAAGGAACACATTTATTACTTCATATACATTTATATACTCCATATACATTTTCATAAAGAATCTATATTGTCAATCTCTCACCAGGTCAGAGTCCAGATGGAAGGCTGTGGACAGGTGCCCTGCATTGTACTGCTCTGCAGGGCGACAGTCAACCACAAAGAAACGAACCCCGTCCTGAAAGTAAAATCCTTTGTCACTTTACACATTGTCCTTCCTTTTCTGCCTCTTACATGGCTAACTTGCAAAAGGTAATTCATTTCCTTGTTAGTTTGAATTAGTTAAAAGTAACCTGAGTGTTACTGACCTGCTGCAGCTGGTTGGCCTGCAGGATTTCAGGGACAGACACAGGGAGACACAGGGCCTGACTCAGGTCAGTGTCCTCCTCTTTCAGAGCCACCAGGCTGCTACCAAACAGATTCTGATTCATCTACCAGGGCAGAAAAAGCAAAGAAAAACCCAATTGTTTTTAAACAATGAGTTCTCTTGTGCAGCTTCCTTCACCTCTTTGTTAGCTCTCGCACATCTGTCTTTGCTCAACTGAACATTATTCTGCATGCATCAAAAAGGTTATTTATTTTTACATAGCACCTTACCTTTCTGAGAGACAAAGGGGTCTTGCTCTGATAATACTGGGCCAGAGAAAACAAATCCTCTATGTCTTCAGATTCCAGGAGAGAAGGAAATGCTTCAAGCATTTCTGTGACACAAAAAGCCATGGTTATTTCACCTGTTTAACAAGATACACAGCAAATCCACAAAATAACAAGACTAGGTCAAAACTTAGTATATAGCTGGACTACTCTTCACCTGTTTGCTTGTCTCCTAATCTCTACAGCCAAATTCTCAATAAAGCTGTTCTTGGTTATGTGTTTTTCTGTTTCTGTTGCCAGACAACAGAATGGAAGTATGAAATTGTGACTGAAACACGGATCATTAAGACTAGATGATAACCAGCAGTCACTTCCAAGCTATTTCCAAGCTGCTGCTCTGCTGTTACAATTTTAATCTCATAAACAAGATGCTGTTAGACAAAAATTGCCAGACTCGTAAGTTAAAGACAGAGGCTGTGCTGTGAATTCAGCTATATTTGCTTGTAAAATGATCACTCAGAGAGAAAGTTAGAAAATCATTCCCATCTGTGTCAACTGTTGCCTGGTCAATTGAATGAGACACTTAGAGAAGTGTGCCTGCATAGGGAAAGCTCAACTGCAATTCACGGGGCAATACTGGTGACTCTTTTCTATGGAAAGTAACAAAGTTTTGTCCAGAAAGTCACTAGATTTGTCGCTATGTGCTTTTTGGAAAAAAAAGGTTGCTAAAAGGGGTCTGAAAAGTTGGTAAATCTAGTGACAAAGGCACATAGTTAGTAGCTATGATTGTAACCCCCCCCCCGATCACACATTAAAAAGTGTCTAAAGGTGCAATTTCGCATTCACTTCTCATTCAATGACTCACATTCTCATTAATAAGGCTGGCCCCGCTGTTGCATTCCAGCCAAAAAGACATGAAGCCAAACTTACTGATGATGTCCTCTTTGCTGTCTCCTTCCTGTGCAAGTATGGACTCTCTGAGGGTGAATCAAACAAAGACAAATCAAATATACATTTAAGATTCCTTAGTATGATCATGTTTATGTATAGATTCTAATAGCAGCTGCCTACTTGGCATTGACAAGCATGATGAGCATGAGGAAGAAGGTGAGGAAGGGGTCAGCCTGCTGGAGGTAGCAGTCCCACAAGGCCTGGGTAACCTCAGGAAGGCAGTGACTGGAAAACAAACTGCCCAGCTATGGAGGAAAGATAAACATAGACACATAGTTCTGACATAGCCACATATCATATTAACTGTTTGAATCCCTGTAAAAACATGTGACATGACTTTGGAGAAATCATTTCTAACCCAGTTGATGGCGTAGGAGTCAGGTGTGATCTTTTTGGTGTCCAAGAAGGAACAGAGCTCTGGCTCGTGGTACTGCAGCAGTAGTCTGTACAGGTGGAAGGGTCGGCCATTTGGCACACAGTCCCTGAAACACACATATTTTGCAAGCATTGCAGTTAATCTTTAAAACTCTATGTGAGAGGGATGAAGAGGACAACAATGTTCAGATGAGTCACCTGGGGATGTATTTGTTCATGACAGCGTAGAAGCAGTTGTAGAGGTCACTGCGGGGAAGCCGAAGCCCCAGTAGTGGTTTGAGCAGGTGCGGCCAGCTCATCTCTGGACTGAAGGTAATGTTGCGGGACTTACAGTAGAAAGTGATGACTGACTCGACATCAGACACCATATCACTTCTCTCCTCCTCTGATACACCTAGCTGGTCTAAACATGGGGACCAAGGGAGGTGTTAGCTTTGTTTTTCTATGAACAACTTGTAAAAATGCAGCCATCTACATTCAATATTCAAAAAGCAGAGAAATGCAGAGTGTAGTGAAAAACCTAGGTTAGTATTTTACACAATTATTAGAATACATAAAAAGAGAACTATTTCTGTATGCCTGTTTTTTCTGGGCATCTTTGTAATAACAGGCTTTCTATTTTGAGCTGTACTAGACCTTATTGTCAACTTGTCAGAAGTGCAGACAAACGAAAGTTATTTGTTCCTCTGAAATCTGCTTTTGATACAGTCAGACTATGTGAGTGAGAGTCTAAATAGACATAAAACATTTTTTTTTCTACTTTCTTATTGCTTATGGTGTGTGTCCCATCCACTGCCTCAACTTGAGACACACTAACCAGAGGGTGCTGAAAACTCGATACTGAGGATTATTTGGTATCTAAGTTATATGACCAAATTTGTCTATTCTTTCCAGCATTTTATGAGTAAAATACATGAGACGTGCAGTCTACAAACAGAGGTAAATAACTTATTCTGTCTTTCCATCATCAGTGTATATGTAGTATCTAAGGTAAATGGCACAAAACACATCATTTCTCCAAAGGTGTCCCTCAGGATTATTCCTCTTCTATACATTCTGATTCAATTATAATTGTATTACCAATACTATGTTGTTATACATTGTAAAACATTGTTACATACATTGTTAAACCCTAAAGTTTAGTTACTACTGGTACTTTGTATTTAGAGGGGGATTCTCATCCTGGACCTGTACAAACTGCAACTGGGTACCTTCATTCTGTTCATGTTTGGGTGCTAACTATGTACTTTCATTGCTGCAGTTTCAAAAATCAGCGTACCATCAAGGAATAAGAGCCACATGCATTTACTCACCAATCAGCTGTTGACCACGGTTATGAATGAGTGTCTGTTCTGGTAAATCGAAGACACCGTCCCAGGGAGACAGACTGTCTCCTTTTCCTGAGACATTCAGAGCGATCTGCCAACACAGAACAAGCAGTCACTGCTAAACATGCCAGACTGAGTGAGAAAGGGACACTTGATAAACACAAATTAAAAAATGAACTGCCCCTCCACTAAACGACAACTCATATACCAAGATGTAGCTGTATAACTTGTGAATGTTAACTGGTGATAATATTTATAGATTATTTGGAGAGCTTAAGACCCAACAATATATCCAATCCAAGCAGTGTCATATTAACAAAATTAAATAGCTTTAGTTATTTACCGGATGTTAAAGTTTCGAAGCTTTACATGTTCGAGTAAACAGGAAATGATGCAAATACAACAGATTAATAAAATTAGAAATGTTGGATGGTATTTTTGGACAAATGTATTGTTTTCTAAAAAATCTCAGTACATATCAGTGTGGTTTTCAAGAACACTATAAGTAACAAAATACAATTCCTTCAGATTGGATTGTTAACATTGTTTCATTATATGTGATATTAATTCAATCAAATTAACAGTAATCATTTGCAGTCTAATTTTTTCTTTTTCAGCATATTCAAAAAATATTTTTTGATATACTATAAAGATTATTACTTTGCCTAACACATTTTAATACTGAAAATCAAAATCAGTTTTAAATGAATGTTAAATGGTTGATTACATCATCTAACTGGGTAAAGCTGCCCTACAATTGCCCCTTTTTAATGGAACCTACACAAACATCTCACTCATAAGAAGCTTAATAGTGAAGTTGCAGTAGAGAATGTCTCTTTTTGACAGTGTGGCCTTTTGCAGATGAGCAATATTTGGCATCTGTGGCATATATAAACCTTTCAGTGTTTTGTTGACATGCTTCATACATAAAATATGTTGGAGGTATGTAGTTTCTGAATGACTAAAGCTCAGCATGTAGGTGTGTCATGAAGAAGTTAGAGCCTTCACATCATCTGAGCATGGAATACTGGTCTTTCCAGTCTGTTGATGTCTGTCTGATGTGAGCAATTCCCATTTTCATATCATGTGGACTCTAATAATAGAAAGGTTACTGACTTCTAGTCCTATGCAAACACAATGTCTTGTCTATTTTTGATGATGACCTTTTACAATTATATTTTAAACTGTAGTTATATTACATCATAAGTGGTTTTCATAATAAGCAGTCATTTTCAGCTTGTTTAGACTAAATCCTGTGGTGTTCCTCACCTTCCACATTTTGGCCCTGTGCTGAACTGAATGTTCTTGGACCTGGATGATTCCTCTCTCCAACTCCATGTCAGAACCACCAGAGTCCAGAACCTCAGCTAGATCCTGGTCCCTGAGGAGGCACAGACGGTACATGGTGACAATGGTTAAACATTAAAACAAAGTTCACTTTTACGAAGTGAAAAAGATATCTTTTCTCGACAGTATGTCATCCCCTAAAAGTCGTGGCTTAATTAAATAGTCAATCAACAGAAATGTAAAAGATGATTATTGTAATTGATCAATTAATCATCTGAGTCATTTCTCTATTAAAAGACTAGAGACCAAACATTGAATGGTTACAATTTTTTTAAAGAGAGGACTTCCTGGTTTTCTCTGTAATATAACTGGAAATTAAATACCTGCAGTTTTTACATGTTTGGGGGGGGGGGGCAAAATAAGCACTTATGAGCCCTCTTTTTGTCTCATGTGTAATCTGCACTTGTAATTACATTTGACGTTCTGTACACAAGATGCCGATAAATCAACAAATTAATAGAATAACAATTCATTTTTAATTATTGGTCCTTGTTATGTGAATTCCCAAAGCAGAGAAATAACTCTGATGTTCGGGCTGAGAGCTGATAATGTCGAGTTGTCTTTTCATTTTTTTTATGCAGTTTGATGGGTTCAACATCAGCAAGACTATTTAAATGGTGATTTAGTAAAAACATAGGGGCATCTTTTCTTTTTTTTTTTTTTACTATGATACTTATCCACATTGCCGAATTCCTGCACGGATTTTTGACAAGTCTTGACAGCTCCCACACTTCGCTGACAAGTCCATAACGTAACTTCAATAATATTGTGTTACGTTATTGTACTTGATTTTAACACATGCGGTGAGAACAAACGAGTGGGTTCAGGTGTGCTGCTGTGCTCAGGTTCTGCTTAAAAGGAGGCAGAACTCGACAATACACCGGCTATCTGGCTAGTTACCGTTAGCTTTCCGGCTAATACGCTTTGTATATTAACTTGTCAAGACGAGAAAGAAAGTGATGGAACGATATTTATTTTTACTACTGTTTTTAGAAGCTCTTTATTGATATTTATACGTCGTAGTGCCGAGGCTGTTGAACTGAACTAACTTGGCTAATTAACATTTGCTGGCTAGCTGCCGAGCATTAACGGTACCAAACTGGTTTTCGCACTAGCATCCGTCGTCAGCGGAGCAGATTAACTACGCACTCACGTGTTTGGTTATTTAACACGGGATTTTTCCAGATGCAGCCCACGAGGGCATTTGACAATCGAAATAAAGTCTCTTACAACAGTGGTCCGATAAAACAAAAAGCGTCTCACCAGCTGCCCTGAAGAGCTTCCTCCACGGCATCCGCCATTGTTGTGTTGACGGAGACACGTCAAATGCCGTCAACGCGGCCCATATGTCGCGCAACGCTGTCGTTGGGTAACGAGCAACCGAGATTGTTGTTAAATTTAACAAAGACGACAGCGACTACAGATGTGACGTGAGGCACCTGAGGATTTTCTAGCTAATTATAATGACTAAGTCTTATTTCAGTATTAGAGGCAGGTATTGGGACTTTTAATTAAAAAAAAAAAAAAAAACAACAATCGTAATAGAAATGAAAGAGACTTCTTATCCTAATGGTATTGTCATGGTTAAAAAGGCTGAAAGCTACATTTGACGGGCCATGTCTTTTGATATCACCTTTTAAATTGTAATAGGAAAAGCATTGGCGTTGCTAGTACCACTAATAATGGCTCTGTTCTACTGTAATGTCTCATTGAGCCAGTACAGTGAACCATAATACAACATGCCTTCTAAAATAGGGCTCATTTTAATTAAGCTTACTTGTACTATAGTCAACCTCCTGGGTAACCTTAAGAAATTCATTGTCTATTTAAGAGAAAAAAGTACAGGTGTTAATAATAACACTGATGAGGGCTGTTAAATATCCAGTGAAGGTTAATATGAAGTCCCGGGTTTGTGAATTATTTCATTTTATCAAACAGACGAGCTGAAAATGTAAAACCTCAAACACACAAAAAGCATTTAACATAAAACTCAAAGATTGTACTTGTTAAACTCATTGCAAGAATAAATCAAGCTTGTCACTGAAAAATAATCAGAGGACAAGGTGTTCTCAGTGCACTAAAGTCATGTTGAAGATTACAACTAAATATACAGTAAACTAAAAGACACTGAGGTGAAATTAATTCCAGGAATTATAACTTTATTATGATTCATATTCTTTCACTTTGGTCACCATACATATCGCTGATTTCCTATCAAACAGCCCAAATTTTGTGGATATCTGCAGACTAACTGCTGAAGGTTACAACCATTTCTCCCAGGTGAACTACCCATTTGCTTTAGTAAGTTTGAAATAGATGTTTTTTGTTGTGTAGTAGTCCTCACCAGATGCAGCTAGAATGTATGATTTGGTTCTTTGGTGTTACCACACATTCAATAAAATGTAGCCATTACTGCTGCTAGAAGAATGTCACAGATAACAGGAGTGTTTCATTTTAGTTTTCTAAAAAATTGAAATGCTCCTTACATACAAACTTTCAGCAGTGGTGGCTAATTTTTTTTCCCCAGTGTATGGATACTATATGAGAACCAAATTATACACTGTACCAAGAAATTCTCAGACCTGCATGTAGGTTGGAAACGATAAGGCGTGGATGTGAGAGGATCATTTGAAAAGGAGAGAAAAATAAAATAAAATCACTGTCTTAAGGTTTACTCTGTCAAAAAATGAAACCAAATGTAGCATGAAAATAAACATTTTACAATAAAATAGAAAATAGATCATGATTCTCAGTTAAGTGAGCTAGGAAAATCCACCGACTAGCAAATCCCTTGTGACATCTCCTGACACTGGAGGTAATTCCAAAATATCATTTTCAAAAAACTAAAGACAAAGTTGGTTAAGTTTTTCTAATCAAAGTGTTTTGCCCAAAGTATCTTGTCTGGGCTTTCCTAGTGTTAGACGGCACAAGCATTGCATTTACATTTATTTATAAAGTGAACATGCTGCACAAAGTATGTAAAAAAAAAAAAAAAAAAACAACCAAAAAACAAGCAATCCCATCATAAAAAACCCTGTCACACTTGCTAAACTAACCTCCCTGTTGCCTTGTATCCATGGGATCAATTCCAGCATTACAAACACAGACATTACATATTTGACTATATTTTAATCTTGCATCCGGAACTGATAATGTATGTTACTATATGGAAGTAGCTGGACAAAAACAATTTAGATCAGCATAAATTAACAGGTGAACAGTCCATTAGAATTATATAAAGCTCTCACAGTATTTTCTGTAGATTTAAGTGTCACAGAAGCGTAAAGTCAGCAATTGGTTCATGAGACTGCACACATTTCAATTCTCTTACATTTTACATAGTTACTGGTAATTTAGACAGATATACATGGCAATTCATGTAGGTTTTCACTCTAGATGATCCAATCTTTATCTTTATTCCAAGCAATAAAAAGGTTATGATGGTTTTATGGTGATGTTCTGGTTGAATTAAGTACCAGCAAAGGGCTTTGTTGGTTAAGACCCCCCAGCTTTCCCCAACCCAACAACCAACAGTGTACCGGAAGCCTGGATCACAGCCTCTGCTTGTTTGTGAATAGAAATTCTTTTTTTCCATGATAACAAACCCATTACATGTGATGTAAACACTGTATATATTCAGGGCTTTTTTTCTCATATTATGCAGTACTTTTTTTTTTTTTTTTGGACAAATCAAAGTCAGACAGTTGCATTTTTAAGTTACGTTCAGCAATGAAGACTGAGATTGGCGATCAATTGGCAGAGACTTTACAGTGTTGGGGGTTTCAGCCCATACTTCCTGGCCACCTCTGTCTGGGCATACGCTGCATCACATAATGAGTACAAATGGGCCATCTCCATCTCTGATTTGGCTAGGTTAATTGCCTTGTTGAACATTTCTATTGCCTTGTCCAGATTTCCCCTGCAAAGAAAATCCTCTGGTTATTTCAAGCACTTCAAGAAGACTTGTAATGTATGGTCTGGATTCAATTGTTACTCTCACCTTTGCACCTCAATGGTTCCCATAGTTTCATAGGCAAAGTCACACTTGTTGTCAATTTCAATCGCCTTACTGATGAGCTCTAGACCCAAGTCAAGGTCTTGTTTCCATTGTAGCTGTAACAACCTAGATATATATATTAATCAATTACCAACATGTCCTATTTACATCAATCAGTTAAATTATTAATAAACTACAACATAAAAGGGACAATAAATGCCTACCCCTTGTGGACATATGTGGTAGCATTGTCTGGTTCCAGTTCGATACACTTATCATACATCTCGTCGGCTTTTCCAAACTGCTGCTGATCAGTCAAAGCCTGAAAAGATTACAAAACACTTGTAAAGTTGTCATATTGAACACATTAACAAGGTTTGAAGGTGTTATTTTTTGTCTGAATGTATAGTTTTACAATAGCAGGCTGAGCAAATGAACAGTAAGCAACCACTGATTATTTTTGTAAAGAAAAATAAATAAATAAATATATAAAAATCAAGTTTTTGATGGCATACCTGAGCATAAAGAGCATAGCCCTCTGCACACTTTGGGAACCTCCTGATAACATCTTCAAAGCCATCCATGGCTGTCTGTACCTGTGCTGGGTTGTTTCCGGTATATGCTTGTCTGTACTGAAGAACACAAGACCAAAAAAAAAAAACAACTTACCACTTAAATTTAAATTGTACCAGGCATGGTTGATACATGTAAAGATAATGTAGGCAAACTTGCTGTTCAATTAGTCTTTGTCTGAAAACTTACAAGAGCAAAGCATTTCTGTGCCTGGGCCAGAGCAGAGTCAGGTCTGAGCAGGATGCACTCGTCAAAGTCTCCCACGGCCTCATCCACCTGGTCCAAGAGGATCTTCAGCTGAGAGGAAATACGGAGCAAACTTGTTATGACGTGTAACAAATTATACCCACTATCTTATGACCACCATAATAACTCAGTGTGGCAGTGACAGTGCAAACATTATGTTAGTAGTTGTCAACTGACACCAAGTCAGCTGACAAACTGACACCCCGTAAATTACCAATCAGGTGTTAAAGAATTCAAGTCAACCTCCTACCTGACCCCTGTGGTGATACACATCAGGGTTGCGTGTGTCAATCTCGGCTGCCATGTTAAAGTCTTGTGTAGAGAGTAGAGGCTGCTGCTGTTGCATGTACATGCTTCCACGCTTGATCAAAGCATTGGCTCGTAACTGTGGAATTATAGAACAGACAAAGAAACAGCTGTAGCTTCTCAGGCTCTTCTTAAATAACGCAAATTATAAGATAAAGTGCTAGAAAGTGGTGCCAAGAGCCCAGACTGAACTCTTGAATTCTTTTCCATGCCTTTCTTGATTTTAGAAAAACCACTACGTAGTAATGTGGGCATGTTTCTCAGACAATGTTTTTGTCTTGAGTCTTAGACTACCTTTTAGGCCAGTTTCAGGAAAACTGAAATTGTCTGAGAACTTCATGTGATTGTCAAGGAAAGTGATTCATTGATCACATGTAAACTGGTGTCTTTCACAGTACAATTTCTTGAAATGAATTAATCCCAGGATTATTTTAGGATTATTTTGGCATTATCTAGCGGTGTTTAAACACCTATCAGAGTAGCTGAATTGCTTTAATAACCTCAACTAAGAGTAGGCTTATCAATTAAACAAGCTTTACCTTCACATTGGCGTCCTGCATGTTGATTACCCGGTCCAGATCAGGTTGAGCAGCAGTAGCATTACCTATCAGCAGGAAGAAAGTGGCCCGCAGCAGCAGGGCCTCTGCAGTGTACCGACCTCCTGACTCGATCTCCTTGGTGCACTCACTGATGATTTTGTCATAGTTCTCCTCCTCCATGTACTGCTTTGCCTTCAGGTAGCCAGAGCTAAGGAGTTGGGGAACGTAGTGTTTATCGACTGGTCTACTAATTTTTCAAAATTCCTATGAAATTACCTGTCAGTCATTATGAGGAATCATTTTGAGTTTTGTCATCCCCTATCACGTGTGCATTAGAATCTGAAGTGGAATACCATGAAATTTTCTCAACACATCCACGCTCCCGAGGACACTGACTGCTACTCTAGTGCCATACTCATGGGAAAGTGCAAACCCTTGCCTGTGTTACTGTTCTGTTTATCATACAATTCCTTGTGCTCAGAGTCAGGCACTTCGATTATCAGTTACTGACAGTGAAAAGGCAAAATCTGTACCTAAAACAAAACACTTTCCCCTCGGCTGGAAGCATTAACCTGTCCAGAACCTTCGCTGTAAACCTGCCCATTGAGATTCAAAATTTTTGTTGTGTACAAGTGAAAATTATGTCACACTATCAAGTGATCACTGAGACACAGATTCCTACATAACATTCCCAGCATCTTGATCAGCTCCTGTGTCCCTAATAAAACCTAAATTTAACAGTAATGTTGATACTGTGTAAATGTTCTCTGACCTCTCAGTGACCTCAGCTGCCTCTCCCTCTTTGTCCTTGTCTTCATCTTTCTTCTCACCCTTCTGCAGGGGCTGTGAGATGATGTCATCAGTGAACGAGGAGAAGTAAGACTTGATGAACTGAGGAGAGGGCATCATCGGCTCACGGTTCTACAGAAGAGGGGGTTTAAAAACATTTGTTTATTTTATTTTGACAATCAAGGTTAAATTCAATTAGGTCTATAAGTATTTGGACAGTGACACAATTTTGTCTCAGTATACAACCACAATAGATATGAAACGAATCAAGATGTGATTGAAGTGTATACTTTCAGCTTTAATTCAAGGGGTTTGACAAAAAATTACATTAAAGGGACTCTCTTTTGCAGTATGTTTTGGGTCATTATCCATCTGTACTGTGAAGCACCATCTTATCAGTTTTTCAGCATTTGGCTCAATCTGATTAGATAGTAAAGCTCTGAACACTTCAGAATTCATCCTGCTGCTTCCATCAGCCATCACATCATCAATAAACACCAGTGACCCAGTTCCATTGGCAGCCATTCATGTCCAGGCCATAACACTGTCTCCACCATGTTTAACAGATGACTTTGGATCATGAGCCGTTCCTTTGCGTCTCCATCCTCTTCTCTTCCCATCATTCTGGTACAAGTTCATCTTGGTTTCATCTGTTAAAATAAACCTTGCTCCAGACCTGATCAGGGTTTATTAGATATTTTCTGGTAAAGTCTAATCTGGCCTTTCTGTTCTTGAGTGTTACCAGTGGTCTGAATCTTGTCATAAACTTTCTGTAATTACAGTCACTTGATTGTAGACTTTGACAAAGATTCACCTTTCTTCTGGAAAGTGTTCTTGACCTGACTAGATGTTATGAGGGTTTTTTTTCCTTCACCAAGGAAGTATTCTGTGGTCATTCACTTTAGTCATCTTCCGTGGTCTTTCAGGCTTTTTGGTTTTGCTGAACTCACCAGCTTATTTCTTATTTTTCAAGAATGCACCACATTGTCGATCTGGCCACTCCTTAAGTTTCTGCCATCTGTCTGATATGTTTGTTTTGTTTTGAATACTAATGATGGATTCTTTCAATTTGCATCAACACCTCTCTGGATCACATATTAAGAGTTCCCATGAACAGCTACGAAATGCAAAGTCAACACTTGGAATCAGCTCCAGACCTTTTATCTGCTTCATTTTTCATGAAATAATGAGGGAACAGGCCACAGCTGGACATGACAGCGATCATTCATCAACGGTCCAGTTAATCCTGAGCCCCTGAAAATGAGGGACTATGTATGCTATTGTCTGCTAAATGCTAAATGTCTGCTATTCCTAAACAGTTGATATAAATTTTTTTAAACCCCTTGATTTAAAACTTAAAGTCCTCACTTCAATTACATCTTAACTTGTTTGTTTCGAATCCACTGTGGTGGTGAACAGAGGCAAAATTATGAAAATAGATGTATCTTTGTCAAAATGCTTATGTACCTAACTATAAGATCGAAAGAAATGTGTCTTAAAGTGGACAAATACCTTGTACTTGTCTTTGGCCTTCTCTTTCCCCAACTGCTTCAGCACTTTGTCGGCTAGCAGCATGCTCTGTTGGTTCTGGAAGGCCTCAAGAATACACACCGCTGTGACATCTGGAGGATACGCAGGGAACAAAACTGACTGTCAGTAAGCGTCACAAATTTTGAGTTGAACTTGAAAATAGACATTTTGAGAACAAGAGCATCTCACCCTCTAAGCACTCCTTCTTGTTGTCTAGTTTTTCCAGAGCTTTGGCCCTCCTGAACAGAGCCTTGACATAGCGTGGATTTAGCTCCACAGCCTGAGAGCAGTCCTGTACCACTTCTGCCCACTTCATCTGAAATGACAGTTATACCCTAATTATCTTCTAACAGTATTTCCCTGCAACCAAGGGGCAAAAAATTTCTCCTTATTTCTCCTAATTGTTGTAAATCCAAATAACAGTTTACTAAAAGCTTACAAGGGAAGTGCATACTGGAAAAACTATTAAAAAAAATTTACTGACTGGAAACCAAAGAAAAACCCAAAAAACTTTAGTGATACCGATATCTAAAGACCAATATAAAAATGTAATTTTTAAATTAGAACAGTATCTGCAACAAAACGACAGAACCAAATGGAAAAAGAGAACTATAATACAGTTAGAGTTCCCTGACTAATGTTTCAACATTACATTTTTAGTTGCAGAATGTGTGTGAGCAGAGGACCTCCTGAGGTTCTTTAAGCTCTGTCAGTTAACCCATCAGTCAAAAGTCAACATGGAAAGATTTGAGAATGTTGTTGATTTGCACAGAATCTGCTACCCATTGACCAAACAGGTGTAACACTGTTTTCTGCAGAGGCATGCCATCCCTTCTGGCTTTAAGTTGTGAGAGGAAGAGGGGGCCCCTCAGTATGGAGTGAATCCATATCAGGCATATTTTATGTTAAAGGAAGGAAAAGGAGCATCAAACTGCACGATTTTCCATCTACAAGCTACTCAACCCAAGGGAATATTTCTTCAGAAAAGGACTAAATGTGACATACTGCAACATAGAATTCACTTGCTAGGATACTCTTAAAAAGGCTAGAACTTTGTATATTATTGATTTCTGTAAAAGAATAAATGGACAGTTCCAGGCAGAAGCCACACCTCCTCAACAATAAATTGACATAAGATTGATAATAATTCAACTTTTTTTCCCCTCACTCTTCATGAAGATATCTCAAATTGTTATGGGTTGTTCACATTAACAAAAATCTCTGTACAGATTAAATGACTATGGTGCCAACCTGCTGCTCGTAGGCTGCTGCTCTGTTCTGGTAAAATGTTGACAAATCAGCCTTCTGCTCTGTGGGGCAAAGAGCAATGGCCTCTGTGTAGCACTGGATGGCATTCTCATATTTGCCAGCCTTGAAATACTTGTTGCCCTTGTTCTTTGCTGCCTGGGCCCGATCCAAAGGACTCTAAAAAAAAAAAAAAGAAGAGAGAAAGGGAAACATTTATTGATTAAATAGTCTCCCCTGTGACTAAGTGGACTGGATCAAGGAGTAAGTATCCCTCAGCATCTTACACTGCACTAGGCTTATCAAGTGAACTGTACACAAGTGCCTAGGATTGAATTCCATCAAGCTGAAAAGCCAAAAGTGCTAAGAAACTATTTCCAACAATTTACAAAACCCAGGTTCGGGATTCTTGAGCAAAATTATTCCAATGGTGTGATAAGAAAGTGCATTTCAGAGACAAACTAAACACTGCAACAACATATAAACTTGGATGCACTGAATTGATGTTTGAACTGTGAAAAAGTCTATAGAACCCACACAGGTAAGCTGCCAGAGCAACTGTAGCCTGTGTGCTTTGAGTGTGTCTCAGTAACCGCAATGAATTATGATGCCTGCACAATGCTGGCATGCTAATGGTAACACCAAATGTATGACTTCACATTAATATAACCCAGCGCCTTAAATGAATCCTGTCTGTTTCAAAACAAGCGCATCACAGTTATGATGAAATGATCTCATATTTACAGGACCATTCCAATACTTGCAAAGTTTACATTTCATACTAGTAATATAATTACACAGTGCGACTTCATTTAACATATGAGAGGCATAATTACTGAAAACATCAGTGAGAAGACATGCACTTTAAATCAGGAGGGATTAAAAACGGACAACCTCAAAAATGAAAGACCAAGAGACACCTCTCACCAAAAGGTTTGTTTGGTTACATGCAAGTCCTGTTGTATTTTGAACTTAGTCTAAGATTAAAAAAAAAATTAAACATTGTGGCGGAAAACAGGTAACAGACTTTTAGACTATCAGCGTGTAAAGCTAGCTGTGTACATGAGATATTGTTCATTTCTCATGCATGATGGCGCAAAGTGAATGAGATTCCAGATACCTATACCCTGTTATACAAGCTGATACAACTGCATGTGCCTGAAACAGACTGATTCAAACGACAGACGTCCCCGCCCCACTTGATTTTCTGAGAAGGTAACGTTAGCTAGCATGCCCAGAACATTACAATTACAAAGTTATGCTATTAACACCAGTTAAAAACTGGTCATGTCGATGCCACACGCGTTCGCCGCATAGTAAACCAGACGAAGTTTCACATAGCATGTCGACTACTATTCTTGCCATATAGACGTGCAATGTTGGACATTAGCAGCCTGGCTAGTTCACCTAGCTAACCTTGCTAACCTAGCTCGGCCGGTTTCGTTACGTTTCCTTTGGCGGAGGGGGGCAGCTAGCCAGCGATTACCACTGGCTAATCCACCACCGACGAGCCGGCTGCTATCGTGGTCGCCGTCGGCCTTGCCCTGGTCAAGGTAGCTGTCACTTACAGCGTCAATAACGTTAGGTGTCCTTGACTGTGCTCTGACGCCGATGCCAGGTTTGGTCGCCGAAGCGTCCGCACGGACCGAACGACGGCCATCACGCTAACGTGGTGACCGTCGCGGCAACGGCCGAGACACGAGGAGTCTCGGGTTACGGGACCGTTACCGTGTTCTCCTGGTCGCGACCTGGCCGAGCCGCGCCGTCTTGGCCCTGTACGGGACTGGCGCTGCCTTCCGGTGTCTTCCGCTCCCCGGTCCCTTTCCTTTCCTTCGTCCTGCTGCGGTTCCAAAGGTAAACCGCCCCCACTCCCAGCACTATGGGGGTCCCGACTAACAGTGCCAGCTGCCAGCGGGGGAGTCCGGTGCCGGCCTGCGGCTCGACTGGCTTTGAAGCAGCCATGATCTACAGCAGAGCAACGGTTCGCCAGCAGCAGCAGCAGCAGCAGCAGACAGCGTGAGCGGCGGCCGCTACTTCTTCCCGTGCTCCGCGAGGTCACAGGCGCAAAGCGATGGATCATGGGATACCGGCGGACGAGCGCACCGGCTGTGTGTAGTTGTAGTACGACCGTGGCATTTTGTAGTCCGAACGTCATCTAGAAATAAACCATTAGTCCGAGCCTAGAATATGATTATAATTGACTATAATTGACTATAATTGACTATAATATAATTGACTACGTTCATTTTTTTTTTAATCACAAGTCAGGTTTCTCCATTTCACATGTAAAGTGACTTTACTGCCACTTTTGAGTTTTGACTTTGATGTACAGTGTGAAACATTTTCATTTCCGCAGCTTTGTAGAAGAAGAACGGGAAATTCAAAGGAATTTGGGGGGAAAAAACACAATTTAATCAAAAACTTTACCACATCAGTTATGTTTTTGAATCCTCAAACAATACAAAAAGTGGTTATTTGCCTTTTTTTGGGTTGACTGCAGCCACCAGGTGGCTGTTAACTGACTCTCGACGAACCACTGCCCTTGCCCACTGTTGTGCTGTACAGACATAACCATTTCAATTAAAAATGCTGCATGTATCCCTCTGTACATACACATCCTTGTTTCTTAGAAGACAGTGTCTAAAGTGCTTACTGCTGTCAAAAGAAGACAGTGCTTCTTTAAAAATTGTGTGTGTTTTCAAATGCCTTCACTCCTGAGCCTGGTGGAGTCATCATATGAGTTTGACTGCGTGTCTCTGTGTTTATATCTTTGCCAAGTTCTGCTCCCTTCTGACCCATTTCAGAGCAAAGAGCTGGTCTCTCTGCACAGAGCTGAAGCCCGGACTACTCAATTTATGCCCAAGGCCATCTGTCCTCAAACAGTGACCAGCGCTGAGCATTTTTATAAAGTCGGAGGTATTTAGCTGGTTACAGGGAATTCTGTGTAATGAAGAGCCTTTGATATCATGCTGAAACTCACTTGTACCCTTCTCACACTGTCATTGTTTTCATTGTTTCATTCTTTTCTCAGAGTTGTACCGAATTAAAAAGTAGTTTCTGCACTTCATTAATATTTTTTGATTTATACTTTGTAGTAGATTATGAATAAAATACATAAAAACTGTGTATATTTTGATTTTTTTTTCAGGTTGAGTAGCTTGAAACATGTTGCTTGCCTAAAAATGATCAATTCTGCATTGACACGGTAGCTTGTTTTGAAAAGCCATAAAATCAATTTTGCCACTAACCTACAACACACGATGAGACACAATAACCTTGTACTGCGTGTGTGTAAGCTGAAAAAGGGCTACTGTTAGAGGTTAAAATAAGGATGTCTGATCTTCTAGCTATTCCTGGCTCTGTCTGTTATTCCTGTAAAATGTGCCTGCTATTGTCAGCACAGCTTGGCTTAGTTTTAGCCCCCTCCGCTAGATGTTTGGTAACCTGTGGCCACTGAAATGTATTTATGCTCCTGTAATGCTGGGAAATGTTTAGATGAAGGGACCTGGTATTTTGAAAATGTAAACCTTTACAGATGAGCTGACGTACAATAAATACAAAAATTATTCCAGTTACATTAGTGAATCTGGTTCATTTCAGTGGCTCATGAAGGTTAATTTATTTTATACAGTTTGCTGGGGTTTTTTTTTGTTTGTTTGTTTTTTTAACACAGGTCTGTGTTCCAAGAAGTATTTTTCTAATACGTTTATATACTCTGTTGCACCATTTATAAAATCCAGTGTTAATTAAATTAAATTTTATTGAATTTTTAGTTTTGGGACACACAATAGAATAGGAAGTAAATAGAATCAGTTATTCAGCAGGGATTCACCTCTCTCTTCATTCACAAGTTTGATCCTCCAAAAAGATTTAAAACATAGCATTAATATTGCTTACCTCCATTTGTTAGCTCTTCTTTATGTATTGCATCAGAGTGCAATATGTTCTACTTGTTATGAGTTACAAAAACTGTTAAGAATTTAAAAGTGTCTCTTGTTAATTTGGCTAATCCATCCGGATCTGTAATCTGATTACTGAGCTATTTTCCAACCACTGAAAAATATTTGAATATTTACATGGAAGATTTGAATAATCTAGTATCATGTATGCATATATAAAGAGTACTTATTTTTCCATTTTGTTATTCATGGTCATTTGTATTCAGGCGTAACCCTATTTGGTTCCCATATTTGGAAGAAAACAGATTACTGTAATCTTGTTCTCTGTCAAGATCTGAGGTTACATGACAAAGCAGTGTGAATGTCTCAGAACAGTGGCTGCTTGGATTAGTCCCCCTCTTTAAGACCAAGGTCTCTGTGATGATTAGCAGTATTTTGATCCTTTTAGTTTGGGAAGGTGTGGAGGAAGGTTTTGCTCATATTCAAGTGTAAACCTTGGTTTCATTATTGCAATTACCTTAAGATGTTATTTCTTGTTCACAGTTTTTTGACTCTTCACTTGAGTGTGTCTAGTGCAGTGAAAATCTTTTGACCTTGAATATTATTAAAAAGTGTTCATCTAATATTTACTTTAGTAGTTTATACAGAACTCAAATGTTATAATTCATGAAAACTCAATATTCTAGTAGTTACATAAATACATAAAATTGTAGGGGGGGGTTTTGTTTGCTTGTTTTTTATGTCAGATTGTCAGAGCACTTTCATGAGCTGCAATGAACACTACAGATACCTGGAGACTCCAGTACAACTCTATCGCATCTTGCACATTTTATATCAATAATAATATGCACTCTTGAATTTGTTTTTTGTTTGAAAATTGTACCTTTGATTTGATACAGCTGATGGCATTGTATCCAGAATGAACTGACCATAGATATGCTCTGGTGCCAGAACCGGCTGAATATTTAACCTTATGGTCCAGGAGCAGTCATTGTACAGTATGTGCTTATGATTGTTTTTGTACGAGTTTGTGCAACTATTGCTCCTGTAGTTGCCTTAACTTGTGGTGCACAGTAGCTTTTCTCATGTATGAGAAATGCACTTTGAATATTTTATTTTTGAAAAGCACCCCTAAAAAAAAAAAAACAAGAAAAAAAAGAAAATATGATTTAGTAGTACTTAATGTAATATGAAAAGGTATGTCTCCTTCCTGTCCTGCATCCCACAAGCCCCGGGCTCACAGCGCACAGTGTCAGACAGTGAAATGCCTGCACTCCATAATTATTGACAGGTTTGATGTATTCAGCCAGTGGAAAGTATGGGAAAATTGGAGTGTCAGTTGTTTACCCCCAGGCTCATGACTGTAATGGAAAGATTAAAAGCAGTGGTCACATCACCCACCCAGTGCCAAAATACTAGCCATTCCTCCCTTCCTCCCTGTTTATTCCCATCACTTCCATTTTGACTTTCTATCAGCGGCATTAAATAGATTATAGGGGATTCACTTATTTAAAGACTTGAGCAAAAGCTCCGCAGTTTATTTCTGGATCATCCAAGAATAACACAACTACAGCTACAGTGCTTGAGGCACCAGGGAGATCTAATTGAAGTAAATTACCTTTGCCTTGTGGGACAGTGTTGAATAGTAGAGCAGCTAGTGAGTTAGAAGCTTAGTAGGTCAGCTCAGCGTTGATTTCACCCTCACACCAGTCAGCGGCGATCACACTTTCATCTGTTGTGCCGGGACTTGCTGCACCAAGACTCTCCCTGTACAACCCCATCATGTCTCTCCGGCTTCTACCTGCCATTATTATGGACAATGACGAGGATGACGACGGTAACTTCACAAAATGGATGAGTAGTTACTGGGGTCATGGTGCAGAAGGTGGACACACAAGAGAAAGAAAACGCAGTTTCAGAAGATCTGGAAAAACACAAGCAGATCGAAGAGGATCACTCCCAACTGTGGTAAGGACTCCCAGCATTTAATGGGTGCATGTATGTGACTTTGTTCAATATGTATTTGCACTGACATTTAAGAGCAGCGACACACATTAATTTCACTTATTTTTCCAATTTCTGTCATTTTTCCTGTCTGACTACAGCATACAGTGTTTTTAAACTTACAAAAAAACAAAAATACTGAATGTAATCACATTAATTAAAATAAAATAGTGTGGAAAATGTATAAAAGTTATGTGTGGTACATTCAAAGACTAGGGATGACCCAGTATATATTGTCAGACAGCAGTAGATTAATGCATGTATACTGTATAGTCTGCAAACATGAAGACCCCACCCACTGGTATGAGCACTATGCAGGCTATGTAGATCTGTTGTAGTGTTTTGTAACTGAATGTACTGACCCACGATTTGCCTCCATATTTTCACATCAATGATCTCTTTTGGTGTACAAGTATGTGATGGTTCCTCAGCACACACTAATATCACACAGATATAATCAAAGACAGTCAGACACATGGATAGGAATTAGTTTATTTACCTTTCTGTACTGTTATTTTGTAACATACATAATTTCTGACATAGTTCTTACAATGTACTGAATTGTAATGCTGTGAGTAATGACACTGGTGTAAGCTATTCTTATTACTCACAACTTGAGAGCAGTATTTTGTATTACCTTTCATTACTTAGTTCACTGCCTGCTCTGATTGACAGGAGGTTTTCAGATGAATGCAAGTCTGAGCTTTGTTCTGTGTCTGTGTTGAGGATTATGTAGATTTTAGACAAATTCCCATCATAGGGAAGTCAGAGGTCATTGGCAGCTACACAGCAGCACCCTTTTTTCTTATACATACGGTACTCAGTACGCTCAAGGCCAATTTAGCAAGATGGATTCTTAAAGACTGAATGGGTTCAGGGGAATTCATGTTTTTTTCTGGCGGATGGTATATTCTGTATTAACTTTAATAAACAAGGGTGAATTACCTTGGATGATACTGCAAAATCAAGGTTCTTGGTGCCCATGCCAACATGGGATGGAGTTCATTCATCTATTCATTTGATTTGCTAAAGTAGAATTTTATATTGATTTAATTGGTATTGCTGGTGACATATTATCATATGATTAGAAATGCAGTTATACTTTGATCCTTTTAGGTGTTGAGTTTTATAATTTAGGAACCAAAGAAAATCCACAGAGTTTAATGAAAATTGATTGAAAATTTGAATTTCTTTTCGATGTGAAAGCCTGTGCTTCTGCCAACAAACCAACTTTAGCATATGGTCTAGAATAGGAATGAACCACATGACCCAGCTATTAATCCATACTACTGTGGATAGTTATGTAATGCATTTGTCTCACTCTGTTTTTGCAGCATTGTCATAACACAAAGTACAAATGATTCTGTTTCATGCCAAGAAGCTGACAGGACATACTGATCGACTCCTGTGTCCAAACAGCCTTAAACTTTGTTCTGTTGCACCTCATGTTAAAGCAATTCCCGTTCAAAGCTTGTTTCAAGCCAGAAAGTTTTGTCTTGTCTTGGGTTCTCCATTAAGCCTTAGCTTTTGGTATCAGTCATCCAGGGTGACACCACTAGAGTCAGTGGTTCAGCACTCTTCAGGACAATTCAGCAGTAAATTATCAATGAGCATCACACATCAGAATATTCACCTCATAAAAGCAAAAAACCCCAAAACTTTACCCTCTACTTCAACCTCAGCATACCTGTTTTGTAACATATAATAATCAGATTATCATTGTTGTGTAAATATTCAATGCACTGACTGCCTGAGTCAAGAGATAATCTATAATTAGACGGGTTCTCTGCTAACATGTTACTCAAGGATATTAGTGAGAGAGTGATTAACCCCATTCACAGTCCAAGGCTCAGCAGAGTCATCTGTCTGGTTTAATAGGAAAGCTATAATAGGAAACAAGGAAATATGACCATATTGTTTTACTTTTAACTGAGTTTGAATCAATGTAAGAATCATTTTTTTGAGCATACTGACACTGTCCATCCCTCTCTATGTAATCCACAGTCACAATTAGATGCCATGAAGTTGAACAAGCTCCATGCAGCGACAATGGCGCCCTCTCCCAGTCACATCAAAACAAGAGAGGAGAAGGGGGAGGTCAAACCTCACCAGAGAGCTCGTCGTTCCTCCTCTGACGACAACAGCCACCCAAAGTCAGCCATCCCGGAGAACCGCATCACCACCATCCCAGAGCTCACAGAGTCCTTTGAGAAGAGACTTTGTCTCCGTGATAAAAGACACATGTCTCTGGTGAGCAGTAGAACTATGAGGTTATTTAAAATTCAAGCTTTTTTCAGTTTTCTTTACCGGTTTTGTAGATCTTCCATATAACTGCAGGTTTGATGGGGTTTGGTGCAGGTTTACATTTGATAGAAGAGTATTAAAAAGCTCTTAAAGATAAAGAAGCTCTTACAGGGAATTAAAAGGTGTATCACATCAATGTGGTAACACGATCACAGATAGGTTCTAACGACATGACGTGACAAAAGCTTATATTATTCAGATATTTCTCATTAGATCCCATCTTTTTTTTGCATTTGGATTTGCATTTCATAGTATTACCATTTAATATAGTTTTCTATTTACTTTTTAATCTTCACAATTTGTAATCTCTATGATTATTTTTTGTTGTTGTTTGTTTTGTATTAACCTGCATTCTCTGATTTGAAAGCTCAGTGTACTTGAACTCTACAGTACAAGGTTTAGGCTATTTATCTACGGACTATATTTTCTATATTTACTGTGACAAACAATTTACATGTCATTTGCTTATTCTATTATTATTCAGATCATTTAGAGGTTTTCTAGAGAGGAATCTGTGGCCGAATTAGCATCATAGCTAAGTTTTCAAAATAAAAGTTGTGTTTGCTCTTTACCCTCAATCCCAAACTATTGGGCTTTTGTAGAGTAAGCACACATATGATTTACAGTAAACTGATGTTATAGAATGACAAAGAAATAAAATAGGATTAATATTGTAAATTATATGACATAAATGCCATAAAAAACTTTGGTACTGCAGTATTACAATTCATTTCAGTCAGAGGTTGAGTGGAAAATTAAAGTAGACTCTTTCTTTCACAGAATGATAACAAGTTGTGCCTGATCTGTCATGAGGATATGCGTATGAGTGGAGGAGTTCAAGAGCTGCACTGTACACACCGCTTCCACAAAGAGGTAAAACATCTTTTACAAGTCAGATCTATTGCATGTTTCCTTTTACATTTTGTTTCCATTTTCCTGACCTTCTGCAAAGGACTTGCCACTTATTCAGTCCAGTCCCAGCATGCCAGATATCAGATAACCATGGTGCATGAAGGTCGCTCATTCCTGGACATGCATGATGTGAAGTTGCATGACGTATGAACAGTGGAACCTGAAGTATATCTCTGAAGAAGTATGGAGCACACTAACAGCTTTCCCATGGCCAGAGGACTTGACCGTTACTGATTACATGTCTCTGTTTGGTGGGCCCTGAAGGCGGCTAGGAGGCTAGAGCAGTGTCAACCCTGCAGCAGCAGCGAAGCTGCAGCCTGCCAGGTGAGGAGATCCTTGAATGTGAGGAGGAAGTCAGCCGACGGACCCATCTCCATGGAGAAGGAGCAGCACACACTCCGTCGTCAACTTTCTCTGCGGAGACATCGCTGATATCATTCTGTGGATGGAGGTGACTCATAAGAGGAGAGGATGGAGGATTTGCATCCATGGGCCAAACACCAGGACTGTCTCTTGTACTTTTACTGCTATATGGTGTGACATTCAAGTGATTCAAGCATTCAGATCTCAGGGCCTTGACTGGGCCTGATCCTGTGAAACTGCCCTGTGGGCCCAATTGCTATGTCAGCTGCATTACAACTCTTTTTCCCCAGTGTCAAAAGCCAAATCTAGGAGGATTCATAAGTGAGAATTTGTAAATGAAAGCATTAAAATGTCTGAAAAGGCCTTGGATATTTGGGATTGTTTAAAATTTTTATTAGACAAAACTATGGAATTTCTTTTTGCAATGATCAATACTTGAAGATTCGTGCTTAAATTAGCTTCCTGCTGCCATATTGAAATATACATTACTTTAACACTGGCAAAGAATATGTGCTTCTATAATATACCACTTTTATAAACAAGATGTACAGTATAAATATTTGCTTCATAGTAATTCATAGATGATGCAATGGTACTTCAAGTTCAGTTATGACTCAGCCTGTTACTGGCTGAAAGTCCAGCCAATGTCTTTCTGGTTACATTCTTCAGATGTTTTTAAATATCACACAAGAAGAATATTTTTACTTGGCAGAATCACGAGATAATTTCAATAGTGTTAAGAGTAAAAAGATCAAAAAATGTTTAATATGGCCCATACAGGAGATTTAGCATGGCATCTCAGCTGTGTGATGTGGTCATCCTTTTTTTTACTGTTTCCAGTCACTTTATATACTCTAGAGTCTTGTAGGACGACATGTGTAATTTTGATTACTTGGAAGTTGTTTTGATGAAGTCCAAAATTGAGTGATGAGTTTTTTTGCTCGGCCATAATTGTTTGTATACTGTGTTTTGTGATGTGACAGAAATTTTAAAAAAAGAAGTCAATAAATAACCAAGAAAATAAATTCTCAACTCAAAATGTATCTACTTCTACAATAGAGTAAAACATGTAACAACAGCGTCCTCACAGCTCCAGTGGGGTCAGTGTTTATCCTGTTGTATATATGCTCACTTACGGTCAGCATGATGGAATTTCCCTTCTGGCATCAGTGAGGGAAATCAGTACTGGCAGAAATCATACACATTCAGCCTGGTTGAAACCTGAAACAATAATGTCTTTTTACAATGTGTTTCAGTGCATGCAGCAGTGGCTGTGGAAGAAACAGTCGTGTCCAACATGTCGTGTCCAGGTGTCCATGGCAAAGCCCCTCTACTGGTCATCGTCCCGCACCACAGTCCCATAACAGTCCTGCACCTGCACTTGCCATGCCAACATGCTCATGTGAACCACTAACCCAAAGACCTCCACCAAACCTCAGTGCTTCTGCTTGAACACTTGATACAACATGCTGTATGACCATTTCATGGGTTTCATCACAATAGCACTTATGAGAGAGGCTTCAGTTTAGTTCATCATCTGTCAAGGGAGGGCACTGGGCCCACTGTAAATGTTAGGGGCCCCTTAATAAGAGAGAGAAAGATTTTAACTTGGTCATGCACTGTTTATATATATATATATATATATATATATATATATATATATATATATATATATATATATATATATATATATATAAAGGTGAGAGGTTTTGTATTTTTGTCCAGATTTCATCAGTATCCAAAAAAATTCTTATTGTTTTTGCATTTTTGCTCATCTCATTTACCTTCCCAGCAGCAACACAGCTGCCAGACGTCGATATTTGTTTCAATGCAGGTTGTGTAGTTGGGTGACGAAAATTCAAGGTCAGGATGGCATCTAATGCTGATGTCAATTTGAAGTAGAATACTGATGACAGCAGACGTAGATATTATGCTTGTTTTACGTTGTGTCGTTAAGTAACCAACATCCGCCAAACATCTCATTCCAATGCCATTTTGATACAGAACACTGACATGTTAGTCATGGGGTATGGTGACCAAAACCCAAAACGTCTTCATAACATCACAACTTCAACCTAATGCTGAGATTTGATATCAACCTGATTTTCAATTCCAACTAAAATTTTACATCTGTCCAATGTTAGAATAGTTAGAATCCAACATCTTTCTGAAGTTATATTGACATTCAGTGCCAGCAAGGTTAAAGAAGCAGTTTTGGAAAACATGCATAATCACTTTCTTGCAAGAGAATTCGATAAGGACATGAATAGTGCTGCCACATCTGTCTATTAAATATGAAGCTAAAGCTAACAGCTGTTAGCTTATCTTAGCTTTCAGACTGTAAATGGTGGGAAACTGCTAGCGTAGCTTTGTCCCAACATAACAATTTCCACCATTTCTCAAGTCTCCCCTAGTTGCCTGGAAACTAGTTCCAGTAAAGAAATAGTCCAGCACCTAACATAAAATGGCGAATTCCTTTTTTTGCTTTGTTTTTTGTACAGATTAAACAAATATGTTATGTTTTAATTTGTGATCTTCAGAGTTGCTACTTGGCAGACATTGTCACCTTGGGACAGGGGCAGGCTAGCAGTTTCCCCCTTTTTCCAGTCCTTATGCTAAGCTAAGATAACAAGCTCCTGGCTCCGGTTCATAATTATCATACAGACATGAGAGTGAAATCTTCTCAGCGAGAAATTAAATGAACATATTTCCCAAAATGTTGAACTTTAACAGATCTTGAGCCGATTACCAACAATAATCACACCACATTTAAATGACAACTGAAAGCATGATTACTGAGGTTTCCCTTTACTTTGAAAAAAAAAAAAATGTTAAAAAGCTTTTTACACCTGACCTTGGTCTGACAAGAAAAAAGTAAATTTTGCACATGGATGTCAAAGTGTCAACAGTATATTGAATATTTGCATATTATTCATTTTAATAACCTTTATTCTAAAGTTACAAAAGTGAGTTCTGAACCCCAAAACTGTGAGCTTATCTGTCATACTCAGATTTCCATGTGCTCCATCATCCTTGCCTTATCCATGCTACTGTTTTGCATGTGAAATATTTTGTGTGTGAGGTCTGGTCCACTGACGTCTCTATACTGTTGAGCTTTGAAGCATCTCTGATGTGTCGCATGTCTTGCACTGCCAAATAAGTTTACAGCGTGTGCTACATGTCCAACAAATTTGGACCAGATGTATATAACTTTATCTTTTAAATAGTTGTCTTTAGATGTATAGCATGTTGAGTACAACAGTATCTTTATTTCATTGACTCACACTATATATTTAGCTGTACTTAATTCAGTTGTAACCAGTAAGTCCTGGTAATCTAATGTGATCTGCTATGTATTTATGTCTAACTAAAATAAATCTCTTGGCACTCTGCAGATAAAGCCTATTTGGATTAGTACAAAAGGTCACTGAAGAATATATGTTACATTTTTTTCTTCAATTTATTCACTTTTCTTAAAGGGAAATTACAATTTGAGCCTATTTAAGTATCATGATGCTTCACCATCATTATACTTACTGTTCTCTCTGTGAGTGACAAGCTTGGTTTTTGGACTCTCTCTATATGTTACCAACTAAACATTTTGTTTTTGTCCTACATTTAAAAAGATTTTCACTGAGACCTAAAATAAAGACAATTACAGTGTAAAGGCAGCATCACATTACTAACACTTTAGACAATACAATACAGAAAAAAACCAGAAGTAGCATAAGCCCTCAGTGACTGTGTTCACTGTTTTCCTGAAAGCAGACTGGTGGCACACAGCACTGTTTCACTGTGACTGTTGTGGTTTTGCTTTCTTGAATAAATAAACACTGATGTGACACAACCTTGCTCAATGTGGTTTGGTTTACTTTCAATTAACATACATTTTTCTGACTTAATCTTAACCATTTACAGTATTTATGACATTTAATAATGTTTTCACTGTTCAGATTATATCACTACAGCCTGTCAAAATGCCAGTAATAACAATATTCAAAGATATTCAAATCCCATGATAAAAAAAGCAAAACCATAACAGAAGTCTCTCAAGTCAGACATTCTGAACATACAGGTTAGCTACCATTAGTGATGGCTCCATTCTTTTTGAGCGTGTCAGTGAGTCACCACACACAATTTTTAAGTCCTGTTATTGACAAACCTAACTGGAATGCAGCATTTTTCAGTGTTATTAGTTACACTTCAAAATGTGGCAGTCTATTGTGAGTGGTCAAGATTCCCTGTTCAAATGTAACAATACTTTCTGTTCCGTGAGTTTTTTCCTTTGTTTTACATGTGGAGTATGGAATTATCTATAAAGCAGCTACTTTTTTTGCATGTACTGTGTGGCATTTTGGGGGATGTTTACATTCTACAGTTAATACCTAGACATGGTGGGGATTTCAAGCTAATTACAGTATTTTTGTACTCAATTTGTTTAATTAGACTACTTCAGATAAATAGATCAATACTTTGGGAGTCATGATTATTATTCTTTTCTTGCCTAGACTTAGATGAGAAGATGGATATTTTAATCATGTCTGTAGGCTTAATATATAGCTGGAAGCCAGAAGCAGTCCTAGACATGATCCCCACTAAAACAGCAAGTTATCCTTTCTACGCCTCAGTTTTCATATGGTGGTGAATCAGAGAGCATTAGAGGTGTTGGTAGGCAGATGTGGCTACCTTTCGATGAAGCCAGGCAAGCTGTTTCCCCTGTAACAAGTCCTTATGCTAAGTTAAGCTAAACAGCTGCTGGCTGTAACTCCGGATATGAAACAAATATAGAACTTCTCATCTAATTGTGAATGTATTTTCCAAAATGTTGACCTATTCCTTTACGGTCATCAAAACAGTGAATAGGTCGAGGCTTCGACATTTCTAAGCCTGTGGAGAAAGTTTTAAATGTAGAAATGTGATTTTACCACAAGAACCTTAAAGGAACCATTACCTGAATACATGAAATATGAAAAATGGAGAACCTCTTGGGTTTTGGTCCTTTTTATCTATAAGTGTTGGAGGTGGTGATGTGTGTATGTGTGTGTGTGTGTGTGTGTGTGGGGGGGGCTCATGACATCGCGTTTTCTAAGATCAAGTCTAAAATCTTGATGAAAAATAGATGTTTGTTTAAGTGCCACGCAGGTACGGCTCATAACCAAGGCAATCTGGTTGTAACCTAAATTTTTTTCACATTTAAAGTTGAAGTTTGTATTTTAAAGTAAAAGGGGAGTTTTGTAATTGTAATTTTGTAGTAATGTGTCATAGTTGTAAAACTGCTGTAAAACAATGGCTATTTTCTCTGGTGACTTTCTGCGTCCTGCTCACACTTCAGTATAACACTGTGCGTGACACTGCGCACTTTTGCCACGATAACACATATTGTCTCGGTCTGGTGTGAAGGAAACGACCACAGCCGAGCGACCGAACCTTCCAGCTGTGGTCTACGTGCCGGAGATCTTGTCCCGGCTCGGCCTGCCCCGGTCTGGATGGATGGAAAGTAGCGGTTTCCTCCGCGCAGGGAGGGACTGGAGCTGCTCGCAAACAGGCGGAGTGAAAGTGCACACGTGGACACCTGAGACTGACGTGGGTTTCAGCCAATTACGGCCCGGAACGATGACGCCAGCTCACCTCCGCTGGCCAATGGGAGCGTTTACTGGGGAGTAAAAACCCTAAACTGTTTAGGGTCGGAAAAGAAAAAGCAAAAAAAGGTTGTGAAACGAGTCTGGTCCGGAGGCTGCTGGGTCTGGAGTTGGCAGATGTTTACTCCATGTTTTGCTGAAGATCAGAGGAGAAATCTCTCGCATATGCTGCCGAAAAAAATATATTTTTATGACGACAAAATGAAAATGCTTTGATGTTTTTTCCAGCAACTTTTCATCTCCAGACACAAATAGACTTGGGTAAGACACTCCTTTTTCAAGGCTACAGTATCTTGTACAGTAGCTTTATTCTACACATACACAACTCGGCCTTTAACCTACAACCCTGCTTTTACTGTCAAACGTACTGACTTTATGCCTCAGAAATTTTATAAAAGAGTCTGTACACGAGCCTTTTGTGTTGCAGTTCACTTTTAAAGGCTCAGTAAACCACAAAAACATCCTTTTGCTGATTCTTTTGCGCCATAATCTCAGGTGGTAAAGTTATTGGCTCAGTTACCCCATGGTAAGACATCTAATGATGTTTTAGCGGGATATGCACTATGTATTCATAAACTTCAGCGTCTGTCAGTTCTTCCAGAGAAAACAACAGTAAGTAAGCATTTTTTTCCCCTAGGAATATGATTTCTTTAAGATGTACCTGTGGTTTTAAGGCCAAGTTCTTGTTTGTAGCATTTGAAGGCAATTATTTTGGAGCTGTAACTCCTAAAAAAAGATCTAAAGTGTAGACCGAAATACAAAATGATTATTATATTGCAAAGTACAGTGTATTTCGGTGTGATTACACTATAGAGTATTGTGATGATAAGATACAAATGGACTGGAGCAAGAAGAAAAATGATTATAGGTCTCTCCATATAAATAATCTACATAATTAATGCATTGGTGGTTTCATAATCTTTAAAAATGTAGTATAATGACTGTTAATATACACTAATCATCCACAGCATTACAGTGGTTACTGTTTTTAATGTTGTGGTTGATATATACATATACATACATGTGTGTGTCTGTGTGTCTGTTTGTGTCTGCGTGTACTGTGTGTATACTTTATAATGTGGTGGCTAACCTGCCCTGCATTTGCATTGTTACTTAAGTTAAGTACAGAAGTATTGACAAGTTTAAGTAAAAGGGCTCATGCAGAATAGACATTGTCATTGTGGTATTATAATTATTTGATCAAGATTATTGATGCATTAACATGTGCACTGTCAGGTAGTTTAATTTATTCATATTTATGTTTTGTATGTAAAGTCTTTATCTGAAAAGTAACCAACAGTTAAGGAAAAGAAAGGTACATAACCTCCCTCTGAGCTGAAATACAAAGAGCAGCATAAAATGGAAATACTACAAATACTTGAGATGAGTGTGAATCACTGAATCTGGAAACAATACAGCACAGATGTTGATTATTAAATCAGCCAGACACAGGATGGTCTTCCAGCAGCACTTTAGTGACATGATGAAGTGATTGCTATGGCAACTTAAGTGTTTTTCCCCAATCTGGAGAGGATGCGCAGGCAAAGGGCTGTCTGACATAGATGAGTTCAATTTAACATCTGAAATAATCTGTTTGTATTGTGTGTCCTCCTTCAAAAGGTTCCCTTTGTTGCAGGGCAGAATGTTGTCTGTCATCATCCGCCACAAGGGAAAGCCATGCACCTTATTCTTATTCTCTGCTCTCTATTGATGTCACGCCTGCATTGCTCTGAGAGATTGCAAAACATTATTCGTTTATAAGTGGAATTAAGACAAACAGGTTTATAAAGCTCCTCTACTCTCATTTTATATTTACATTGAAACCACAAGGAGGTACACAATGCATAAAAGAGGGCACAACCCATGACTGTCTTTGAAATGGTAGCCTGTTTTTTTTTTAATCTTTTTTTAATCATTTCTACGATAATTGGATGTTCCCTTGAGCAAGTGTAGGAATAGAAAGCAGATGACAAGGGCCTAGTCTGCACCCACAGACAACAGCACCCAGCAGTCAGGTGTAGTTTTAATTGTTGAGGAAATGATGGCTAACCATTACTAAGGAGAGCACACGATCAGTGTCAGTTCATGGACTGAGCAGTGGCATAACTCAGAAGAGCACCAAAAAACTGCTCTGTTGTACAGTGCCATGAAGCAGACAGATTCACATGTTGAAAGGTAAAGGTGCAGGCTTCTTGACAGATTAACAGCTCTTTTTCCCCATCTAGACACATTTCTACCAAGGTCAGCTGAAAGTCTGTCTTCAACACACACACTAATTATGTCTGATTATGCTGTTTAACTCAATTGCAGGCACTCCTGCACTTTTCTCCTCCCATTTCTTATTCCTTCACTTGTGCAAACCATGCTAAAAATACTGTAAACATCCATGCTACTTGAAAAACACTTTGTATAAAACATGTGCCAAATTGTTTATCAAGTGAAATTATCTTGTTTGTGATAAATTTACTGCCTGTAATTAAAGGAAACCAAGATTTTGTACTGCTGATATAATACGGAGGCAATATTGAAAAAGTCTACTGGATTTGTGCTGAATAAAAATCAATGTTTTCTGATGTAATACAAGAAGAAAATGTGCTTTTAGATTATTCAGACAGCAGCAATGGTAGTTCTTCACTTGATTACAACTCTGCAATTAGGGATTTGATAAATTATCTATAACTACAGTTAATAGATCCATTTCCCCCCACAATACAGATGTTGTGAGTCATGGGGAGCTTCAAGGGCCATGCACTCCCCGGGTGCTTCTTCCTCGTAGCTGGGATCTGGTGGGCAGGAAAGTACTCGCTCTGGCACGCAACCCGCAGGAACAAGAACATAGGTTCCACTCGACTGGCCAGCAGAGCCTCACAACGCCGCCTGGAGATCATTGAAAGCTCTGTCATACTCTTCTTCTCTTTTGTTGGTAACAGGTCTCTATATTCCTTTAGAAAACAGTCAGACAAGACTGTTAGTGATACTATGTAGTTATAGAAACACAGATGTTTACAGTATCCACTCTTTGATAAAGGAGATCTGAGTGTTTCCTGTGCCATTTTCACCAGGAATGCTGGCAGAGCAGTTTGCTGCAAATGGACCAAGGCTGCAGTTGTACGACTTTGCAGAGAAACACTGGGAAGATCTGATGAACTGGCAGCATGCCACCATGTACCTGTTCTTTGGCCTGGCTGGGACTGTGTCTCTGATTATCCACACCACAGAGGCTGCCCCACTGGCACTGGATAGGTTAATGCTGGCTATTGCTTTTTTTAATGAAGGTAGAAAAAAAGAACACTTTTGTTTTCCAATCTTCATTTTGATGTTGTTTTTATTGAGCTCACTGGGACGCAACCATGTTTTAAGGAGTACCCTCCAGCCCTATCAGATGTACTCATATACCCCATCTTTAACAACACCTGTCATGTCCCAAATGTGTTTATCCGAACTGATATTAAAGTGGATGTTATTTACCACTATTAACAATATTATTTTGTAGAATTTATCTGTAAGTGTTTTAATTGGTCTGGTCAAGTGTCAGAAGCTAGACTTTAATCATTTATCCATTAATTTTTGCTAGCATTAGATGTTTCAATTATATATCTATCAATTTAACTATCTGCAGCTAGTTTTAACAGTTACATTTAGCTGTTTTTTAAAACTATACATGAATTACTCTTGGCAATGTGTTTCAACAGTTTATCAAGTACTTTTAGATATCTACAGCTATTGCAACCAGTTACCCATTACTTACAGATAATTCTGTTTTTTATGTTACTTTTAGCTATTCATTATAACCATTTTTTAATTATTTAGTTAACTACTTCAACTGTGTATCCATTACCTTTAGCTATAGTTAACTGTTTCAACTGTATAATAATTTACTTTTAGCATGAAAATTCAATCCAGGGGGATCCATGGGGTACAAGTAGCCCTGGTTGTGAATCACTAATTCAGACAATGGACATTTAATATCTATTTCATTAGATCAAAAGAGACTCACTGAGAAATGTGGACATGAATGAATTGTTATAACTTTTGATAACAAAACAAAATGCTTTCAACATGCTGTGTGACAGTTCAACAAACTGATAAATGTCAGGATCATATTAACAAAGTGACAAATGGGTTAAAACATACTTTACTCCCTTTCTCAGTTATTTCTCTGTAATGTCTTTCCTCTGTTTTTGCAGGATTTCTTTTCCTCTACCACCTCCATGGCAGAAGCATGCTGGACGTTCATGTACATCAGCTCCTGCTCTATGCAGTCTTTGGACAGGCTCTTGTTGCCTCCCTGGAGGTCTTCCACAGAGGCAACATCATTCTGGAGCTGCTGCGGTGCACCCTTACTGTCCTGCAGGGAAGCTGGTTCTGGCAGGTACATCTAAATGTGTGCATGTATGAGCAAAAGGTCATGATGGAAGGTTGGGAGTGTGTCTAGCCCCTGACATTACCCTCTCTCTGGACACAGATTGGTTTTGTGCTGTACCCTCCAAGTGGCCCTGAGTGGGACCTGAAGGATCCCAACAATATGATGTTTATCACCATGTGTTATTCCTGGCACCTGGCCTTCGCCATGCTCGTCGTGAGTGTCCTCTATTGCACCGTCAGCTGGTGAGAACCTACTCTATACTAGACAGCCCATAAACTTCTGCTCGTATATTTGTCTTACAAGTCTTACAGATTCATCCACACTGAGATAAACAAACTTGAGTGCCTCTAATGGCGCCCTCTCAAATCTGCTGTTTGTTGTGCTTTCTCTGCAGTGTGGTACGCTCCAGATTGAAGAGGACTCCTCCTATGGAAATGGGACTTCTGAAGCCCAGAGAGAGGGACCCAGAGTCAGAGGATGAAACTTTATGAAGAGGACAGTTGTTCGCCTATTTCATGAATCATTTATAACACAGTTTAATCAGGGATATCATGTTTGCAGCAATATGACTAGAACCAAGGCATGCAGACAAAAAAGGAAAAAGGACATGGTTTCTGGATGCTTTACTTTAGAAGTATTATCTCTACCTCTGCCTTATGTAATCAGCTATATGCCCCCTTTAGCCATATTCATATTGTTCATTGCTGTTTATTTAGCTGTGGCTTAATATTTTGCATATATGTTAATTAATTTGCACAGACTGTATAAGTGAAGATAAACTCAAGAGGGTAAGCTTTATGGATTGCATGCTTTTCATTCACCAAACTTTTACTGTTAGACATGTTGGTGTTGAGTAGTTCAGTGTTGTGGAGAAAATCTTGATCATCAATAGTGTTTTATTTGGCTTTTTTGTCTCATGTCAGGAAGTTGTTTGGCACATGAGTCAAACACAATGCCAAACAATAAGAATTCTATTAAAATTCTTTAAATGTTTAATTTGTACTATTTTTCGACTAAATTGTTGTTGCTATTGTTGTTAATCCAAGTCTTTGTTTGGCTTAATGGCTTCACAATGTTTATGTGTAGGGACTTACTGCTTGTCTCGGTTGCAAACACAGTGTTTATAGTAATCTTATCACTTTCTTACCAATTTATATAGTCACAAAAGTCTTTCTACTATAGATGTTTTTTATTTCTATTTCTAACTATGTTAATGACTTGGGGAAAAACACCAAACGCTCACTTATGCATCACAAAATAATACCAGCAGGAGTCAGTAATGTTTGCTTATCACTAATTAATTGCCTGGCAGATAGTACAATACAAACTAGCTACTGGCAGCAGGTGTCACCAAAAATCTTCTACATTGAAGAAGACCAACCACTTGGTGCTTGAAAAGACTGTCCATGTCTGATGGCACTGGCTTGGATGCTGAAGCTTTATTTTTTTTGAACAAACAGTCTGGTATGCTGGAAACTTAAAACCACTGGTGGAAGGTAACCGAGTACATTTACTCAAGTACTGTATACAAGTACAATTTTGAGTTATTTGTACTTAACTTGCGTATTTCCATTTTATGTGACAATATACTTTCTGCTTCACCTCATTTATTTGACAGCTTTAGATAGTAGTTACTTTTAAGATGGAGATTTTACACAGTGGATAATATAACAAGGTTTTAAAATACATCACTTTTTTCTTTCTTTCTTCTTAATCACATCAAATCAACTAGGACACAGTAACAGATTCCTGTGAGGCTGTTCGATCCAGTGCGTCCATATATTAATGAAGCTGATTACTGACACAATGGCAGCTGGAGAGTAAACTTGCGGTGACTGTTAAGTCCTCAAGGCAGGAGTGTATAAGAACGAAATTCCTGCCACCTAGTGTCACATTTGGCTTTTACACTTATAGCCAAATCCATAACAAGTCATCAGCACTTTCACAAGACCATACTTTGTCCATAGTGACATGTAAAGCTACACAAGAAGAAACTAGAATTTAAGACCTCAGATATTGTGGTGAAACTATGGAAACACTTGTCATCACATAAAAAAAATGGCTGGATAAGGCCAAACTTATTCACAGGGCCAAAAATCACCTGGACAACAGTCAGGTTCACAGGACAAGTGAAGCTAAACCAGAAAATAATGGAAGTATCAGTTTCCATGGTAACTGATGTCAGCCTGATTTAAACTTACGATATGAATCGGAATTTCCTACTGCAATAAAATGTAGTATAGTTTGTTTGTTTGTATTGATTTTATCGTTTTGCTGCTTGTCGGTGCAGACCTTTCGCACCAGGTGGCGCCCCCGAGCTTCGAGCTCCTGACCTGGCCTGAAGGTTCGGGTCCTGCGTGATGCCGTGGCCCGGTCTTTCCTAGCGGGTACCGGGTGTCCCAGGCCGGAGGGCTCAGGCACCATGTGGAACAGAGCTTCCACGAGTCCCCTGTAGGAGCTAGTGGCTCCTTTCTTTCCAGTTAAATCAAATCAACTAGGACACATAGTAAAATATTCATGTGAGGCTGTTTGATTCAGTGCATCTTCACGTTAGTTTAGTTGATTCTGACACAAAATGACTGGAAATTGAATGTATCGATCAGTAGTCAACAAACTTAAAGGAAATTCATGTTAAACTACAAGAGTCTATTTTTTATCATTAATAATGAAATGGAGCATCATTGGATTATTTCATTTCCTCATTGCAATCGTCTTATATTGGTTTTGACAAACTATATAGACTTTAGGCATATTCAACAACAATCAACCAGTCAGGGCTACATGTTAATGCTGGCTGAATACCACTATGATACTTGATAATCAAGGAAAAAAGCTTAAATACATAAATAAATTAACAAATTTAATATCCAATAGAAACTTTAATATTAAAAAGCAAGTGCTTTCTATAGCATGATGAATTCTAATTGAACAGGGTATTTGATAATGCTTTTTAATCTAATGAAAGATTCCGTGCCGTGCTTTAAGATTGAGTCAAATGGCTCATTTAGATATACCTGCCAGAACTTCCTCTTCCTCCTCCTCTCCCTCTCGGGTGTGACTAAGCTGAAGTCATCCACCTGAGCAGGTGAGCAGGCAGGTTGCCGGCAGCCACGTGACAGTTTCGTCCATCCGCACCGATCCGAGCAAACCGGCTTATTTTCTCTGTGACTCCACGCATTTTTTTTTTTTTTGTTCTACCCAGTGGACTTTTAATCGATCTTCAGCGATGGATAAATTAAAATCGGTTTTGAGCGGTGAGGAGAGGAGCAGAGATGACGGAAACATCCTAGAGGTAAAATTGAGCCCTAACTTTAGACTGTGCGTCCTTGAACTAACACTGATTGTTAAGTGAAATCTCATCTCCATCGATGCAGACTGTTAATGAAGCCTCCACGTTAGGCTGGGGCACGCGGGTGAAGGGATTCATCGCCTGCTTCGTGGTGGGGGCCGCGTGCACAGTTTTGGTAAGGACGTGTGATCATTTGTGTTGATCTACTCCTGGTGTGTTGTTGCGGCACCGAACGAGGAAGAGTACAGGGAGAGGTGAGCTGACCTGACAGGTTCTTCTTGCTCTGAGGAATGTAGAAGATGTGATGTTCTTTCACTTGGCAACACTAAACCAGTCCTGTCAGCTGCACACTAGAGATGAAACATGAAGTTAATGTGTGAATCGACTATCTTTCTCTGTGCCTTGCAGGGAGTGTGTGTGCTTTTCCTCCCCAGGATTGGCCTCACTCTCTTCATTGTCTTTTACACCTTTGGAAACACATGTGCTCTGTGCAGGTCAGTGTCCACAGCAATACCCTGCAAAAACTCATCAGATTAGAGCGGCTCATCTAATTATGGCAGTTTTATTTTATGAAGAGCTTCTTTATTATATGAGGAAGGGCGAGCACTGATGTGGGCAGTGCATATATTGAACCTAAACCTTGAAAAGTAGTAAATGTTTGCATTTTATACATATGACCTACAGCACCATGTTTCTGATGGGGCCAGTGAAGCAGCTGAAAAGGATGTGTGACAAAACAAGAGCACTTGCCACCACTATTATGATTGTAAGTGCACAAACCTAATGTTTATTTTTTTTCGTTTACTCTGTTACACTGTCCTTTACTGATGATATCAAACCTATACAGCCTCATTTACCCACAGTCCATAGACATCTAAAAGCAAATGAATTAGGAAATATGATAATATGATAGCCTCCAGGTTGATTGAAAACTGAGAACTGTGTGTAAATGTTTCTTATTTGTCCAGGAAATGTACACAAGCAATAAACACACATGAAAAGAAAACTTGATAAAAGGTTATTACTGTTATAGTTTTGACCATTCAATTTGAAATATAGATATGTTTGATTATATTCATTAGGGGATTAATAAAGTTGATAAAGAAATTAAGAGAAGATTTTTTTAAAAAATTCATAAGTACCTGGTTAGCATGCATCACAATGGTTTAAAGAGATTAAAATATTTTTTATAAGGAGGGGCAAAAAACCTAGAATAAATTAGAAGGCATATAAAGGGGGTTTGAGTATCCAAGACATTTTCAAGTAATTCTTATCATAAGATATCCACTGTCTTGGGCCTGCGCGACACAGGTCTATTGGACATGTTGTAAAGGAAGGGACTATAACAACATGACAACAACATGATGAATTGGAAAAAACAGTTTGATTTGACTGATGGAGAATTTTCACAATATTTACAGTTTAAATCTAGTTTTAAAACACGTGTTGCCAAAGGTATGAACACAGCATTTGAAATCAGCATAAATCATAAACTTGTCAGGAAGGAAACGGTCTGTGCACTGTGTTGAGGATGCTGGGACGTATCCCTTCAGCTGCCACTGATTGACTTCCAATGTGGAGGAAACATGCAGGGGATGTATAAAATAAAGCAATTTTGATCCTTCAAACTAAAATAAAAATAGTGGAAAAAAATTTTGAGTGGCAAAGCCCAAAAATACACTTTCTTGATGATTTCATGTGTCCTGCTCATTGCTCCAGACTTGCCTTGTGTTGACTCTCTGTGCAGCCTTCTGGGTGAGTGAGCTTAGTACAAAAACACAGCCGTTACCACCTCATATGTTTATTCCTACAATAAACTTGTTGAATGCACACAACAAACTTGTTTTAAGTCCAGGCTTTCATCTTTTTCTTACAGTGGAAGAACTTTGGGCTTGCCTTGTTATTTTGCATCTTGCAAGTCTTGTCCTTTTCCTGGTAAGTCACAATTCCTCTTGAAATCTAACTGATCATTTCAGTCTGAAATTACTGTTGGTGTGTGACATAAATGTGTTTTGTATCCAGGTACAGTCTGTCATACATCCCATGTGTGAGGTTTGTCATTTTACTGTTTATCCAAATCAGTTGTGTAAATGCCCAGAACAGAAATGTTATTCAAAGCCTGTCTGCATGTCTGATTCATGTGAATTACTTTCCAGGGAGGCCATAATGAGGTTGGCGTCTATATGCTTGAAATGAGCCCCGTCTTTGTCATGAAGGCTCCATCTGCGTGAAGTGAAAGGGGCAGGTCTCTTACTGTAGTTCCTGAAATGTCCTTCTTGTGGTTCTGCTTCAGAGTCTGTGACTCTTACTACTGTATAGCACTCCTCTGTTGATATATGTACAAGACATGTTTAAAACCAAAGATGTTTGGGCTTCATAATTGAATTAATTGAATTGATTATTTTTCTCTTGTATTGATTACTCCATATTATACCAGTTTTAATTAGGGTTGGCATACTTTGCAATATATGTAAATATTTGTAATAAATTAATGTTAAATGGTTTTGTATAAAAATAATAACCTCATTATTTCCACCACTGAGACAAATAAATGTAAGCATGGTAAACATATTTACCTAACTAAAACTGACAAGCATGAATTGAAAGTTTTCAGTTTATGATGTTAAAAAATGTAGTAGAGTGGATTATTGAATGTAAAATTTGGCGCCTTAAACTGTTAAATTCTTCCATAATCTGACTAATATTTATGTGAAAGACAAATATAGTTGTCAGACTCATTCCTGAATTTATAAATAAGTAGTGTTACTTTGGTCTCAAATCAGTCGTAACACTGCTCAACGATTTCTTCATCAGAAGTTATATTCAGAAGCATAGCTATGGGCTCAGAAATGTGTCAACAGTTAAGCTTCAGAATCACTTATCTTATAGACAGAGTTAGAGACCCTGGCCTGGAGGGAGAGGACACAGAGGGTAGACAAGGTCCCTGACCTGAGAGAGGACATTGAATACAAGACACAACCACTCAGCCTGAGAGGATGCTGTAACAGCTGAATCAGAGCCAGCTGTTCCACTGAACCCAAGTTGGTTGCAACACCTGAACCAGAATCATGACTCCTGAGAAACCACAGCAGACTTTAAAAAAAAACAGTTGGACGTCTATGGTATGCAGATCCAATGAACTCTGATTCTGATCCCTGAGCTCAAGCCATGCTGGCTCATAGCTCTGAACTTCTTCCCTCAAACCATGAGGATACTCAACATCCTGAACATCTAATGGTCCAGAAATGATATTTTCCCTCTACATATGTTTGTATGACATGCTATATAGAAACGAAAGAGGAGAAGAATTGCAGGGATGCTCTCCTTAAAACTGAAAAATAGATAGGGCTCTGTGGAATGAAGAAGGGAAGTGACAGGAAGTAGAGACATGTCTGGCCCAGCAAATGGAGAAAACATCCAGAGAGAAGGCTCCCCCGGCTCAGGTTAGCGAGGGCCTGGTGAACAAGAGATGCTGGTGGGAAGGCAAAAGGTCCCATGTCCTGACTGGGCTGGTGGAGGAAACCTCCAGAATGAAGACAGCTGGAGCCAGGCACAGTAGGGGCCTGGACAATGAGAGACGTCAGTGGCAAGAGGAAAAGTCCTGTCTCCTGGAGTCAATTAGCACCATCCAGAAGCCCAGCAATGACAAGGAGGGAATCAGGTCCTGCTTCATGGAGAGACTTGTGAATATGGGGCCGCAGATGGATGAC